>CM077152.1:8966564-9287045 GCA_039583875.1 Platanthera guangdongensis
AAACTTATATCATAAGTAGTTGTTGAATGACAAATATTTTTTAATCAAAATTACACCAAGAGCATCATTGAATATATATATATATATATATATATATATATATATATATATATATATATATATAGTCACGTATTGTATTATAATCATGTATTAAGTAGCCCTCTGTTTCTAGAAGAACATTTGTATCTATTAGGCATTATGAGTGCGGATATATGAGTGAATATGTAGAATTTGAGGCTACATGTGAAATGTTTGGATGATGAATAAATGAATCATGATATGGAAAGATGTTTTTAAATTTTATATAAGATTTCATGGTAGCTGCAATGTCATGAATCTTAGGTATCAAGCAGAATACTAAAAGTGTTTAGAAAATGTGGTGTGGCATTTCAAAACAATTTAGGTTGCTTGAAGTAATGAATAAGTTCAATAATATATGTTGCTTTGGACCACGATAAGGCATTCCCCCACTCCGAAAACATATTAAAGACATTGATGAGATCTCCATACAAGGAATGAAGAGCAGCTAAGTTAGAGAAATAGTAATGCTGAAAAATTAGAACCAAAAGCTTGTACACATGCTAAATTTTTTTGAAAGGCAAAAAAAAATAGAATCAAACTATTTCTTCCCTGGATAGAAAGTGTTCAATTTATAGGAAGAGAGATAATAGAAGTTTAATGCAACGCAAGTACCTTTGTAAACTCAATAGCCAGAGACATATCATTCCAAAGATCCTCTAATCCATCACTTTCGATTGCTTCCACGTGATCTTCATTCTGATGCAGCAAGTGTCGTAAATT
The DNA here is from genome assembly GCA_039583875.1 of Platanthera guangdongensis. NCBI lineage: Eukaryota > Viridiplantae > Streptophyta > Magnoliopsida > Asparagales > Orchidaceae > Platanthera > Platanthera guangdongensis. The sequence continues at coordinate 8,967,366 of CM077152.1, forward strand.
GTCTGCAATGTTCAGCAATGGAACTGGTGGTGAATTGTCCAGACCGTTGAGCAAATGAATAGGCGGTGTAGTACTAGCATCTACTGTTTTTTCCTCTTTAGCTTCTTTCTCTTCTTTCATATTGTTCTCTTTTTTCATATTTTTTTCCTTTTTTGCGCCTTTATCTTTTTTCACAATTTTATCTTCTTTCATAAGTTTTTCTTTTTTCACACTTTTCTCTTTTTTCACACTTTTCTCTTTTTTCACACTTTTCTCTTTTTTCACTCGTTTTTCTCTTTTCACGCCATTCTCTTTTTCCACGCTATTCTCTTTTTTCACACTTTTCACTTGTTTAAGAGTCCCAGGAGGATATGCTAGTTCCTCATCGCCTTTGAATGTAAGAAGTTGATCCTGAAAATGCAGGATATACAAATGATTTTACTTGTAAAGGGGAAACAGTTGACATCCACAAAATAAGCACTTGAACAGAAAGTGCTATGCTAGAACAATAAATCAGATAATGAAATTACGCAAACTAAAGCATGTGAACTTCAAAATCAAGATATTTTCCTTATCACAACCATATATTTAAAAACACAGTTCACCCAGCCATATGATACCTTCTTTCATCCGAATATTTTGATAAACATGTGATCCTTCTAGGTTAACAAATATTGCATCCAACAGAATCGTTATAAAGTAACACAACCACAAATTGAGAGCAGCATTATTAGAACAAAGAAGCACAGCTGCAAGGTCGCTCTCATGGCCTGGTATGATAATGCAAGCATTTTAAGAGAAGAGTTTCACACCCCAAAATTTACAATGATTATTCTTAAAATTTTAAATTAAAAATAATTAAATTTAAATCAGTAATAAATATATCTTTGAATAACAATGTCAATGTAAATAATAAATATGAGTATTTGATGGGCATCAACCATAGGATCGACACTAGACTTTGGGTCACCACTCGGCGGGGCCCGCACTTGTGTACTCACGCAGTAGGCATTGATCGGAGCGCCAATCAGAGACCACAAGCGCGTCTGGAGCACCGCTTCCACATTTTTTATGTATTTTGTTTTTAGACATTATTTAATGTGATTTGGACATCGAGCGTATCGGCCAATCATAGTCATTCACACCGGGTGCCGTAGCACTCCTTCGCTATAAATAAGGGTGAGTGATATCAGTTTGAGGCAATGTTAGCATTGTCAGAGATTTCAGAGCCGACAATCAAATTGTTGTGTGACGTCGTGAGATCTCGGGGTGCAGTGTCTCGATTTATTATTCCATTTTTTACTCTGTTTTCCTTTTCCCATAATTCTTCACCCTCTACTGCACGACCTAACCCACTATGCAACCAAAACCGCATGTTTTCCCAGCGTCTCAGCCACGATCGACCGATTGTAACCTCACCCTTTACATCCTATTACAGGCGGCTGCTTGTTCAAGTCCCATGCACATCGACCCTTCCTCCCACTACCGCAGGCTTCTCTTCCATTCCAACCCTCCTCTCATCAATGAAGCCCAGTCGACGCCCTGGATCTACCATAGGCACACAACCGCAATCAGCCACTCCTTTCACATCGTGAGCCCCTTCCCCTTCCAGCCACCCACTTGCCACGTCGTGAGCCCACCACTTCCCTGTCCATCCAACCGCCTTCCATGTTGTGAGTCTCTATCCCCTCCCCCTTTCCAACAGCCAGTCCATCCTGCCACCCCACTTGCATTTGCAAGCCCTAATGCACACCAACCACACATTCATACCCTCCCTCAGCCGCAAGCTTGCTCCAGTGCTATTGACGTTGCCACTGCCACATGGATCTACGCACACTGCCACCACTAGATCCTTTGTTGGTGAGTACATTAAATTGCTTATGATTATCCTTGTTGAATATAGGAAGATATCATATATTTGTGTAGGATCTATTAATATTGTGATGTTGTTTCATTTTCCTATTTTCTATAGTTCTCATTTGTTTAAATGTGGCTTGGTACACTTCATGAGAAGAAGTTGTGTTTGCTTGATTATCTGAAATTGTTGTGAATGTTGCGTTGTGTTGCAAGGCATACCTAATCTTTCTTTTAAATTTCATTTTGGATTGGTTAAAATCATAATTGCATCATATAGAGTAGGTGTACTTGAGCTCATTCCACTCCATTCACGTAGGCTTGCATTAGTGTCGACACATCTCTCACAACCTACCATGTGTCAGATATAGTATTAGAGCCCCAGTTTAGGCTATGTGCATGTTGTGTAGCAGTGGGCCTTATCGTCAGCCCATGTCCGACTTGAATCTTAACGACGAGAGAACCACCAACTCCAACTCTGAAATGATACCTGCAAAATTTCAGCGTCTGATGTTACATCAATTCAATCAAATGAATGCTCAATTTGAAGATCTACACACGCGCATAAACATCCTTGAGGATCATAGAGAGCATGCCACTCCTCAGAGGAGGGAGGGCCCACCAACTCCACATGACGTTCACTTTGAGGAAGAACGAGACGTCATCCCACCTCAAGATTGGGGTACTCGGAATCAACCACCACAAGATCCCACCCCAAATCTGAGGCGACCCTTCGATCACATTCACGATCGCCGACCTGGACCTTCCATGAATAAGCATCTCCTCCCTCAATAGAACTATCCACCTCGACACTCAAACCCTCATGATGGAACCAAGGGTCGTTTACACTATGGGCGGGATGATTACTTTGGCGGTTATCCTGAGCCACGTAGAGCACCACATGAGGAGGACGACATCACTCGTAGAAAGGCATTGGCACTCCTACCTTCTACGGTCACCTAAACTCAAAGGTCTTTTGTGATTGACTTCAGGAGAGACCACTTTTCGAGTGGTGTGACATGACTGGCGAGTGAAGCGTTAGATTTGCAAGAATGAAGTTGGTTGGCACAACAAAGATTTTCTAGACCTTCCTGGAGAGGTCACTCCATCGAGATGGATACTGCCCTATTATCAGTTGGGAGGACATGAAGCGACGATTGAAGGATAAATATCTTCCCAACTCCTATCGGGACTAGTTGCTAGATCAGTTTTATGTGTTGCGCCAGGGCATGCTATCTGTGGTGGAGTACATGTCTTGATTAACGAGCTATCTGTGAGGAGGGATTTACCAGAGAAGAATAGCATCACATCTTCATGATTTCGTTCAGGATTGAGATCAGAGTTACGTAGGGAGACGCTAGAGCAAGTTTATCAGCTTCCTTCGAGTATGAGCAGCACCTGTGACTAGAAGGTACCCATCAAGCTCCCTCCAAACCATGTGGGCCCGCATTTAGGTGGTCACCGACTACTACCACTCCCGCGGAACCGTCTCGTGTTCCCATGGACACAAAGGGAAAGGTTGTCGCCACCGGACCCCAGCGAACACCAGGCCGGGGAACGTTCAGTCGTTTAGTGTTGTTGTTGTTCTGGCAGCGGCAATATGGCAGCCCGGTGCCCTATAAGAGATTTGTTAGTTGAAGTCAAGACCAGTGTTGATGTTAAGATCATTAATGAGAGGATTGTTACCACCGTCGAGGACAGTTGCGACCGCGATGTTGAGCGCTCCCTAGAGATAGGTGTTATGCGACGTTTCCTCTGCGCATAACTAACGAGGATTCACGTCGTACGACGATCCTCTATTCTTTTTTCCTAGCGCAAGCGGTCCCTACAAGCTGGTAATTGATATTGGGAGTTGTGTGAACATTGTAGCCCAAAGGGCCTTAGATCGAATGCATGTGACCCATGAGCCTCATCCCCATCATTATCGAGTTATCGAGGTTAATAAGACGGCCATACAGGTTACCAAGAGGTGCCTGGTTCTAATCCCTCGCCTAATTTGAGGATCGCGTTTGGTGTGATGTCATCCTCGTGGATGTCGCTCATGTTCTGTTTGAGAGACTCTGACTCTACGATAGTGATGTAATGTGTTTTAGTCGCTCAAACACGTGTGTATTCTACCACAAGGGTCATAAGATGGCATTGACACCGACCGAACCAAAGGAGAAATCTAAGGGGAAGGTCACACACTCCACTAGCACGTGTACATTCAAGTCGCTGCACATTCTGCGTTGGAGTGAGTTTATGAGAGAGAACATAGATGCTGACATATTCTACGTAGTGGCTGCCATCATGGCTTCTGATGGCCCTACGAAGATCGCTGATCCACTCCACGAGGTATGACGTATTCTCTATGAGTATGCTGATATTGTGCCAGATAATTACCAGATGAGTTACCCTTATTGCGTGACATCCAACACGCCATAGATCTGACACTAGGGGCCACACTTCTAAACCTACCACATTTCTGAATGAACCCGGACGAGCATACTAAGCACAAGACACATGTGGACGAGCTTCTCCAAAAGCAGTTCATATACGGGAGTTTGAGCCCCTGATAGGTCCCTGCCATTCTCACTATGAAGAAAGACGAGGGTTGGCGTATGTGTATCGATAGTAGGGCTATCAAAAAAACTTACTATCAAGTATCGTTTCCCCATTCCCTGATTTGACGATTTGCTCAACTCGGTTCGCTCGCTCCTAAGAGTCTAACGAGGACTCGGCTCACTCATTGCTAAGAGCCTAGTGAGGACTCGACTCACTCGTTCCTAAGAGCCAAGCGAGGACTCAGCTCGTTAGTTCCTAAGAGCCTAGCAAGGAATCGGCTTGCTCGTTCCTAAGAGTCTCACGAGGATTCGGCTTGCTCATTCCCAAAAAGCCGGACGAGCACGCGAGTAATAGCAGCAGAAGATAAAACAAACTCACATAAATAATGCTTTCTTTTCTATTTCGTGACAAAGCATTACATACCAAAAAGAAGAGTGATGATTCCCCTATACATATAAAAACACATGTCAAAAATAAAAATAAAAAACAAAATTTCTTTAGTCGGTCGGAGATCTCGCGTCGTGACTTGCCAAGGATCCATGACACCCTAGCGAGAGGGAGATGAGGAGTAACCCTCCAAGTTCGAGACCATGCCAGTATCTCCTACAAAAATCTCAGGAAAGAGCTCCTCTGCCGTCAAATTCATGTCTGCTTCGACGAGTAGGCGTCGCTCCTTCAGCTTAACCAGAAGCAGATCGCTAGTGCCAGACGCAATCTCCTAGCGCATCTTGGTCCACTTGAGGTGAGAGACGAGAATCGCCTTTCCACCGCTCGAATTGTCGACCTTAGGGGCTCCTTGCAACATGGGAAGAGTGACCAGCTCGGCAATACGAACAAGCGTCGTCTCCGACGCCGACTGGCTATCCTCCAAGTCTTTATTCGAGCTTGGAGATATTCTCAGTGGCGAGGAGTTTGGCCTCCGGGGAGCAGCAGAAGCGTCGAAAGTTATAAAAATAACTGCCAAGAGCAAAAAAAACACACGTGAGTAGTATAATGAGAGTGAGCTCTTACCAGTGTCGCCTCGTAAGTTTTCCCCTCAGAAAGATATTCCTCGGTCTCTTCCGCACTCTTTTTGGCTATCGTGAGCTGCTTCTACATCTCTGACAAAGACTTCTGAATTTCAAGATGAAATCTCTCAAACAAGTGAACTTTCACCTTGAACGCAAGGAGGTTGTGGAGACTTTGATGCACGAGCTCTAGGCAGTGAAGGAGCGATCAGGAAGTCTAGTTCGCCAGGTACCAGGATGAGGCCTCTCGCAGAACCTCTACATCATCGTGCCCTTGCATGCTGAACCCGGCGTTGTAAGGGCCGAACGCGACGTTGTAAGCATCGTCGTTCGGATCTCCATGATCAGTCCAAGACGGAAGTCGCGAGTTGAGGCTAACGATATTCTTATCATCATCCCAAGTGATCAAGGGCTCACACGAGATATCGGTACTCCAGGCCCCGTGCCCGAAATTAGGGTGCGAGTAGAGAAGGTCATGGAAATCCCCACTTTGCTCATCGCGTTGCCTCATGCGAGCGGACTTCTTATTCTGCCTTTTTCTCAAAGACTTCACCTTTGGTTGCTAGAGCGACTCCTGCAAAAGCTCGACAAGAAGGTTGTGCGCCATGATTTCGTCACCTATGTCGTAAGTCTCCACCACCCTGTCAAGAAGGGACCTCGCCAGAAGCTGGGGGGGGGGGAGGTCGCTTCGCCAGCTAAAGGCAGGACAATCGTTGGCATGGCACGAGCTCCTATAAGAACAAACGAGTAAGATCAATGAACTCCATCTTAAAGCAAGAAATCAAAAGCAACTCCGATTTTTGTCACCTTCGCCAGGCTTGATATAAATGAGTTGATAGACATGTTGGTAGAAGCGGACGATGTCGATTTTCCTCTACCGGAGGGCATGTTGGAGATCCAGTCGTTGCCTGCTCAAAACGGGAGGGATGAATACTTACATGTGAGGATATAATTTATTGCAATTGATCTCACCATCTCAAATGAACTCCAGTTACGTTCACATCCGGAAGAGCTACATGTCAAACTTAGAACCTGAATTGCAAATCTTTTCAATTTCAGGCAGTTATCTCCGTACGAATCCCAAAAATCAGCTGTAAATTACAATATTTTAAATTCTTAATATAAATATAACATGCTTACTAATTAATAATTAAAAAAACATTAACTAAATTTGTTTAACCAGGAGAACTTTTGCTTTTAGCTGTCTTTGTAGAGTCTAACCCAAATAACCCTCTTACAAGTTTGAAATTGTAGAGAAAGATCCAAACCTTGCATATACTTCTTGAATACCAAAAAACAAGTATGAGTACAAATATATAGGAGAGAGAAGAGTAAGATCTAGCTATACAAATAATGTGGGGCTAAACAGAAAATCCTACATGAGCCAACTTAATGAGTCAATACATTATTTTTCCTAGTATTCTCTAACAGAAATCATTTATCTAAATATTTATTTTTGCTCTCTCATCTTCGTTTCGAATCATCCGTTGGAGACAACTGTAGAACCCAATTTTTACTTCTGCATCTCCCTAAATGATGGGCTAAAATGATAATGAAGATTCAAATAATAAGTTGTGTCATGCAATAGCCAATGAAGTTGGCTTGCTCATCCTCATCAATGATGAACCATATTGGTTCATATCTACAAAATAACCATTGCATGTGAGCACATAAATGAAAACACAATATCACACTTGAATTGAAAATAATTAAATTACTTGATTTTTCTTGATGTTATCAAAATTAATTTGAATCTTTCCCGTTGCTCTATCTGCTCATATATAAATCCTATAATGGGACCCTCTACATCAACCATTTTAAGCACTTTGACGAGTGGAAGTATTGTTTTTAAACATATAGTAACATGAGATCAAAATCAACTTGTATTCAAAATAATTTTTTAATTGATTTCCCCTCCTTGAACTAGCAAATCTACTAGACTTTTATCTGGTAGAAGTAAACATCGCCATCAAACTGCCCTTATTATAAGAAAGGAATCACAAGGTCAAGTAAGCTGTGACAAATCAGGTGACTGCAGGTCGGATCAATTCTCACCCCTTTGTAATATCAAGCAACTAAGTATGAAGCGAAGTTCTACAATAGATATATGTTGTTATATTTCTACCCTTTACTTGCTAATTTATGCAGATCAATTTTTCTCTCAAAATCTTCTAAAATCAAATCAATATAATGTGCAGTACATGATGTCCAATATATTTTTTTTCTCTTTTCCATTAACAATTGTTGGGCCGCCTTGTAGTTTAAAGCATTTTTTGTTACCACTTGCACAATATTTTCTTCTTCAATCTTATCCACAACTTCATCTAACATTTGGAAAACTTTATCTGAAGTTTTGGAGATATTAGAAGTATCTATCGATGATAAGAACATAGTGCATTTTGGGCTATTTACCAAGAAGTTGCATATGGATCTCCTTTTCCTATCTAACCATCTATTAGACATAATATTACAATCAACTTTCCTCCATTCTATGTTGTACATGTTTATGAACTTCGGGTTCTTAACACAATTTAATGAAATTGCACATGTATAGAAAAACGAGCAATTTGTTGAAATCCATTTTGACGAGCATCTTTCGTGAAAATATGATTATTTGTAGATGGACTCGATTTTCTAACAAAAACATCCACTTTCTCCTTTTCTTTTTGTTTTTTAGATCCAATTCAACCTCATAATTAACACTAGATTTCTCAATATTTCTTCTCTTTATTTGAGCCTCCACTTCAAGAGCAAAAATTGATTTCTCTCATTTTCAGATACTTTAGTGCAAGCTTCTACATTAAATTTGGTCCCGACTAAGTGATGTTTCAACCTGTATATCCCACCAGATCTAATCACTAGACTATTTACATTGCACATTTTGGTGGTACACTATCAATTTCAATCTCATATTGCCAACCCAGATCACTTCTAGAACCGGATGCATTCTTTCAGGACTTTTTGCCAGCAGGTTTTGAACCCGACCCCGGAGCAGACATCTACAAGTAAGCATGCACATAGAATTACAAATAAATTAAAATATTTCAATAAACAATAACAGACTGAACATTTCAATAAACAATAACAATCGGTTTGCACATTGTACATTTCAATAAACAATGAAGTGAGAATATCAAGTATAGTAATTAGTAGGACTGTAGAATCATAAAAACATATGTAACTCAGTCACACTCACAGCGTAACAGTTAATGCAGCTATGACAAACTGAGATTTTGCACTCTATGACCAACTGGGTTTTGTCTCTTATTGCTTCTAAAGTTCCTCCATTTTTTGCTGTTGAGAAGCACTAATTCCAGCTGGGAGGTTAATGCAGCTGATAAGAAGAGAACAACAATAGGAAATCGGGAATACTTATGTGAGCCAAGCTGCTGAGAAGCCTTTGCAGATATAGAAGACTGAAAGAAACAATCAAACAACAGAAGGAAATACACTTTACAAGGGCACAGATCTGAGAAGAGAACAGGAAATCTAAGCCTTTGCATAAGAAGAAAGAGCATAACATAAATGCGGGAAACAACAGCAGAAAATAAGAAAGGAGAGTCGGTTACCTATCAGAAATATGAGAAGATGGCCAAGAGAATTCGATAACAGCCGGTGATAGAGGAGCGAGCCAAACAATGTCGGGAATAGCTGGAATGGGCCGAATGACGCTCGAAAAAGGAGGAAATCAGACTGTTGGAGCGCGGGGGGAAAAGGATTAGCAGTCGGGCATATACGAGATGAAAATAGTCTGTTGGGTTTTCTTTTATTATAATAGGCGGTTTATTGAAGCATGAAAAGAGACTTTGGATTATTAGGATCCCGAGGCCGCGTTAAAGGATCAAGATCCTAACGATCCTACGATCCCACACACGATCCATTTAGGAAAAGAGCTGATTTCATTCCAGCGCATGATTCAGATCGAAACTCGGGATTTAGATCGTCTCATCCTACGATCCGGATTGCAATCCTGACAACAATGTTTACAACCACTCTCTCGTTGACCATTTGAGCCATCTGAGGCTATTATTTGAGATCCTCGATAAGGAGAAGTTATATATGAACTTGAAGAAGTGCACATTCAAGACTGATTCGTACAATTTCTCTGGTTTACCATATTAGCGATCGACGTGTCTATTGACCCGGACAAAGTTCATTCTATTCATGAGTGGCTTATTCCTTCCTCTATCAATGAGCCTTGTAGCATTCACGGACTGACCACCTTCTACCGAAAGTTTGTCTGGGGCTTCAGTACCAACATGGCCCCCTTCACGAGTTGTCTAAGGAAGGGAAATTTCCAGATCATCGAGAGCGTACGACAAGCGTCCGCCAGCGTCCTCGGAGAAGGCTTTGGCCCGTATAGATTACAGAGAAACTGACGAGAAGGGTGGACCTCGTGGGTGGGGAGAGATTTCTTGGTTTCTCTAAGGTGTTTGGAGGAGGAGACGAGGTGGGAAAACTCTACGACGCAGGTGTGGAAGGAACGGAGTACTCAGAAGGAAGCCAGAATGGTCATCTAATTCCTTTAGTGAGAAGTTGAATGAGGCCCAACTTAAGTACTCAAATTATGATATAGAGCCGGAATCCCCACACTCCCCCAAACAGAGCCCAAGTCTCAACGTTCAATTATATTTCACAAACACAACAACACTCAAGCCTTTATCCCACTATAGTGGGGCCGACTATATGGATCCTTTGTCACCATTGTGCCCTATCTTTTGTCATAATCTCACTAATGCCTAAGTACATCATGTCTTTCCGTATAGTTTCATTCCAAGTCATTATTGGTCTACCCCTCCCTTGTTTAACATGCCTAGTGACTAGACTCGCACAACGTTTAATGAGAGGTGAAAGAACGCGGAGAACTCTAATGGTCTCCTTTGTACATGTCCAAACCATCTTAGTCGAGCTTCTCGCATCTTATCAGCAATTGGTGTTACTCTTGCCTTATCCATGATACATTCATTCCTAATTTTATCCAATCTCGTGTGTCCACACATCCACCTAAGCATTTTTCATCTCTGTAACTCTCATTTTTTTGCTTATGTACACAATTCACTGCCCAACACTCAGAACCATAAATCATTGCTAGTCTAATTGCAACACGGTAAAACTTCCCTTGCTTCGGCGGGAAGGAGGAGCGAGTTTTGCCAATGGTACTTTACGATCACATAGTATCCTTGATGCGGAGCCTCTCCCCTTCAACCAACCTGCTTGGATTCTATGTGTCACATATGGATCAATACCGAGGAGGAGGATGTCCGTTTTTTTGAACTATTGATCCTGAAGATATCGGTGGAGGAGGAGTAGGCAGAAACACTCACTACGGGAAATATCTCGAGGAAGTGAGGCCGCCGCTCTCAGTCCAACAGTAATAATCGAAGTCATCCGTTCTGGGTGCACTCGGGTCCTGAAAATTTAAGCTCCAAGTAGTGGGAGTGAATAAAACGGAGCACTGAAGTTGCCGGCATAAAGCTCAGCCTAACAGATAACAAGTTGCACGGGAACTTTCGGGACATAGAGGTGTATCCTCGACAAGCATTCAAGCGTTTTGGAGTGAGTTGACACCATCGCCGCGTCCTCATGAACCGGAACGGGGAACAATATCATCTGCAAACAACTGGGGGTAAACATGGGTCCAAGACGGGAGAATTGCTTGAGGGTTGCCCGTCATATGATATGGTGGCACCGGAGTCAATCAGCCATTTACCTTGGGTAACGACGTGTGCACACCTGAGTGGTAAAGGCAGACGGCCTAGAAGAGGCGGAGGCCGAAGGAGCATCACCGGAAGGGCTGAAGACCTTGAGGATGTTTCTGCCAGCAGCGGTCAACAGTATGACCAGTACGATTACAGTGAGAGCAGAAGAACCGGGAGGAACCTCCTGTGTTAATCCGCCAGAGGAGCTTCGGCTCACTCGGGCCCCCCCGCTGAGCTTGTGAGCAGAGGAGTCCTGGGAAGGGGGGGATTTGTATACATAGGCCGCTGGAGGAGCTTTGATTATGTAACGGCGGCAATGTATGATACATAGGAGATTCCACCTTTCTTTTCTAAAACTCTCCATAAGATCTGCTGGCGGATCATAACTCATAAGAGTCGGGAAGACGCCTTCTCAAGAATCGATAACAAACAACATATGCAGGATTGTTTTCTTTCTCGGAAGTGTTTGTGCAATGAGTCGGCCAAGTCCGCGGAGAAGGGGCGATTCTGGAGGTATTTCAGCTTCCAAGGGCCTGAACCTGCTGATAAGCCGCAGCTGGGGACATGGAAGGGCGGGCGAAGAGGTCCGCATAGAGAGTATAAATGCGGGACGTCTGGCCCCCTTCGAGAATAGAGTTAGTTTTCAGCGAGGTGAAGCCTTACTTTTGCGGCTTTCTATTGACTCGTTCTCATAGTTTCATGGCGAATGACGGGAAGGCACTCATCAGATTTAAGGCTGTTGGCCAGCCAGGTGCTGTAATTAACACAGATTTTGCATCACTCGCATCCTTTGTTTTTATACAAAGTCATCAAGATACTCAGGAGAGGTGCGAGGAGGAGGGTCATCCGGTGAGGTGATGACGCTTGCGTTGAGAACGAAGGAGAATTAGGTGAAAGAGACGCTCCAATCGGGATAGTTGGAGCCTCTTACAATTATTTATTTCTTTCTTTTGGAAAGGGTGCCAAGGTTGCCCGAAGGAGGAGGAGGAGAAGGAGCTGCAGGAGTAGTGGTGAGCCGGAGGTAGTCATAGAACTCCGGAAGGCGCAGAAGAAGCCGCACGAACAGGAGCGGTCTAGAAAAACAGATCTGGTAAGCCGCGCGAACAGTAGCGGCTTAGAAAGAGCACACCTTGCGGGGAAGAGGTCGCGCGGACTGAAAAGGCCGAGCGAACAGAAGAGAGGAGAAGAGCAGGTGACCGCGACCATCTAGTATTTTGATTTATAAAGTAAAATTATAGCAAGTTTAAAATTTGTCAGACTCACAGCAGCGTATTATTGCATTTAAGGTTCATCGGCGGGGAAGAAGTCGCAGTGAGAAGCTTCGAGCGAACAGAAAAGAGGAGAAAAGCTGGCGACCGCGACCAAGATGCGGGTGAGAAAGGAACAACCCGCACTTGTGTCAGGCATGTTTATCACAGCAGCAATCCGCGAGTAGAGACACAATACACACGCGGTTTTATCAGGTGATTCAGGGACAGGCCGCAACGACATATTAGGAAGTCGGAGAGGCAAGAAAGAACAAGGAGCGCGGCGACAACGAAACAGGTCGCTGCGACAACAAGGAGAAGGAGAAAGCCGCGCGAACAGATTGGCGGACAGAACCATTTTTAGCCGCGCGGATAGAAACAGGCTTCGCACGGATAGAAGAGAGGGCAAGCCGCGAATCAATTTGTCGTTCCCTCTTCAGAGCGCGGAAAAGAAGCCGCGAACAACAGAGGGCGCACAGAATCAAGAGGATCCGTCATCCCTGATACCCACCCAGCTGTTATTTGTGAAAGTAGAGAACAAGAAGCGAAAAGTAGAGAGCACGAGAACAAACTTTTGAATAATTGAAATTTCTATTATCCAAAAAAGATATTCATTTACAAAGGTATGGCCTCCTTTATATAGAATGGAGGAGATAAGAAAGAGAGTATACAAACAATGTGAGACTAAACTATTTGACAGTACTGGGCGGCTAGAATAATGGAGACCGCATAGGCCGCGCGGTTAGACAGGTGCTAACCGCTCGGCAACTCCAGCAGGGTAGAACAAACCGCAGTATGGTAGACCGACAGACCGCCCGGTCTACAAATACCGCGGGATCAGACCGCTAAGCCGCTTTTTTCTTAAACAAATTTTTTGCAGACCGCCTTTAGCCGCCCGGTCTAATACTTCAACAGGAAACTTTCTTTTGTCCAACATCATAACTTCATATAATGATTTTTTTAATAACAAAATCGTTTTTTATGTATACAGTTCAATATAGATGTTGATATCATGCAATGATTACTGATAGTGTGCTGTTTACAATTAGTACAATATATGAATATCCTTAAATTTGTATATGATATATCATATATATATAATAATTTATTAAAGCTACAATTGTAGTGGTGCTACTTTTTTCAATTTATTCAGATTTCATAATTTAATAACTTAAGAAAACACTTTTTTATAAGTATATTTTCGCAAAAATATCAAATTGTCATTTTCAGTAAGACAGTTCAATATAGATATTGATTAATCATGTATAATGATTAAAATTAATGCTAGTGTATTATTTACACTTTACAATTAGTACATTATATGAAAATCCTTATGATTTTTTATATGATACATGGTATAAAGCAACGTGTTATGTGTTGAGAACGAGAGAGAGAGAGACTCACCTTAGAGTTCAATGCTTTTTGTAGTCCAAGCAGCCGAAGAAGAATAACTCCTTTATATGATTAGCCACTCCTTAAGATCTGGTCACCACCATGTGAACCCAAGTTAGCTAGACTCATAACCCCCCCCCCCCCCCCCTCAAGCTAACACCGTAAGCATTCAACATCCCGAGCTTGAGCAAGAAAGAATGAAGAGATTTCTCAGAAACAGCTTTGGTGAGAATGTCAGCAAGTTGATCCTAATTTTATCTCGAATGAAGTGGCAGTCGACTTCAATGTGTTTGTTTCTCTCATGAAAGATGGGGTTGTTAGCTATATGGATAGCCGCTTGATTATCACAGTAAAGATGCATAGCTTCAGAAACAGAGAAGCCCATCTTCCCCAATATAGACTTAACCCAGATAAGTTCACAGGTAGTGATAGCAATAGCCCGATACTTGGCTTCTGTGGAGGAACGAGCAACAACATTTTGTTTTTTACTTCTCCAGGAAATAAAATTGCCACCAACATAGATAGAATATCCACTTGTAGATCTTCTATCCGAGGAAGAGTCTGCCCAATCAAGCATCACAGTACTCGTGGACCTTAATATGACCATGATCTTGATAGAGAATGCCTTTTCTGGGGTCTTTTTTTAAATATTTGAGAATCCGCAGGACAGCTTGATAGTGATGAACTTTAGGGTTGTGCATGAATTGACTTACCAAGCCCACAACAAATGAGATATCAGGTCTGGTAATAGTCAAATAAATCAACTTTCCAACAATACGTTGAAATTCTGACTTCCTTGTACAACCCCATATTCGCTGAGTGTGACCAAGATCCCCCAAGGACCCGGATTGGGCCAGCTTTGGGCATACAATTGGATCAAGTAAGAAATCGGGCGGGAGGGCTCCCGCCGTAAGTAGGCGGGAAGGCTCTCGCCCGGGGGTCAAGAAATGTCATTTCGTCGAACTCAATTTGTCGAACTGGGAACGTAATTCGTCGAGCAGATTTTAGGTTCAGGCCATGGCGAAACCAGGCCGGGCGGGAAGGCTCTCGCCCTGGGCAGGATCAGGGGGTCGCGCCTCAAGATGGCGGAAGCCCATCGGCCCTCGGCGTTGAGTGATGCCTCTCCACTCAACGTCCCTTCAGTCTTTTGGTTCCCGCCCGGGGTAGGCGGGAAGGCTCGCGCTCAGAACAAGCAGGGTTCCCGCAGAGCTCAGCAGGAAGAGCTTCCGCCAGGTGGGACTCAGACCTGAAATTACCTAAATACCCCTGGTCTACATTTAGTTCCTCAGAACAGCGGAGTTTGGCTATTGACAGACCAGCTCAGGGCATTTTAGTAATTTTAGGGCAGCAAAAGTACGTTTTTTGCAGACCAGATATTGAAAATTTATAAATAGACCCACAGGATACCTCAGAAGGCGGATTTTCCTCACTCTCATTTTTCCTTCTAGAGCTTTCTGAGGTACTCCTAGCCCAGCAATTGGCTTTGGAGGGGAAGCGCTCAGAGAACTTCCGGGATAGTGGATGGACCTCACAGCTGAGACTTAGGGTCAGTTTCCAGTTCTTTATTCTAGTCTTGGGTCAAGGTTTGGGAGAAATAGGTGTCGGCTACACCCCAAGGTCCGAACTCTCGTTGAGGCCAGTTTTTGGCTTCAACATTTTTGGTGTTGTGAGTGTGGACCGTGGCTGATACAAGAAAATCTCAAGTCAAGTCTCATGGCTGGAGGTGAAGGAGGAGCTGGCTCGGGAGGTTCTCCCTCTCGGGGAAGTGGAGTGACGTTGGGGATGTTGGAGGACTTCAGGCGAGAAGTCTTGCAGACCATCCACTTGGCCTTCTCGGCAAGAGGCGAGTGGGAGAGTCCTCAGGTCCCGGTGGCGGCTGCTCCGTCATTGGGCGAGAACGCTCCCGGACAGCGCCACGGGAAGGAGGTTCCGGCAGAGGCGGCGGAAAGGGATGTCCTCAGGCGGGAGCTGTTCCCGGGACAGACCAGTGCGGACAGGGCAAGCGAGCCGAGGTCGCGCGACGAGCCCTCTCGACAGGCAGAGGGCGGGAGCCCCTTCAGTGAGCTCATCATCTCAGCTCCGGTTCCGGAGGGGTTCCGAGAGCCAGACATGACCTACTATACGGGGAGGGACGACCCCACGCAGTATGTGCAGTGGTTTGAAGATGTCGTCTCCATAAGGCAAATGTCGGATGCCTTCAAGTGTAGGCACTTCGCCATCACTCTGAAGGAGAAGGCCAGGGACTGGTTCCACCAGTTGCCTGCAAGTTCGATTTACTGCTTCGAAGATCTGCGACGCGGGTTTTTGCTGAGGTTCTCAGCGTCCAAGAAGAGGAAAAAGGGGGCAGAGTGCTTGTTTGCCATCAAGCAGAAGCCGGAGGAGACGCTGGGACGCTATGTTGATAGGTTCCAGGAGGAGATTCTTCAGGTTCAGGAGATGCCGGGGTACACGGTGATGCTTGTCTTCACCCTGGGTTGAGGTCCAGCTTCTTTAGCATGGAGCTGAAGAGAGTTCCCCCACTCTCCTTTGAGGAGCTGATGGAGAGGGCGGCGAAGGAAATCGAGATCGAGGCGGCCAATCCGGCGTTTGCCAGGAGGTTGGCCAAGTTGGCGGAGGATGATGGGAAGGAGTCGGGAGTAGGGAGGTAGAGAGAGCGGAGAGAGGAGAGAAGAAGAGAGGAACCCCGAGGGCAGGGGGGCAGCAAGGTTGGGGGCCGCGGGAGCCGAACAACAGGTTGGGCTGGAGGCCCCAGGAAGGTCACCCTCAGGGACAGGGTGGTGGTTTCCAAGGTAGGGACAACCACCGCGAGCAAAGGAGGTTCAACCAGCCGTCCTGGAAGCAGGGACAGAGGGTCCCTCTCCCGCAGCAGTAGGAAGCGATGGAGATAGTGAGGGGAAGAGGAGGAAGGAGAGGAGCACGAGGAGGAGCGAGGAGGAGAGAAGGCAGGGTGGCGTTGCCCATCTGTGACTTTCACCAGGAGGTGGGTCATGCAACGGCCACCTGCCCGGAATTTCTGGAGATGAGGGCGGCCAGGGGGCAAGCCCGGCAGCAGCCCCCCATGAGGATTGAGGAAGTTCTGTCAGGAGGAGAGGATAGGTGTGAAGACCGGGTGGACGTGGGGGCCCGGGGAGGGATCGAAGTAATCCATAGGGGTGTGGGGATCCAAGTCACCCGTAAGGGGAGCTTCCAGACCATGTATCGAAGGAGTGTCGCCTCGACCTCCCAGACCCCCCCCCCCCACCGGAGGAAAAAATCACTTTCTCGGTGAAAGACATGCCTGACTACGAAAACTCGTTCTGCGACGGCATGGTGATCCAGACGGCGGTAGAGAATTTCACGGTCTCCAGGATTCTGGTGGACAACGTGAGCTCCGTGAATGTAATCTTCAAGAAAGCCTTTGACGAGATGAAGGTGGAAGCTCGGAGGGTCCTCGCCTCGGATGGACCGTTGTTTGGGTTCTCGGGGGAGCGGAAGGAAGTTGAGGGAGGGGTAGGGCTGCATGTGACGTTGGGGGGGGGGGTATCGAGGAACTGTCGGTTCGTCATCGTTGACGCTCCGAGCAGCTACAACGCAATATTTGGGCGGCCTCTCATCAGTGCCTTTCATTGCGTCCCCTCCTCGTTCCATCAGTGTCTAAAGTTCAGCAGCGGAGGAGTGCAGGTCAGGATCAGGGGGGATCCGAAGGTGGCGAGGCAGTGCTACGTGACTGTCGTCAATACCATATCTTGGATGACGGAGGCGGAGGAGCTAGAAAAGGAGATGGCAAGGGAGGAGGAAGCTGTAGGGGAAGGAGAGGGGACCATAGATGAGGCCGGGGAGAAGATTGAAGAGGAGGCTGCGGGGAAGGAAGTAGTGAGCCTAGGTGAGGCTGGGGATGAGATTGAGGAGGAGGTTGTAGAGAAAGAAGGGGCGAGCCTAAGTGAGGTTGTAGAGAAGGCAGCGGAGGAGCCAGGGGTAGAGGAAGAAGCGGAGGGGGAGACCTAGAGGGGCGAAGAAGTAGAGTTGTCTGGGGAAGGCCTGTTGGAGGCGATGGAGGTCGACAGAGTAGAAGGTGAGGAGGAGTTGGGAGGAGAGGAGGAAGGGGCCGGCAGGGAGCAGTCTCGGCTGGAACCGGCGGAGGAAGTCGTGGAGATGGAGGTCATCAGCAGGGTAGGGAAGGTAGAGAAGGTGAGGGTTAGCGGGGGCTTGCGCCGCGAAGACCAGGCAATGATGCAGGAGTGCATCCAAAAGAATGTTGACATCTTTGCCTGGAGCGCGGCGGACATGTCGGGTATTGACGCTGATGTGGCTTGCCACCGCCTAAATCTGGACCCCAAGACGCGTCTCATTCGCCAGAAGATGAGTACCATTGCCACCAAGCTAGAGGATCCCATCCGCGAGGAGGTGAAGAAGCTTCTCGATGCAGGTTTCATCTCGGAGATCCAGTACCCAGGCTGGGTCTCCAATGTGGTAATGGTAAAGAAGGGTGATGGAAAGTGGCGCATGTGTGTAGATTTCTCTTTATTGAATAAATCATGGCCTAAGGATTGCTACCCCCTGCCTCGGATCGATGCGTTGGTTGATTCGGCCGTCGGTTTTTTTATTATGAGTTTTTTGGATGCTTTTTCAGGTTATCTCCAGACTGCATGCATCCCATCGACGTCAAGGATGTCTCCTTCATCACAAGGGAGGGATGCTTCAGCTATAAAATGATGTCCTTCGGACTAAAGAACGCGGGGGCTACATACCGGCGAATGATGAACCAGGTGTTTAAAAACCAGAGGGGAAGGAACCTGGAGGTCTACGTCGATGACCTCATGGTAAAGAGCAGGGATGTGGGTTCACACCTGCTTGACTTGGAAGAGACGTTCGTGACCCTGCGAAAGTTCAAGATGAGGCTAAATCCTCAAAAGTGTGTCTTCGGGGCAAGCCAGGGAAGTTCCTCGGACACCTTCTAACCCCGGCGGGGGTCGAGCCTAACCCGGATAAGGTGAAGGCCATCGTGGAATTGGAAACGCCAAGGAGGTTCGGCGTTTGACGGGTAAGCTAGCCGGGCTGAGTCGGTTTCTCTCTCGTGCCGGGGAGAAGTGCTCACCTTTCTTCAAAACGCTTCGGGGGAACAAACAGTTTGAGTGGACGGAGGAATGTGAGGAGGCTTTCCGGGCATTGAAGGCTTAACTGTCCCAAGTGCCGCTCCTACAGAGCCCGGAGGAGGAGGACTTAGCCTTGTACGTTGGGGTAAGGGCTGAGGCTGTGAGTTCTGTGTTGATAAGAGAAGAAGGGAAGAGACAGTTACCCATCTACTATGTCAGTAGGATCTTAAAGAAGGCTGAGCTACGCTACCCCATCTTAGAGAAGTTGGCTTTCTCTCTGATCGTCTCGGCCAGGAAGCTCAGGTCATACTTTCAAGCCCACTCAATCAAGGTGGTGACTGACCACCCACTGCGCAAGATCTTTGAAGGGGTGGAACACTCAGGGCGGTTGGCCAAGTGGTCCATTGAGCTCAGCGAGTTCGACGTCTTGGCCGACTACGTCATAGAGCTGGAAGGGGAGGAAGCGCTGCCAAGGGAAGCATGGAAGATGTACGTTGACGGAGCCTCGGGAAACATTCCCTTGGAGGAGGGGTAGTGTTGGTGAGCCCCCAGGGGGTCACTATAGAGCAAGCAGTGGCGATGCACTTCCCGGTCACTAACAATCAGGCGTAGTACGAGGCAGTCATAGTCCGGTTGCGGTTGGCTAAGGAGCTCGGGATTTAAGACGTGGAAGTGCTCACAGATTCACTGGTGGTGGTGTCCCAGATCAGGGGAGAATATGAAGCTCGGGAGCCCACCCTCCAGAGGTACTTGTCCAAGGCGAGGGTGATCATTGGTGGGTTCCGAGCATTCTCAATCTAGCATGTCCCTAGGGAAGAGAATGAAGCAGCGGACCGATTGACCAAGTTTGGACCTCAAGGGGGGGGAACCTTGACCGAGCTATTTCATCCAGCAATCGATGAGGGGGAGTTGATGGAAGTGGATCGGCGACCCTCGTGGGTGGATCCCTTCGTGACCTTCTTCACCACGGGCAACCTCCCCGAAGGGGTCAAGGAGGCAAAGGGCTTCCGGCATAAAGCGGCTCACTATCTTATGCATGAAGGGAGCTTACATCGGAAGATGCTATCGGGCCTTTTGGTGCGATGTGTGGCGGAGGAAGAGATCCCGAGGATTTTGGAAGAGGTGCACTCCGGGGAATGTGGTAGCCATTCAGGAGGTAGAACGTTGGAGGCAAGGGTGGTCAGACAGGGATACTTCTGGCCCACCCTGAGGAAGGATGTGACAGAGTTTGCGAGGAGGTGCCAAAAGTACCAGCTCTACGCCCCCCTCCAGCTCCTGCCCGCTCAACAGCTTCGAAGCATCACGACGTCGTGGTTTTTCGCCATTTGGGGGATGGACCTAGTCGGACCGTTTCCTCCGGCGAGCGGACAGAGAAGGTTCCTCTTGGTTATGATCGACTACTTCTCAAAGTGGTTGGAGGTCAAGGCGTTGGCCAAGGTAACCTCCCAGGTTATCAGGAACTTCGTTTGGGAGAGATCATCTGTAGGCACGGGTTGCCTCAGGCCATTGTCACGGACAATGGACCCCAGTTTGCAAGCGAGGAGTTCATAAGCTTCTGCACTCAGCTGGGTATCGACCTCAGGTTTGCCTCCGTTCACCACCCCAGGAGCAACGTCCAGGTGGAGACGACAAACAAAATTATAGTGAACCTGCTCAAGAAGAAGGTGGAGAACCTAAGGGGGAGTTGGGTGGAGCAGCTCCCATCGGTGTTGTGGGCTCTGCGAACAACCCCAAACACGGCCACTGGCGAAACCTCCTTCAAACTCTCGCATGGGAGTGAGGCGGTCCTACCCGTGGAGTTTGAAGTCCAATCCCCACGGGTTGTGGCCGCAGACAAAGGAGGCGAGGCATGGAGGGAGGGAAATGAAACGGAGCTACGGCTCTCATTGGACATGGTGGAGGAACTTCGCGACGTGGCCGCCGTCAGGCAGGAGGAGATCAAACGAAGGATGGACAAGTACTTCGACAAGCATGTCAGGATAAAGCAGTTCAAGGAAGGGGACCTGGTCTTGAAGAAGGTCGACGTCGTAGGAAGGTCGGCGGCCGTTGGTAAGCTCAACCCCAACTGGGAAGGAACCTACATTGTAGAAAGGGCCCTGGGGTCAGGGGGATACCACCTCCAGAATGTGGAAGGGGAATCCATGAGTCATGCTTGGAGCGACGACGACCTGAAGCGCTTCTACCCTTAGTGGGGGACAAGATTGTAAATCTTATTTTTAATAAATTCATCGAATGGTCTCATGATTGGTTTCTTTTGAGAATTGGAAAAAGAGGTTGGTAGTTTGCAAGACCCCGAGAGGATCCCGCTGCTCAGGCTCCCATTAGCTGGCAGGTCTGGAAGGCGCACTCGGCCCCAGGTAGACCCGCTGCCAGACTCTCACTAACTGGTAGGGTCGTAGGCTCGCCTGGGGGGTAAGGGAACACCTCGAGTGGTGATTCCGCTGCGCAGGCTCTCCTAGCTGGCAGGGCTGGAAGGCACGCTCGGCCCCGGGTATACTCGCTGTCCAGGCTCTCATTAGCTGGGCAGGGCAGTAGGCACACCTGGGGGAAAGGAAGGGAGTTTGAAGAAAGAATTGAGAAACTAAGCAAGACCCCGAGAGGATCCCACTGCTCAGGCTCCCATTAGCTGGCAGGTCTGGAAGGCGCACTTGGCCCCGGGTAGACCCACTGCCAGGCTCTCACTAGCTGGCAGGGCCGTAGGCTCGACTGGGGGGTAAGGGAATACCTCGAGTGGTGATTCCGCTGCGCAGGCTCTCCTAGCTGGCAGGACTGGAAGGCACGCTCGGCCCCAGGTAGACTCGTTGTCCAGGCTCTCATTAGCTGGGCAGGGCAGTAGGCACACTTGGGGGGAAAGGAAGTGAGTTTGAAGAAAGAAGAAAGAAGAAAGAATTGAGAAACTAAGCAAGACCCCGAGTAGACCCGCTGTCAGGGTCTCACTAGCTGACATGGTCGTGTGATCTCTTGGGGGGGGAGAAGGAAAAGAGAGATTTTTTGTTTAAGTGGTCCAGGTGGACCCAATAACCCCGGTTCACATCAAGCAGACATGGTTGTTGAAATCATGACGGAGTCACGAAGCTCTTGTTAACAGGTTTACAAACGGCTAACACCAGTCCTAGGTATGGATGGGATGACTCAGACCCCTCTTAGCAGGGCTCTCAGAATAACCCTCTCGGCAGGGCTCTCGGCCAGGCACTTAGCAGGGCTCTCGCCACAGCCATCTCGTCGGGGATCCCGACAAGCACCTCTCAGCGGGGTTCCCGACATGGCCCTTTTGGCAAGGATCTCGTCAGGACCCTTCCAGCAGGTTTTACTTGGCCAACTCTTTGAACGGCTGACGGTCACCACCTAAGATCCTAAGAGCCTAGGGTTCGCGCAAAGGTAACAAACATTGCAGTGACAAAGTAGATCTTTCAACACAATATAAAAGGAGTGAGTATCAGCGGGGGAATCTCGCCCCTTACAAAAGTTACAATGGATAAGTTCACAAAAATGAATGTACAAAAATCAAGGCAAGGTTACAATAAACAAAGCAGGATATGGAGGCTATTGAGCCGGCCCGCCGGAGGTTCCGCTGGAGATTCCGCAGGACGTTCCGTTGGGGGTGTAGCCGGAGGACTCGCCGGGTGAGCTGCCGCCGGTTTCCACGTTCAGGACAAGCTCCGCCGCATCGTTGATCGGAGAGTCGTCCTCTCCCGCAGGTTTGGGGATGGGCTCGAACAACCAGGGCAAGATCCCTCGCATCGTGAGGGTCTCGCCTCCTTCGTTCAAAAGCGCTGACTCAAGAAGCACCTCGATGACCATCTTGGTGGTGGCTTGCGCGTTCTCCTGAACGATTACGTCGATCTCGTAGGCGGAGTAGTGACGGCGCTCGACTCTCTCCTTCAGCGACGGCCGGGCCTAGGCCAGGGCCAGGGCCTCCCCTAAGCGCTTCACCTCAGCCTGCAGCAACTGGTTCTCGCACTCGACGTTGGCCACCCTCGCGCGAGACAGATCAGCTTCCGCGGAATCCTGCGAGACGGTCCGGTTAGGCGAAAAGCATATATATATATATATAAATACTAAGAGGACGAGAAATATTGAAGGATCCCGCTTACCTCGGCGGCCGGGCGAGTGGAGAGAAGTTGTTGGGCGGTAGCCAAGTTGGCCTTCAGGGTGGCCGCTTCAGCCGCAACGTCGTCCTTCGCCCTGAGCATATCGGCAAGGTTGCGCTCGATGGTGAAGGTGCGGCGCCCAGCCATGTGCGAGAGCTGGACCGCGCGAAGCTGGGCCTGGGCGGCGTCAAGGACGAGGTCCCGGGTTGTCGTCCGGTCGAACGTGTTGGCGTCCTCCCGACCGTAGAGGCCGTAGCCCAGCGCGAAGGCATCGCCGGAGCTTGAGTCTCGCTCCCTCCAGGAGGGGAGAAGTGTGGAAAGCGCGATGCGGTTGGTGGTATGATCCCACTGGATCAAGGGCTGGCCCTCCGCGTCCATGTACTTCTCGCCGAAGCCGAAATTTCGATGCCCTTTCGGTACCGGCTTGCGAGAGGACTCGGCAGGGGTCTCGACGACGGGCTGGGAAGCACCCCTCTCGCCTGCAACTAAAGAGGTCTCGGCGGGGGCCTCTGCGGCGGGCCGGGCGGCACCCGTCTCGCCCGCAACAGAAGGGGTCTCGGCGGGGATCTCAGCGGAAGCCGGTGCGACAGATTTGCCCTTGTCCGCGGCTTACGGCTTTGATTTTTTGAGTGGAGGGGCAGAGTGGGAGCTCAGCTTCCGCTTCTGAGCACTTGGTGCGGAAGAGGATCCCGGCTCCTCCCGGCAAGTGGCGGCAGCGGACTTGGCGAGGGCCAGGGGGTCGGCGAGTACCCTGGCCTCGTAGAAGGGTTGATGAAGGGGAATGTCTCGCTCACCTGCGAGTCCCAAGGTTAGTTAACCCTATCTCTCGAAACGAAAGGTTGCAAGTCTAGTCCAGAAAATTACCTTCGCCAGGAGGTACCGGTTGGAGGGAATCCAGGTCTCGCCGGATGAAGGGGACGTCGAAGGCTTTCGAGCCAAAGAACTAGACAACGGCGCCCTCTCGCTCCCCGAGAGCGGGAGGCTTATAGGTTGCGTCGTCATATTGAATGAGCGTGAGAGGGATGTTACTGAAGGGCCCTGAGACGAAGACGAACCTTTCCGCAAAGTGAAGATGTTTGTTGGTGAGACCCGCCGTCTTCACCGACTGTCCAGAAAGGAAGACTGACCCTCCCTTGGCCCAGAAGTTGAACAGCTTCCGGAAGTTTGGCAGACTGAACTCGATCCTTTCCGCCTGCATATAGCATGCGAAAACCACCAGGAGGGCGATGGAGTTAATGTTGAGCTGGTCCGACACTACCACATAATAGCGCACGGCCTGACGCACTTCCGGCCAGGGGGGGAGGCGGAAGCCCGCCTCGAAGTGCTCCAAGGGGATGGCGAGCTACCCTTCTAGCGCGAGGTTAACCCTGTCTTCGCTCCCAGGCTTCCGCGCGACGAACCCCGGCGGGATGAAGGTCTGGGTGATCGTGAGGAATTTCGCCTGCGTGAGCCGGCAGGGGGGAAGGCGTGGTCCAGGAAGGTCTGCGCGCACTTGGAGCGGCCTTCGCTCTCGCCTGGCATCTCGAAGGGGAGAAGAGAGGAGAAAAAGGTCGGGGTGGCGAGAGCCTTTGCGCTGCAAGGATCGGCGAAAGCAGTTGACAGGGGGACGAAGGTTCGGGATGAAAGAAATAAATGCTGAGAAGTAAATGAGGTAGGTGGATCGGCCTATTTATAGAAGATACGGTAATTATGAGTTTTTTCTTAAAAAATACGGCGGGGGAACGATCAACGGGTCAGCAAATCTGGACGTCTTGACTCCTCGATTTCCATCCAGCCTCGTCAGCTCTCCTTGGACCTGCAGGAAGCGAGAACCTCCAGGGAGGGCAAGGGAAACGACAAACGGTCGCAGCGCGCGTGAAGTGTTGAGCAAGGCGTATGAGTCAGGCATTCGCAAAGTATCAAAGAGAACATGCAAAAAACAGACGGGAAGGACACAGATATAAAGGGGCTCTCGCTGGGCGAGAGTCCCCAAACAGTAATGATAGAAAATAATGATAAAAAATAATAATACTAATAATAATAATTGTCTGTTGCCGAGAGGGGCAGGTGGTACAAAGGAGAAGGGTGGGCTGAGAAGATGGGTAAAGAAGAGGTTAGACCTACAGAGCTCAGTACGACACCCACCGCCAACGACCTAGTTCTCGCCTGCCGGACCTCGGAGGGACTCGAGGGTCGAAGAAGGCCGTCGGGGTGTTCAGCCCCTGGTTGGCCAGGCGGAGCGATCTCGAATCCGAGCGACGTGTCTTCCGAGGGAGGTTTCGGCGGAAAGCGTGTCCTGGGATTCCGCCCGGCCAAGGAGGTAGGCGCAGTCCCGCTCGACGATCGCCATCCGCCACTTCCATCGTCTCGTGGATTCTCTTCAACGCTACGGAGTTAGCCTGTTGCTGTCGCGCGAGCTTCGACAAAACTCCCGCAATCCTCTGCCTCCGCGCCTTGCCGCTTCCGGAGGCCTCGAGAAAGTCCTCCATCTCGTCGGCGGAGGGGAGGGGCGAATCTTCTTCTTCTTCATCATCTTCATCTTCGTCTCCTTCCCCTTCCGCTTCTTGCTCCTTCGGCACTGGAGGACAGATTTTGGTCAGAATGGGAGAGGAGCGAAAGAAAAGTTGGGAGGTTCTCGCATACCTGAAGAGCGATGGATACCCTCCCCTGATGGTTGGCGAGAAGGGCCGGGCTGGCCCTCCGAGCTTTTTCCAAAAAGCAGATGGAGCGGCTTGCCCCGGCCCGGACGAAATGTCCTGCGCTCCAGGGTCTCGGTCTCGCCCAGGGGGGAACAGAGACACCCTCTCTCGCCGGGGGCTGGGATCCCGGTGCGGGAGCGGATGGCTCGGTGACAACCCCTCCGGCAGGGATGGCGAGATCGGGTGCCAGATCGGTGCGATCAGCCGGGGAATTGGGCGGAGCAGCCCCAGAGACCAGCGGCGCAGCCCCCGAAACAGACGACATATCCTCATTGTGAGGGCGGGTCGCCTCTGTGTCCGCCAGTAGAAAGTCGGCGACATCTCTTGACACCGTCCCCTGCAAGAAGAGTGGTACTTCAGTACGCAACCACATTCAAGCTCTTTAACATTTCGCGCTAACAGGAAGGGCGAAAGGCGAGAAAGGTATCTCCGACAGAGCAGAAGGGATCTCGTCACGGTTAGGAGTTGGGGTAGGCGAGGCCTCGGTTCTCCTTCAACAGGTCTCGCCTGACTGACTTGACCTTCTTCTTCTTCTTTGGGCGGGAGCTCTCGCCGGCCGGCTTCTCGCCAGCTGGCTTCTCGCCAGCTGACTTCTCCCTCACTACCTTCTCGCCGGCGGGCCTCTTGCCCATCAGCCAAGGGGCAACCTTGGCGCAGTTGGCGCGA
This sequence comes from Platanthera guangdongensis, assembly GCA_039583875.1. Classification (NCBI taxonomy): domain Eukaryota; kingdom Viridiplantae; phylum Streptophyta; class Magnoliopsida; order Asparagales; family Orchidaceae; genus Platanthera; species Platanthera guangdongensis. The sequence continues at coordinate 8,993,595 of CM077152.1, forward strand.
GCCCGCGCCTGGGCCGCGGCGAGGCGGGCCTGAAGCTATTCCGAGAGCGGCTTTTCAACGTTTTTGGCATGCATTTTCATGGCCCAACAGAGACTCAAGCAGAGAGTAATGACGGCAGAGATGGCCTAAGAGACAAGCTCAACTGTGTATTTATAGGACGAAGGTGGGGTTTGCAGAAAGATTCTCTGTCAGGTCAGCATGTACCCACCGAATATTTGGGGTTGTACGTGTCTTTCCGAGCGCAAGGCTAGCTCGCAAAGAGCGGGTATTGTGTACAACCTCATATTCGCTGGGTGGGACCAAGATCCCCCAAGGACCCGGATTGGGCCAGTTTTGGGCATACAATTGGATCAAGTAAGAAAGCGGGCGGGAGGGCTCCCGCCGTAAGTAGGCGGGAAGGCTCTCGCCCGGGGGTCAAGAAATGTCATTTCGTCGAACGCAATTTGTCGAACTGGGAACGTAATTCGTCGAGCAGATTTTAGGTTCAGGCCATGGCGAAACCAGGGCGGGCGGGAAGGCTCTCGCCCTGGGCAGGATCAGGGGGTCGCGCCTCAAGATGGCGGAAGCCCATCGGCCCTCGGCGTTGAGTGATGCCTCTCCACTCAACGTCCCTTCAGTCTTTTGGATCCCGCCCGGGGTAGGCGGGAAGGCTCGCGCTCAGAGCAAGCAGGGTTCCCGCAGAGCTCAGCAGGAAGAGCTTCCGGCAGGTGGGACCCAGACCTGAAATAACCTAAATACCCATGGTCTGCATTTAGCTCCTCAGAACAACGGAGTTTGGCTATTGACAGACCAGCCCAGGGGCATTTTAGTAATTTTAGGGCAACAAAAGTACGCTTTTTGCAGACCAGATATTGAAAATCTATAAATAGACCCACATGATACCTCAGAAGGCGGATTTTCCTCATACTCTCATTTTGCCTTCTAGAGCTTTTTGAGGTACTCCTAGCCCAACAATTGGCTTTGGAGGGGAAGCGCTCAGAGAACTTCCGGGTTAGTGGAGGGACCTCCCAGCTGAGGCTTATGGTCAGTTTCCAGTTCTTTGTTGCTAGTCTTGGGTCAAGGTTTGGGAGAAATAGGGGTCGGCTACACCCCAAGGTCCGAACTCCCGTTGATGCCAGTTTTTGGCTTCAACATTCCTCTTAAGATCGGAAGAATTCTCCTTGTGAATGTCATAACTATGATCCACAAGACTATCCACGGGTTTGACGCCCAAATATCCAACATCTCTAAGAAGATCCAAGACATATTTACGCTGAGAAATCATAATCTTCCCCGCAGATCGAGCGATCTCAATTCCGAGAAAGTACCTAAGGATTCCCAAATCCTTAGGTCTTGTTCTCTGCCTGAAGGTACCCAGTATTCTCCAGATTACCATACATAGCCGTTTGGGATCTCACATATTTGTTATCGGCACCACGAATCCAACCTGGAGGGATCAGGTGAGGATGAAGATCCCAACATTTCTCCTTCCCATGACCTTTCTTCCCACAGTGAGGGCACTTCATCTTGCTCTTGTCCTCTAGTCTCACGTTCCTCGGGTGTCATCTCTTCTGCTCTGCAGTAAGGGCAGATTTTTCATGACCAACAAGAATGTATGAACGAAGGGAATTTATACGGCTTGCTTCCCCTCGAATATAATGAGCCACTATCTCTAGATCTGGCACGGAATCTCTACCCAACATCTGAACTCACTGGAATTCAAGTTCACGAGGAAGACCAGAAAGCATCTCAAAGACCCTCCGTTGCATGAGGTCAGTCTTGTAGTCTTCTATAGTCTGAATAGCGGAATACTGATCTATTTCAGCCCACTTATGGGTCAACTTTCTGTAATATTCTTCGAAATCAGTCATCCCTGTCATGTGGACTTGCTCAGTTTGGAGCAGATATATTCTAACTAAGTCCTTTTTTGAGCAATTCCGTTCGATCAACTCTCACATCTCTTTCGCAGTTTGACAGAATAAAAAATGACTTGCAATCTTGGGTTCCATAGAATTGACGAGCCAATTTATCACAGTGAGGTTCTCACCTTCCCATTCCTCATATAGGGGGTCAGACATGTCAGGAGCTAATTTGGATCCGGTGAGAAACCCAAGTCTCTGACGACTCCCAATGAATATCCGCATAGATTGGGCCCATAAAAAATAATTTCTCTCATTGAGCTTGATTTGAGTAACACCATGATTGAAGTCCATGTTAGAACTTCCTCCACCATAATGTTTAGATTGATCAACCACCCCTTCAGAGACACCAATACCTTTCAATTTGTCCTCCATAGGAACAAACACTAAGAAGAGAAAGGAGGCAGAAACCAACCGACGACAGCTTGCACCAAAAAGGACGGCAACAGCCGCACCCCTGCACCAACAGACTGCTAGAAAAAACCAGCTTCAGCCGCACCAACAGACGACAGCCTCTGCACCTCGGGAATGACTGGAAGAAGGTGCGAAGATGACTGCACCAGGAAGAGGCTTCAGCCGTAACACCAGGTTGCTGCGAAGACGATCAATCGATCCCAGCTGCCACACCAGAAGACGACGATCGATCGAAACTGACGATCGACGGGCCGACGGATGACAGAGATGAACGGAGACGAACTGTCGTGACGAACGATCGAAACGGACGATCAAGACGGATGACGGAGACGAACGGCCCCAATCGCAACAGCGACACAGCGGCGAGCCTTTAGGCTGATGCGGAAGAAACCGCCTCTGATACCATGTTGAGAACTGTTATAAAAGCCCATGTAAAGAGCCCATTATTGGGCCCATTTTTGTTTTTCCTCTTCTCTCTTATTTAGTCTCACATCATGTATATGATTGTTCTCTCTCTTTCTTCCTCCTATATATCTGTATTCTCTCTTTGTATTTAGAAACACAAGCAATACATACAAGTTTTTGTGTTCTCTCAACATGGTATCAGAGGGACTCGGTCTCTCCTTGCGGCTAGCCTTCTGCTAACCGCCCGACCTGACTCTGTTTGCGCTAGGCGCGGTCTACCTTTGTCTAACCGGACGACCTTCCCTTCTCGCGCAAGGCGAGCGGCTAGTCTTCTGCTAACCGCCTCTCTCTTCCCTCCCACCCCTATCTTGTGGCTCCACCCTCTTTCTCTCTACTCTCTATCCTTTTATAGGAGTATCTCTCACCAGTGGGGCCCTTTACCACCTCCCTTATCCCGCGCGGTTTCCTCTCTACCTGCGCGGTTTGTTTCTTTCTCCCTTTCCGCAGCGAGCTCCCTTCTTAGCTCATGGCCTTCTCCCTGCTTTCTTCTCCCATGGGCCCCTCCTTCGGTGCTACTCGCCCGGACTCTTCTCCTATCCGCTCGAGTTCTCTACCTCGCGGTTTCTTCTTCTACCCGCTCGAGTTCTCCTACTCGTGGCTTCCTCCTCTTGCCCGCTCGAGTTCTTCTACTCGCGGCTTCCTCTTCCTGTCCGCTCGAGTTCTACTCGCGGCCTCCTTCCTTTCTCTGACCGCTAATGTGCACACTGAGACTGTGCGGTCTATCTTCTTCCCGCATTGTGGTCGCAGTCTTCTCCTTGCCTGCCTGCCTGTTGAGCGGTCTCCAGTTCTTCTCATAGCAGCCTTCATCACCCGCTACAGTCTCTAGTCGCTGCGGCTTGCTAACCGCCCAACCTGTAACGGTCTCTCTCTTGCTGCTTCTATGGGCTCTTCTGTCAACTCCACCGGCCCGGCGGCTAGTCCGCCTGCAGATCGTCCGGCTTGTCCAGCAGACCGCTCGGCTTGTCTAGCAGACTGACCGGCTTGTTCTGCTGAAATCCGCGACGAGCTGCGTATAACTACCATTTCTCTCTCTGGGAAGAAGAACTTTATCCCTTGGGTGCATTCTGTTTAACGGGTTCTTCAGGCCAAGGGCCTTTTGCCTCACCTCACTCAGACACCTCCATCTTCTCCAACCGACGACTGGCTCTGCAATGATGGTCGCGTTCAAACTTGACTCCTCAATTCCTTGGATGGTGAACCTTATCAGATGGCCATGTATCACGAAACTGCCAAGGCTATGTGGGATGAGCTGCATTCCTTGTACTCAGGTCGGGACAGCCTTCAACATCTCTACGACATACTCACTGATCTTCTCGCTCTCGACACTGGCGGGGCTTCGAACATGACCTCCTTTGTCGCTCGAGCCAAGACCCTGGCTGAGGCCTGGATCCAGCATCAGCCGTCTACCAATGATCATGCTGCTCAGCGCGCTCAGAAGGAAGCCGTCTGCATTGTCATCATGATGGCTCGTGTTCCGTCTCACCTTCAAAGCATTCAGACTCAGGTTCTGGCTTCTCCCACAACACCGTCTTTCTCTGATGTTTGTTTCATGCTTCTCTGTGTGTCACCTCCTCCTGATACTTCTGCGCCTTCTCCCCCGGCCCTTCTTCAGCAGGCCCCTTCCCCCCTACCGTCCCCTCCTACCTCTGCTCGTATCGGACGTTCGGGATCTCGGGGCCGTGGACGTGGTGGCCTGGGTCGGCCGAAGTGTTCTTACTGCGGGAAGGACGGTCACCTTGAGGCGACCTGCTACCGGAAGATTGGTTATCCTCCTCGTCCGACGGCGTCTGTTGCTCCTGACGCCTCCTCCGCCGCCCATCCTGACCTTGAGACCGTTCGTCTTCAGCTCCAGCAACTCTGGGGGCTACTCAACCCACCCTTTGCCTTTGTTGCCTCTGTCTCCAACACAGGTACCGCTTGTTTATCCACCAGTCCATGTTGGATCGTGGACTCAGGTGTCACTCATCACATTACCTCGCGACGGCTTGCCCAGTACTCGGATTCTCCTCATCCGAAATGTATCATTGTGGCTAATGGGGCGACGTTTCCCGTCTCCGGCTCGGCGGATCTCTCTCTCAACCCGTCGATCTCTCTTCGCTCGGCTCTTCATGTTCTGAGCTCCCCGTTCAATTTACTTTCCGTGGGACGTCTTACTAGTGATCTTGATTGCTCTGTCATATTCACATCTACTTTTTTTGTTATACACGATCGGTGGACGCAAACTACCATTAGTAAAGGCACATTGTGGAATGGGCTCTACCTTCTCGATGACCCTCCTATCATTCTCTCCTCTGTCTCTTCCAGTGAGTGGCATCGACGACTTGGGCATGCCCCTCTGTCGGTCCTCCAGCGGGCTCTTCCTGATATATCTCTCCATCTGTTTCAATGCGAGTCTTGTATCTTCGGCAAGCAGCCGTGTTCTTCTTTTCCTACACATTGTACCCGGAGCGCTGCTCTGTTTGATTTAGTACATTCCGATGTATGGGGTACTTTTAAGATTACTAGTATTTTTGGGTTTCGGTACTTTATCACATTTATTGATGATTACTCTCGCACAGCATGACTTTACTTACTTCGTGATCGCTCCGAGCTTCCCCGTATTTTTCGGGACTTTGTCCTTGAGACCCGTACACAATTCCACACCACCCTAAAAACATTGTGCACCGATAATGCTCGCGAATACACCGGTCACAAATTTACGGATATGTGCTCTAAATTTGGGATTATTCATCAACATGTTGTGCCTACACACCTCAGCAGAACGGCGTTGCCGAACGAAAGAACCGCCACTTACTCGATGTAGCCCACTCCCTCATGCTTCAAATGCATGTTCTCAAACCTTACTGGAACTTTACGGTCTCCACTGCCTGCTTTCTCATCAACCGTCTCCCTTTGTCTGTCCTCCACTATGCTACTTCGTTCAGCCTACTGTTTCCCTCCACTTCGGCCTTTCCTCTCCAGCCTCGTATCTTTGGCAGCACCTGCTACGTCCACCTTCTGGGCCGTCCTCGGATAAGTTGGATCCCCGGGCGGCTAAACACATCTTTGTCGGATATTCGCGCACCCAGAAGGGCTATGTATGTTATTCTCCAGCTACCTGAAAGATCTCGGTCTCTGTTGATGTTACCTTCCGAGAGGATCAACCTTTTTTCCCTGCTCCTTTCCCCGCTCATCTACCGCCCGCTTCTCTCCCGCCATCCATCCCACGTCATGTTATCCCCGTTACTGCACCACATTTGTCGTTTCCACCTGCACCGGCTCCTGCTCCCTCCAAACCACTCGTTATCCGTGTCTACACTCGTCGCCCTCCCAATTCTGTTGCCCCTCTGCAGTCGGCCTCAACCACGGCTACTTCACGTCCTGCTGATCAGGTACCGCCCTCCACTGCTCATCCACTGGAAAATTGTGTCTCCCTCCATCGCCTCTCTCCCCAACTACACACATTTGCTACTTCTCTTTCCTTGGTCTCTGTTCCTAACTCTGTGCAGGAGGCGCTCCAACATCCGGGCTGGTGGGCCGCCATGGAGGAGGAAATGACTGCTCTCTAGGCTAACCAGACATGGACTCTAGTACCCCTTCCTCCAGGTCAGAAACCGGTTGGGTGTAAGTGGGTCTTTGTCATCAAACATGTTGATGGGACGATAGACCGTCTGAAGGCTAGTCTAGTGGCTCGTGGCTTCACCCAACAACAGGAGCTCGACTATGAGGAAACTTTCTCTCCAGTGGCCAAGCTCAATACCATTCGTATAGTCATCTCTGTAGCTGTCCATCGCTAGTGGCCTTTACGCCAACTGGATATCAAGAATGTCTTTATGAATGGTGATCTCCAGGAGACGGTATATATGCAGCAACCACCCGGGTTTGAGACCACGGGGGAGTCTCAGGTCTGTCGCCTTTTGAAGGCTCTGTATGATCTCAAACAATCCCCACGAGCATGGTTTGACAAGTTCAGTAAAGCCCTTCGGGATATTGGTTTTGCTCGAAGCTCGGCCGACTTCTCACTGTTTACTCATCATCGAACAACAGGAACGGTTCTTCTGTTGGTATACGTTGACGATATCATCATTACAGGAGATGACTCACAAGGGATATAGGCGGTCAAACTACATCTGAGTTCCGTCTTCCAGACAAAGGATTTGGGGCTCCTACGGTACTTCTTGGGTCTTGAGGTGGACAGACGGCCAATTGGGCCTGTCCTCTCTCAAAGAAAGTACTGTCTCGACCTCCTTCATGATGCGGGCTATTCAGGCTGTAGGCCGAGTGACAGCCCCATGGATGTAAATCACAAGTTGTGCGCTCAGGCATCTGACTTGGATCTCCTACTCCAAAATCCAGAATATTATCATCGGCTCGTTGGAAAATTGATATATCTCACGGTAACCAGACAAGATATTTCCTTCGTCGGGGGTATTGTCGGTCGGTATATGCACTCTCCTCGAAGATCTCATATTTAGGTTGTTGAACACATTCTCAGATACCTTAAAACAGCTCTCGGTCAAGGACTTGTCTACCGAACCACCGGGCAATGACATCTGTAGTGTTTGAACTAACGTGGCTTGAAAGTCTTCCCGCCGATATGGGTATAAAGTTACCTTCACCAGCTCTCCTCCTCTGTGATAGTCAAGCTATTATACATATTGCCAAGAACTCGGTATTCCACGAAAGAACAAAGCATATCGAAGTCTATTGTCACTTCATCCGGGAAAAGGTTCAAATGAAGAAGCTCGATCTAAAGCATGTTCCAGAGACTGAACAAGTTGCGGATGTCCTCACAAAGGCTCTTTCCAGTACCCTCTTCTATTAGTGCTTGTTCAAGCTTGGCGCATACGATTTGTACGTTCCAGCTTGCGGGGGAGTGTTAAAAAAGCTCATGTAAAGAGCCCATTATTGGGCCCATTTTTGTTTTTCCACTACTCTCTTCTTTAGTCCCACATCATGTATAAGATTGTTCTCTCTCTTTCTTCCTCCTATATATTTGTATTCTCTCTTTGTGTTTAGACACACAAGCAATACATACAAGTTTTTGTGCTCTCTCAACAAGAACGAGAGAGAGAGACTCCCCTTAGGGTTCAATGCATTTGTAGTCCAAGCAGCCGAAGAAGAATACTGATTAGCCACTTCTTAAGATCTGGTAACCACCAGGTGAACCCAAGTTAGCTTGACTCATAACATTATGGGCGCGCCCGTAAAATTGGGAAGTGGCGGTGAAAATACAAGGGGAGTCAAGCTCAACCCGCAAAGAATGCGAAGGTAGAGGAAGAAGGGGAGACTAGCTCAACCCAAACCCAAGAAATAGGAAGAAGATGAGAGAACTAGAGAGAGGGGAACTTAGTTAGTTAAAGAAAACTTGATTAATTCATTCATACAATGACCCAAAGGGTCTATTTATATACATACAAGACATGTGCACTAAAACATTAAATAAAACTCAACTCGACTTGACTCATATAACTCGTAATCAAATATACGAAGACTCGTAATAAAATATGTGTAATAGAACCAACGGCTAATATTTGGGGTCCATAACATCTCACCCGTCCATCAAATCAAGCTTACCCTCAAGCTCGAACGAGGCTTGAATGAGTGGATCATCTAGCTCCTTGATTTCTCGCCAGAATAACTCCTCGTAACGAATCGCAGTAGTGGAGACTGCATCAAGCGGCAAGCTATCGTCGTGCCCACAAATGCCGCGATGGACAACAGTAAGTGTGCATGGTGGTTGCAAGTGTGTTTGGTGGTTGCGGGCAATCAAGGGCGATAGAGGACCGTATGTTGAATGTGAATTGCAACGATCAGAAGCGGCAACACCGGTTGGGGGGAGGTCGTCGGAAGCAATGGCTTTAGAGAGGTCGGCGAAGCGGGTGATTAGAATGGAGGTTGTGGGGTGGAGGCCATGGGGACTAATGGCGGCGACACCTACTGTTGGGCTTGGAGGTGACGATGTCAGCTTTGTGAACTGCGGGGATGGAATAACTGAAGGCAATGGTAGAGCGACAGAAATTGCGGAGAGCAGCGGAGCATCTTCGGGCGTGTGTGAAATCATTTCATACTTCATACAATGGCCCAAGGGGTCTATTTATAGACTTACAAGACATGAACACTAAAACAATAAATAAAAGATAACACTAAAACATTAAATAAAATAGACGCTAAAACATTAAGACTCTAAAGACTTGACTCAACTTGACCCATACAACTCGAACTCAAATATACAAAGACTCATAATAAAATATGAGTAATAGAACCGACGACAGATAGTGGGGACCCATAACACACTTGTAATGTCTCCGGTATAGTGGCACGACAAAATAAAAAAAAATTATGGATATGGGCACGTTCGGGATACTCGTAATTAAAATTGATGTATATACATGTGTATATATGAGCATGAATACATGTACGTGTATATATGTAAATATATGTGCGCATGTACATATATGCCACTTTTTTAAAAATGAGGGATAATATAAAACATAGAAAAACTCATATTGAACAAGTAGAAACGCTACCAATTCAAAACATCTAATCATCGAATACATAATAAATACAACACTCAAGCCTTTATCCCACTATAGTGGGGTCGGCTATATGAATACGTAATAAATAAACAAAATAATTAAATTTAAATCAAATTATTCATAGGTCGAACGATAAAAAAACTTAACTCTAGAGCATATTTTGTTACTATGATAAACAAACACAACTAGTTACAATTATGGGCCACAATTTTTTCTATTTTAAGAGACATGGAGAAGTCTTTTGTTTACTTAGAAGAGCAGACTCTCAACACAATATACACACTGGTTTGGCAAGTCCAAGTGTATCCTCAGACTAGAGCAGCAGGTGTATCTGCCGAGTATCGTGTACATACCATACCAAAAACGTACCTGCTACGGGTGTGTGGCCCTTAGGGAAGTATCGTGTTTCATAGGATGCATGTGATAATTTGTGTTGCCATAACCATGTCATACCAATATATATTGCTTCATAAGTGCGTGATCATTGAAATTGTAGAAAACAACTTTTCGCTAGTTATCCTCCGAGAGAATAGAAAAGACTTGGCATATTAGAATATTACCAAATGCTGCCTAGTTTCCTTCTAAAAAATACCACAGGTTAAGATTCAAGATGCTAGGATTCAAGAAGAGAGTAGAGTTCAGCCGAAATGAACCCAATATTATCTACAGTAGCAAGAAAATATAAAACCTAATGTGCTAGACAAAAATAAGTAAAAAGACATGGATAAAAACCACACTGGATCGTGTAATATTATAAGTATGTTTACTGGAAACTAAAAACTTTGCTATTTAAGGATGAAAATTTGTAATTGGGCTAAAAACAGAAGGTACTATTTTGGCCGGACAAAATAACAAAATGTACTATAAATTTCTAACAAGTTATGAAAGAAGCTGAAAAAACAAATTACCCTAGGACTTGTGTTGACCTGGACTTCGACTCTTTCTCCAAAAGAAACCTTTTCGTACTGAATAGAAGGCGGCTGTCTTATACCAATAGGGGTATAAAACTGTTTCTCATATTGATGAGACTGAATGAAGGTGGGAATGGGACCATCAGCATCAGAATCACTATCCAGTTCGATTACATCATCCATCACAGATATTTTATCATGCTGCTCAATATCTAATTTTGTACATAAACTAGATGGTTGATACTTAGCTGCTGCAGAAAGCTGAAGAGACTGAGGTTCTGAACTAGAACAAGGCGTCATAAAATAGGAAGGATAAAGATTACTAATCTTCATCCTCAAAGCATGAAGTTCTTCATATTCTTTAGTAGCACTTCCATACTTTTTCTCATTCAACTCATCAATCTGTCTCGCTAATGCAAAGGGGTCGGAGTAATCAATGATTTCATGATCGAACTTCATTCTTTTTACACTTGAAGGAAACATCCTGCAGAACAACACAAGCTAATAAAATTGTAATAAGGAAAACTTGTAGTTTCACTACATAAGTTGATGGGATCCTGGGTCGACTAAGAGAATAAATACGAGGATGAAATTTGAAATTTTATTTAATGATGAACATTCTTCCCAGAGAAAACAAGAATATTAGAGTTTGGAAAAACAGTAAGAATCAGTTTAAAACACTGTCCAAAAGAATGTTCCTCCATCTAGCCAACCACCCATGAAAAGACAACAAAACAATGTTTATCTGCTCAGTAAAAGAAGAGACAGGAATCTAATGGAAAAAACTTCAATCTTATCCAAACATCAATAAAAAAACACAACTAATTTCATAATAATTCTTCAGCTCCCAGGACCATTAAAACAACAATTAAGGCTGCGTTTGGCGCGGCTTATCATAACTTATTTGCTCCGATGAGGTTGGACAAAATGTCATTGGCATACCAAAATCTCATGCCTCAAACTAGTTTTTTTTGTAACATTTGTCATACCAAACATACATTCTATGACAATGACGTTTTTGTCCAACCTCACCGGAGCAAATAAGTTACGATAAGCCGCGTCAAATGCAGCCTAAGTCTCTAAATTAGACCATAAACGACTTTTTGCCTCTTTTCAAAAAAATTGGAGACTTAGCAAAACGCCAGCAGCCCTGTACACAAGGGAAATCGTAACCCTTGATTCCTAAAATCGAGTATAACAGACCTAAGAGAACCGCTAAACTCATGGAACGCCCAAAGGATAGGAGAAATCCAAAGTTTACTTGGCAAAGATGGCAGAAAAACAAGATCTAGTGTGAGCTAGAATCCATAAAAGGATCGCCGGGCCTTCTCAAGGAGCGGAGAGGAATCATCAAAGGCTTCTAAAGAGGGAGGAAGGTTCGGCGTTTGCTGTCGTCGATCCTCCACGACTGAAGAGGGTGAGATTCCTTAGGAGGCGTTGATTGAGAGCCCGGACCCGCAAGGAGATGTCGTCGAGCCTCCGGACTAGAAGGAGGGTGGCGTCAAAGGCTTCTTGAGAGGGAGGGAGAGTTGGCGATTTCAAACAAGCAGGAAGGAGCGGTCTCGCATGCTCACAGCTCCAGACGACAGAAATGAACCGAAGTTCCTAGTTGCGGTTTCATATAAGCGATGTTGAGAGGGAAAATTTAATTTCCAATTTTTAATTGAGAGGGAAAAGTTATTAGGTTAGATTACTGCATTCATTTAACTACAAGTATGGAATTACTCCTTCGAATTTCTAACTAAATGTGTGATACCCTCGAGAATTTTTAAATTATGTCAAACTAATATTTCCATAAGTTACATAGGAAGCACATAGTTTCTACATATGAGACCATCTTTGAAGATAAACCATATTTTTCTCATCTTTAGACCTCAAGGCCTCCTCATGACCTCTTCATCCCACCTTCTATGGAACTTATTACAAGTCTAGTGGAATCACATACACCTCGCACCCTATTATACTACTTCCCAAAATCATTCCAGGCTGATTTATTCTATCCCCCCCCCCCCCCCCACAAAAGAACATTTAAAAGACTTCAAATGTCATAGAGATCAATATTTAGTTGTCTTCTGGTGTTGGTACTCGTATGTCAGAGGATCCTCTCGTTGACTTTGGCAAAGATAAGCATTTGTGTATAGCTCATGCTTTGTCAAATTTTATTTCCTTTCACTGATTGACTCCATCACATAGGTTTCTTTGCTGACTTTATGTCGTCGCGACTCCCTCTTTAGTTGTTCAGGCACTACTGCATGGAGGGTTGTCATGGGTGAGAAGATGTGGGGACCAATCATACTTCGGACCTCGTGTCATGGCTATCAGGACACTTTTATCTTAGTTGTCAGTGTGTGTATACAGTCACACACAAGTTGAATGATTTCGTTGAACGTCTTAAAACGTGTCTTGCGGTCTGTGGTTTAACTTAGCAGCATGAAATTGATTATGAGGACATTTTTTCCGGTGGTCAAACCGAACATTGCTCAGATCTTAATATTTCTTGTTGTTCCTCAACTTAATATAATGAAAATTATTTTCTCAACAACCATCAGAATATGAGGCTAACAGGATCTGTTGAAATTTGTGAAGTGAAAGTGATTGATGGGCAGGCCGGGCGGTCTGAGCGGACAGAGTCCGCGGACTGGGCGGACTAGGCGGACTGGGCGGACAGCTGCTGTTATGCGGCCTGGTGATAGGCCTGGGACCTGGCTGTTCTTCTGAGCGGCCTGTGTGGACTAAGTCCGCGGCCTGGGCGGATTGTTGTCTGTGGATAGGGCGTTGACTGTCTTGCTGGCTTGGCTGATTAAGGAGCGGCCTGAGCGGATAGAGGTTCGCGGACTGTAGGCAGTGCCTTGTTCAGTGGCCGTGTTGCAAGCTTGTGTGTTAACCGGCGAATTGGGTCCTATCCGCGGGAGGGTTGTGGACTGACGTGTCCGCGGTGTTCGCTGTTGCGGACTGGCCTTAGAGTTTGGCTCTGGCCTTGCCGAACTCTGGTAATACAGCAGTGATGTTGCTGTAGCGGACTGGTGTGTGGAGTCCGGCAGATGGCCGTTGCGTTGGGCAGACGGGCGAGTAGCTTGCGGACTGCCTTACTCTGGCGAGGTGTTGGCGGTCTGTGTTTTGGTTGATTGGCGAACGGAGCTATGTCCGCTGAGCTCGCGTTTGGCCCTTTGGTGTTTTACTGGACTTGGTCACATTCTGTGACAAGTCCAGTGTATTCGCTGTATTCGCCAAGTCCGATGTTTACCGGGCGGACTGCCCTTGGTCGTGGACTTGTGGTGGATAGAGGCGTTGCTCTGGTGGTGTGCGGACTGCCTCTTGTATGTGCGGACAGTCTCTGAAGGGGGATGCTGTCCTGCGGTGTTTGCGGGCTCTGTGTGCTGGTGCCTTGTCCGCATAGTTTGGGCGGACTGATGAGAGTTCGCCTAAAGGTGGTCGTTATTGCTCCTGGTGGTTTGTTCTTTGGAATCCGGCTAAGTCCTTGCGGACTCAGCGGACGGGTGTTTAGTTAGCGCGCGGGCTGGGGCGGTGTCTCTATCCACTAGGCGGTGACCACACTCCTCACCTCGCCTATAAATAGAACCCCCCCGGCACGTCTACAGTAACTGAGTGAACAGTAAGTGGGGGCTCGTCAAAGTGCTGCGGTCTCAGTTTTTCTGTCCGCGCGGATTGAATCAGAGTTAACTGTTGTTGTGTGCAGGTCGCGCGGCTAGCTTCAAGGAGCCAGGAGTTTGGCTTTGACTTCGGTCAAGTACTTGGAAGTGTGCGGTCTCAACAGGTCGCTCTGCGGCTTGTCAGTTCTCTGCTTCAGCTTTGCCAAGTTCCAATAACAACTTTGTCGGTCGTACTTAGGGTCTCAGGCGGGTAGGCGGTCTGTTCATCAGTTCATCAACAGTACGCGAATAACGGAGTGTCCGCACGGCCTTGCGGTCTCAGGCGGACTCCGTGTTCTATTCGGCGTGTAGCAGCTAGAGTTCGGGCGGTTTCAGCGACTAGGCGGACTCGGCGGTCTGCAATTCTGTTCGCTCGGCTTGTTTTGGACTCTGTTTTGTAGCTTGTGTACTGGCGAAATCATGTCTCGCCACGTATGTCTCGCCTTGTAAAGAAGTTAATGAATAAGATCTGTTTGTTCTTCCATGTGCATGTTGTGTTAAGTGTTGCTCCTTGAGATTTCTGCTAGATCAAAGTGTGAATTGGGTAGTGCCGAGAATATTAATTTGGTTTTGGGCTATCTTGCTGACCACTTTGAGAAAATTCAACATGGTATCAGAGCCAGGTTCAGTTGCTTGAGCGGTGTTCAACCAGTGTTGTTACTCTGTGCTTGAGTGGTGATCAACCTGTGTTGGTGCTCTGTACTTCTAAAGGCTTAACCAATCGGTTGTTGCAATGGAAGGGAGTTATGCAAGGGGTCTTGGCATTGAACTCTTGACCACGACTAACTACAAAAAGTGAAAGTCGTGCATGAAAAGTTACCTTCTTGGTGAGGAGCTATGGGAGGTCGTCGGTGGTGACGACAGACAGGAAGTGATTGTTGCTTTCGGAACTGCTGAGCAGGTGAGGCTCTGGAGAAAAACCAATGCTAAGACATAGTTTGTTCTCAAGAGAGCTGTGTCACCAGAGCTGTTTGATTACATCATTGGATGTGAATCAGCTGTTGATATTTGGACAACTATTAATGAGTTGTTCAATAGGAAGAACGTGGCGAGGCTCCAGTTCCTGGAAAATGAGTTGGCAAGGGCAACTCAAGGAGATCTGACCATCTCAAAATTCTTTCTGAAGATGAAGAGCTTGTGTGCTGAGCTGTCAGCTCTTGATCCTGATGAGCCTATTTCTGAGGCTAAATTGAAGAGGCACATAATCTGCGGCCTGCGGAAGGAATATGTTGCTTTTGTTACGTCAGTTCAAGGCTGGGCCACTCAGCCATCTTTGCTGGAGATTGAAAATCTGCTTGCTTCGCAGGAAAGTCTGGCAAGGCAGATGGCTGGAGTCACTGTCTCTGAGGAGAGCAGTGAAACACTCTTCATGGGCAAGAAGAAGAAGAGGTGGGAAGGGAAGAAGAAGCAAGTCGCCGCTGAGAATGAGCCTTCAACTTCTTATCAGCCGGAGAGGAGCGCTGCTCCAAAGAAGGACTGGAAGAAGAACTTGAAGTGCTACAGGTATCATCAGCGAGGGCACTTCAAGCGGGACTGCAAGGTCAAGCTGCAGCCTGGGCATGCTGCAGGCAAGGAGGAAGCTTGCTCTAAGAGTGAGGAAGCAGAATGGGGTGGAGCCTTCATGACGGGCACTTGTGTCCGTGCCTTGTCTGCCGAGTACTTCAACGGTGAATGGATCGTGGACTCTGGATGTGGTCATCACCTCACCGGAGACAAGTCGAAGTTCTCTTCCTTGCAAGCATACTCAAGTAACGAAGCTATCATAACTGCTGATAACACTGTTTATGCAGTAGAGAAAGAGGGGGTTATGTCTTTGGGTAGTGATCAGGGGTCACTCACATTAAGGAGTGTGTATCACGTACCAGGCATGAAGAAGAACCTCTTCTCTGTGACCAATGCAGTAGATGCTGGTTATCACGTTCTGTTTGGACCAACAGACGTGAAGTTCCTTCGCAACGTATCAGCGGTTAAGGCTGATGTTGCTCATGTAGGAAGGAGAGTTAAGAACTTGTTTGTTCTTGCAACTAATTCTTATGTTGATCGTATGAGAGTCAACGATAGCGCTGCTATCTGGCATGAGAGACTGGGGCATGTAGGAATGGACAAGCTGAAGGCTATGGCTAGTAGAAGTTTGGTGAGAGGCTTGCCTAAGTTATCCTCCTTTGGTGACGGACATGTTTGCGCGGGGTGTCAATACGGTAAGGCACATCGCCTTCCGTTTGATAAATCACAAACAAGAAGCAAGCAACCATTGGAGTGCATTCATGGCGACTTGATGGGACCAACTGTCACTGCCAGCCTTGGTGGAAGCAGATACATGTTTGTCCTGATTGATGACTACTCAAGATATACTTGGGTTTATTTCTTGAAGGAGAAGTCTGAAGCATTCCGGTTGTTTGTGGAGTTCAAGGAGCTAGTGGAGGGTCTGCTTGGCTTGCGGATCAAGAAGCTTAGAACAGACAACGGTGGTGAGTTTATCTCCTCCAAGTTTTCTAATTTCTGCAGGAAGCACGGAATCCAACGAGAGCTCACTTGTGCTCACACTCCACAACAAAATGGAGTAGCGGAGCGGAAGATTCGTCATCTGACGGAGACTTGCAAATGTTGGCTTCATGCGAAAGACATCCCAAGGTCCTTTTGGGCGGAGGGGATGTCTTGTGCTTCTTATGTCATCAACCGGATGCCGGTCAGCCCGATCAACATGAAGACTCCTATTGAGTTGTTGCTGAAGGAGAAGCCTAGTGTGGGACACCTTCGGGTGTTCAGTTCAACTTGCTATGTGCATGTCCCGGATACTTCACGGACTAAGCTGGATGCAAAGGCAGGGAAGCTTGTTTTTGTTGGCTATGATGAGCGGAAGAAGGGATGGAAATGCATGGATCCTGCGACGAAGAAGTTCGTTGTGTCAAGAGACGTTGTCTTTGACGAGCTGACGTCGTATGAAGGTGGCTCGGTTGAGCTAACCGGAAGCAAGGTTGATGAAGAACCGATGGTGGTTGCTGAAGGCCTAGAAGAGGAGCTTGTTGTTTCACCAGCAACTCCTGTTGCTTCAAACTCTGAGGCTGAGCCTTCTGGCTCGGGAAGCAGGGGGAGCATTGCTCAAAGCTTGCCCCAAGTAGGAGTTGAGCCTGAAGAAGCAACAGAGGTAGTAAGCAAGGAGCAGACCCTTCGGAGATCGAAGAGGGTTATTAAGCCACCGGCTCGTTACTGTGATGAGAATGCAGTGAGCTTTGTCTCCTGCTTCTTTGCAGGTCCTCTGGATGAGCGAGAGCCTGCAAACTTCAATGAGGCCACTGGAGTCAAGGAGTGGGAAGATGTCATGAAGGAAGAAATTGCTGCTCTCAAGAAGAATGAAACCTGGGATCTTGTGCCCAAGGTTGATGACATTACTCCAGTGACTTGCAAGTGGGTGTTTAAGTTGAAGAAGAAGGCTGATGGGAGCATTGATTGATACAAAGTTCGTCTGGTCGCTCGAGGATTCTCATAGCAGCATGGAGAAGACTATGAGGAGACATTTAGTCCAGTTGCAAAGATGATTTCAGTTAGAGTGGTGATCGCCTTGGCTGCTAGCAAGGGTTGGAGGATGTGGCAGCTTGATGTGAAGAATGTTTTTCTTTACGGAGAAATTGACAAAGACATCTTCATGGATCAGCCACTTGGATTTGTGTCTGAAGTTCATCCGGACTATGTCTGCAAGCTCGGGAAGGCTCTCTATGGGTTGAAGCAAGCTCCTAGAGCTTTGTATGGGAAGATTGCAGAATATCTCCAATTCTGCGGGTATCTTGCTTCCAACTCGGATTCTAGCTTGTTCGTCAAGAAGAAGGGGGAGCTTCAAGTCTTGGTCCTGCTGTATGTGGATGATATGATCATCACAGGGAATTCGGAGGGAGAAGTAACAAGGCTCAGGGCTGAGCTTGCTATACGCTTCGAGATGAAAGACTTGGGAGAGCTTCATCACTTTCTCGGTGTTGAAGTGGAGAGAAAGAAGAGCGGTATACTCATTTGCCAAAGAGGATATGCAGATCGCATTGTGAAGCGGTTCGGCATGTGCGAAGGAAAGAGTTGCTCTACTCCACTAGAACATGGGCTGAAGCTTCGACGAGATGAGGGAAGGATTCTTCCTGACCCCTTGGTGTTCCGAGTTCTTGTTGGAAGCCTGATCTACCTGACGATTACAAGGTCAGACATTGCTTACGCTGTTGGCCGAGTAAGTCGGTTTATGGCTGAACCAAGGAAGTCTCATCTAGTGGCGACAAAGAACATTCTGAAGTATGTCAAGACAACTTCTGACATGCGACTTCTTTATAAAAGGGACTCGGATTTTGCCTTGCTTGGGTACACGGATGCTGACTATGGCGGTGATTCGGATGATCGAAGGTCAACTTCAGGTTATGTGTTCGCTTGCGTATCAGCTAGCATCTCGTGGTGTAGTAAGAAGCAGGACTCGGTGTCCGTCTCAATTACGGAGGCAGAGTATAAGTCTTCGGCCTTGACTGCTCGGGAAGCCATCTGGTTGAGGAGGCTTATAGAGGATGTGCATGAAGAAGTGCAAGGGCCAACTTTACTCCGGGGTGACAATGAGAGTGCTCTCAAGCTGGTAAACAATCCAATGTGTCACGCTAGGACCAAGCATATTGAGATCGATCATCACTTCATAAGGGAGAAGGTGTTGGAGGGATCTCTTCTGGTCAGGTATGTTCGGAGTGAAGATAATCTTGATGACATCTTCACGAAGCCACTGTCGAAGGGGCCTTTTGAGCGGTTGCGCAGCTTGCTGGGCTTGATCACCACTTCTCACTTCAAGGGGGAGTGTTGAAATTTGTGAAGTGAAAGTGGTTGATGGGCAGGCCAGACGGTCTGAGCGGACAGAGTCCGCGGACTGGGCGGACTAGGCGGACTGGGCGGACAGCTGCTGTTATGCGGCCTGGTGATAGGCCTGGGACCTGGCTGTTCTTCTGAGCGGCCTGTGCGGACTAAGTCCGCGGCCTGGGCGGATTGTTGTCTGCGGATAGGGTGTTGGCTGTCTTGC
The DNA here is from genome assembly GCA_039583875.1 of Platanthera guangdongensis. NCBI lineage: Eukaryota > Viridiplantae > Streptophyta > Magnoliopsida > Asparagales > Orchidaceae > Platanthera > Platanthera guangdongensis. The sequence continues at coordinate 9,012,480 of CM077152.1, forward strand.
AGGCTTGGCTGATTAAGGAGCGGCCTGAGCGGATAGAGGTTCGCGGACTGTAGGCAGTGCCTTGTTCAGTGGTCGTGTTGCAAGCTTGTGTGTTAACCGACAGATTGGGTCCTATCCGCGGGAGGGTTGCGGACTGACGTGTCCGCGGTGTTCGCTGTTGCGGACTAGCCTTAGAGTTTGGCTCTGGCCTTGCCGAACCCTGGTAATACAGCATTGTTGTTGCTGTAGCGGACTGATGTGTGGAGTCCGGCAGATGGCCGTTGCGTTGGGCAGACGGGCGAGTAACTTGCGGACTGCCTTACTCTGGCGAGGTGTTGGCGGTCTGTGTTTTGGTTGATTGGCGGACGGAGCTATGTCCGCTGAGCTCGCGTTTGGCCCTTTGGTGTTTTACTGGACTTGGTCACATTCTGTGACAAGTCCAGTGTGTTCGCTGTATTCTCCAAGTCCTCTATTGACCGGGCGGACTGCCCTTGGTCGTGGACTTGTGGAGGATATAGGCGTTGCTCTGGTGGTGTGCGGGCTGCCTCTTGTATGTGCGGACAGTCTATGAAGGGGGGATGCTGTCCTGCGGTGTTTGCGGGCTCTGCGTGTTGGTGCCTTGTCCGCATAGTTTGGGTGGACTGTTGAGAGTTCGCCTAAAGGTGGCCGCTATTGCTCCTGGCGGTTTGTTCCTTGGAATCCGGCTAAGTCCTTGCGGACTCAGCGGACGGGTGTTTAGTTAGCGCGCGGGCTGGGGCGGTGTCTCTATCCACTAGGGCGGTGACCACACTACTCACCTCGCCTATAAATAGAACCCCCCGGCACGTCTACAGTAACTGAGTGAACAGTAAGTGGGGGTTCGTCAAAGTGTTGCGGTCTCAGTTTTTCTGTCCGCGCGGATTGAATCAGAGTTAACTGTTGTTGTGTGCAGATCGCGCGGCTAGCTTCAAGGAGCCAGGAGTTTGGCTTTGACTTCGGTCAAGTACTTGGAAGTGTGCGGTCTCTGCGGTCTCAACAGGTCGCTCTGCGGCTTGTCAGTTCTCTGCTTCAGCTTTGCCAAGTTCCAATAACCTGTCCGCCGGTCTCAGTCGGGTAGGCGGTCTGTTCATCAGTTCATCAGCAGTACGCGAATAACGGAGTGTCTGCACGGCCTTGCGGTCTCAGGCGGACTCCGTGTTCTATTCGGCGTGTAACAGCTAGAGTTCGGGCGGTTTCAGCGACTCGGCGGACTCGGCGGTCTGCAATTCTGTTCGCTCGGCTTGTTTTGGACTCTGTTTTGTAGCTTGTGTACTGGCGAAATCATGTCTCGTCATGTATGTCTCGCCTTGTAAAGAAGTTAATGAATAAGATCTGCTTGTTCTTCCATTTGCATGTTGTGTTAAGTGTTGCTCCTTGAGATTTCCGCTAGATCAAAGTGTGAACTGGGTAGTGCCGAGAATATTAATTTGGCTTTGGGCTATCTTGTTGACCATTTTGAGAAAATTCAACAGGATCATAGTGTTTATCATCTCAACAAATATCTTTATAGACTCGAGCAATCTTCTCACGCTCGGTTTGAGAAGTTTAGCCAAGCTATCCAATAAATTGGCGTCCGACGAAGCTCCCTTGATTTCTCTCTTTACCCACTGTCACTAGGTAGCGGAGTTGTTTGTAAACAAACAAAAGTCATATAACACACAAATATTTGTTGTTTGCAGCATAGCTAAGAACTAAAGAAGAAAATATGGTTCCACGTCCAGCAATTCCTCTACAATAGAAGAAGAAGAGAACAATAAGGGAGCGACTATGATTTGTGTGATTTGAGGAACATGAGGAGACGTCGAACTCCAGGTATGACAAGGCCGACAACTGGGAAACTAGGAATCTTGGTGGGGGGGGGATAAGGACGAAGCATTCTTCTTGGCCAAAGAGCGACATCTACAAACAGGGACAAGTATTTTTCTCAACTATGAAGCGACATCCAGAGGAGACGGTGAACAATCTTTGCAGTTTTTGGAAAAGAAGAGGTGGTAACATTGAGTCAATGCATGTTAGGGTGTCATAGAAGAAAGATTGGGTGGTGACTGCATTAAGTACGAACGTGATAAGGGAAGAAAGGAGATACGGAAGAGGTCTCTACATACCAAAGTAGCCGGAGAGCAATAGTAAGGGGTCATAAATAGATGAATCATGATATGGAAAATTTTATTTTAACACTACGTTATCATAAAAATATCTTAAATTGAATCAAAAGTGTATATTCATACAACTAAGGATAAGATGGATATTTTGACAAATTAGAAGGTTGTTACAAACCTGACAAAGTTTCGAGACCCCTTACCGTAAAATTTTCACTATAAATATCAGGTTACTAAGTCAGGTTATCCTAAAGTATATCATCAGCTAGATTTCAATCAATAATAATATTCATTCAAGCATAAAAATAATTATAATTACATACGAGGGTCATAAAATAAATAATTTCTAGCATGAATCTTTACACGATAAAGGATCAACATATTGATTCGTGAAAATGCTTCAATACATAACAAAAGTGTTACAACAAGCATAATAAACAATCAACTAGCAGAAATATGCAAGAATTTTCGAATATCAAAAATATGCAGCAATGCGCAAATAAAAGAGGCAACAATACATACTTGTAAGATAAAACCGACACAAAAAGAAAAGATTTTAGTAGTATGTAACATGTGAATAAAATAAATCCTACAACAATTATCGATTACGGCGCATATAAATATAAGTTACATCAAGGTGCAGGCTTTGAATAAAACAACACTTTGGAATCCAAGCAACAAGCACTGATGAGAGTCGAGCTGAACCCCTAAACCAAAAATCAAGTCAATTATGTGTGTGTGTTTGTCTTTGTGTATGTTGAAACTGAAAACTCGGTCTCTTGTAGAGTTCACCCTTGGGGAAGGGGTGATCGCACACATACATCTCTCATGCAAGCAAAATGACAAGGAAAACTGACCCCAGGGCTCGGCGTGGAGGACCCACCACACACCCGGAAGATCTTATAGCGCTTCCACTCCTTAGGCAAAGGCCGAGCTAAGGCTACCTCAGAAAGCGATAAAAGATCAGGGAACAAGTGAGCATAGGAAGCGTGCTTTCTGAGGTGCCCTTGGGTCCTATTTATAGATTTCTGAAAACGGCATGCAAATAGCCAACCGCCGTTGTTCCAAACAGCTATGTGCAGTCCAGGTTGGCCTGCCAACAGCGTAACTCCGCTGTTCTGAAAGGCTATGGGCAGGCCAGCGGGGGCAAAATGGTAAAAAATATCTCACAGATCAATGGGCGAGTAGCCCTCAGCAACCTCTACTCGGCAAGGGCGGCGAGTACGGGCCCGGACTGCTCTGCTCGCGAGCAGCGAGTTTGCGAGCGGCCTGGGACTCGACAAAAGGTCCAGAGGACGGCGAACACCGGGTTCCGTTCGACGAACGCCGAGCTCAGTTCGTCGAACGCCGAGCTCCGTTCGACGAACGCCGAGCTCGGCGAGTGTGGGCCTGGCTAGCCCTACTCGCGCGCGACTAGCTGGGCTCGCCTGGGCGAGCTGGAGGTTGTCGAGCTCTGCCCCACTAGGGGCTCACCCGAGACTCAAGAAAAGGGGAGCCGATCGGTCTGGTTTCTGGCGATCCCACTCGCCGGATACGGGGTTGTACACAATTCCCGCTTTTTTTAGCTTGGCAAAGCTCGGAAAGAATCATTCAACCCCAAGTGTTCGGCGAGTGCGGGAGGAGCCATAGAGAATCTTCGGGTGGGGTCCACCTGCGGCTATATATATACGCCTGCATACCTGGGCGACTGTTGCCATTCCCTTTGCTCCAACTCTGCCGAGATGTTGATCCCTAAGGAGATCCAAGAGAGGCTTGCACGAGTTCGCAAGGCATCTTCTGCTCGCGTCGCCAACCTGACCGCGGTTCCGCTTATTGTCCCGCAGAGCGGCTCTGCCAAGCCCAATCCCACCAAGAGGGCGAAACCGTTTCCCCAGGCGGTCGAGCCCATATTTGATGACTTGAAGACGACCCTAGAGCACGGGACCGGCTCCACCAATCTGCCCGCCCTTGAGAAGGGCAAAAATGTTGTTGAGCTCTGCGACGACCCGGACAGCCAACGGGATGGCGTCGAGGATTCAACGCCGCGAGCCAAGAACGCCCGTGGCGACTCGCGGTTTAGAACTCCGGAGAATCGCCCTCGCGACCCGTCTCCTCCCTTCGGGACACTGGGGCTGGATTCGCAGAGGCCGAACTCGCCGGTTCGCGCCCCTTCCCCTCAGCCGCTTGCCGGGACCGTGGGGGCAGGTATCAAAGTCGTCCCCATTTCGGGCTTCAACCTCCTTTCGCCAGGAGCGCGCTGCCCAGGCCGAGGTAAGGACCTGAGATGGGTCACTCCCCGCACTTTCTTGGAGGTGCCGAGCTCGTCAGGTAAGCTGGCCTCTGGTTCTTGTCCTGTGGTTTTTCGGGACACTCCCCTCCCCATACTGATGCTTCTGTCTTCACAGCTCTTCCCAGCCAATCCACGGTCGAGGAATCTTCGCGGACAGCCCAGTATTCTCCCTTCCCCTCCCCGAGCTCGCTAGATTCCTATCTGGGCCCTGAAGTGGAGAACGGGGAGCTGACGAGGAGGGGGATCGGGCTTTTCAAGAAGCTCGTGCGCGGCCTGCGCGAGGTGCAGGAGGTAAACGAGGCACTGCAGCGCGACTACGTGCGGCTTGCGGACGAGGTGAGGGGCAACCCGGTCGGCGAGGCGATGTCCCCCTCCCGGCTTCTGGACGAGATCGACGAATGCCTCTCGGTAGCGCAGAGAAACTCTGGGCGGATTCGCGAGCTCCTCCGCTCGCGACAATCTGGGGGGCGGGGGATGCGAGGCCGCGGTAGATAGAAACGGCTCCATTTGCCGAGCCGACCGGTACTCGCCTCCTGACCCCTCTGCTCGCGCACCTTGTTTCCCCCTTTTTTCTTCCGTATCTGATTTCTTCAGTATTCATTCCTTTGGCCTGTAATAACTCGGGACATTTTTACATTTTAATGTCTGGTACTCGAATAATACTATATAGCTCTTGATATTCAGTTCGGCATGTGATGGGACACGCTAGAAGTCAGCGAGCTGGGGTTGGCGAGCTGGGCTGATTGGACAGCTCGGCCTCAGACTTCTTTTTCTATAAATAGCCCCTCTCACCAACCCCGTACCACCGCCTTTATTGCATACTTTCTCTCTCTTCTCGCGCTTTTTCTCTTTTCATACTCGCGTTTCTAACCCTTTCCGCGAGCATGGGCAAGACTAATCCTGATGCCGACGGCCGCTCCAAAATGCGCCCAAAACTTCGCCGATTACTGCTTCTTTGAGGGGAACACGAGCGAGGCGGAGCTTCGCCGAATTCGTCACGGACTATGTTCCCCCTGGCTTCGAGGCGCGCCGGCAGAGGGAAGGGGAGGCGATCAACACTTTCTACTCCGACGAGCTCAGCTTCCCCATCTCGCATTTCGAGGCGGGGCTGCGCCTACCCCTTTGGCCGAAAGTCCGTCAGATTTTGAAGTACTATGGTGTGATGCCCGCGCAGCTCAATTCGAACGTCATCGCCATGATGGTGGCGTTCGCGTGCTTCCTCTGCCGGGAGCGGATAGAGTTCAACCTGACCGTCTTCAGGAAACTCTTCTCCTACAAGGCGACTCTGGATGGCGTCGCCTACTTCGGGGGCTCGCTCATCAAAGTTCACGAGATCGCGAACAAGCACCATAACTGGATGACCAAGATCGCCTTCATCAAGGGCGATCTCGGTAACATCCCTTACTCCCCTCAGTAAAAGGGCGAGGACGTCCTACCGCCCCCCTACCGTGTCCGGCAACGACGCCGAGCTCCACAAATTCTTCCTCCACAAAGATTTCGAGGTCACGTCTTCCTGCGAAGGGGCCTCGATTCGCTCCGCCCCGTTCATCCCGGCGAAGGTATCCTTCTCTTTCCTATTGCTCAGCTCGCCGGATTTTGATGGAATCTTTCTAAGTCTTTTCCTTACAGGAGAACGGCTGATCCCCGCGAACCCGCCATTCGCGGACTCGGGGTTACATTCAGACCCCCTTGCTCGCGAGCGGGCGGCGGCGGCGGCCTGCCGAGACGAGCCGGCTTCCTCCAAACCCTTGTCCAGCAAGAGGCGACTTGAGCCTACGGGATCGAGCCCGCCTTATCGCCAACAACCGCCAAAGAAAATGAGGAAAGCAGTGGTGGTTCCTCGGCGCGAGACATCAACAACAACAACAAAGCCCCAAATTCATGAGCTCGCCCGAGGACCATCCCGGATGGGTCACCGGAGAGCCCGCTGAAGGAGATCACGAGCAAGGGGCAGAGGGGCGGCGAGACCTCTGCTCCCCCTGCTGTAAAGATGACGGGCCGCGAGCCCGCCGCGCCGAAGGACCATCCCCTCTTCGGCTTTGGGGGGAGGTGGAAGGACTCAGCGGGCGAACCCATGGTCCAGTGGGATGAGCTGACCCACCGAGTCTCCATCTCCACCCTTCACCCCTCTTGGGCTGACCGCGAGCTCTCCACCGGTCACGCCTACGCGCTCGGCTTTGGCCTTTATGGCCGCGAGGACGTCGAGGCCTACAAGGGCATAGCCCTGCGGCAGCTCGGCCATGAAGGCATGCAGGCCCACATGCGGGCCATGGAGCTTCATCACATGATGATCCGTCGAGCTTCAACCTCAGCAACCACCTCCAGAAAGCCGAGAAGGCACGCGACGTCGCCAAGGACAAGGCCGTCGACCTGGCGAGGCAACTCGGCATCGCTGAGAACCTACTCGCCCAAGCCGCCGGCGGACTGGTAAGCATCGGGCTGTTTCCTCCCTTTTTACTTAGAATTTTTTGCGTTGTTACTAATGTGCTTCCATTTCTCTTCAGGATGTCAAGGCTGCTGGGGAGTTGCGGGCTCGCGTCGCCGGGCGGGAGGAGGAGAACGACCAGCTTGCGCGCCCGCCTCGCCGAGCTGGAGGGAGAGAACGCGACGCTGAAGGAGGAGAACACGGGCCTCCACCGCGAGGTCCGTCACCAAGCGGAGATCCTCATCCCCTCGGGCGACATCGAGCCCACCTTCTCATACAAGAGCCTGAGAATCTTCGGCGAGGCCGACGTCGCTGAGAGGCTGCGGGTCAACTCAATCGAGGCCGTCGAATGCACCCTCCAGATGATGAAGGACTCGGGCATGCTGGTGGAGGGCTGCGAGGAGATCACAGCCCGGGACCTCATGCCGAGTCTGTTCTCGGCGACGCCTCCTAGCGAGAAGGAGGACAACCTCGACCTGATCTTCGGGAAGGGCTTCCGGGATGACCTGTCCGCGGGAGGGGGCGACGACCGGCAGTCCTGACAGGACAGGGAGGAGAGGGGGTGGGGGGGGAGTTGATTTTTTCTTTTTCTCTCTTTTGTAATCTCGCCTAGGCGAGCTCCCATTGTAATCAACATTATATACAACTGAAAAATGATTTTGATATGGATTTTCTTTATTTTCTCTATCTTTTTCTGGGCTTTCCTGCTGTGACATGCTTGCTCGCGAGCTCTACCCCTCGGGCGACCTCGCGAAGATAGATCTTGCCATTAGGATGGTCATTAGGACTCGCTCCCGAGAGTAGACCCTGAGAGCTCGCCAACCCCAGACGATCCGGGGATGGACTACTCGCCGTACTGGGCGCACCACCCCCCAGCTCGCTCGCGAGCTGCCTATTTTTTCATCGATGCGGAACCAAAAATTGCCAAAAACTTTACAAGTAAAATTGAGGGGGGGGGGGGGGGGAGGTGTCCGGCCGGAGCCCGCCTCCCTTAGCGAGAGCCAAGGGCTTGCCTCGCCACCCTTCTGCCGAGCTGGGCTTGCGAGTCCCGACTCGCCTGTGAAGAGTCTTCCTGTTTTTAAAGGTCAAACTTCTTAATATCTGGAGAGTATAGGACTTCCCGGAGTGACATCCAGCCCTGCCAGCTAGATGAGAGTCTGGCAGCGGGATCTGCTCGGTGTTCAGGATAGACACCTTCGAGTGACATCCAGCCCTGCCAGCTAAGTGAGAGTCTGGCAGCGGGATCTGCTCGGGGTCCGGATAGACACCATCGAGTGACATCCAGCCCTGTTAGCTAAGTGAGAGCCTGACAGCGGGATCTGCTCGGGGTCCGGATAGACACCATCGAGTGACATCCAGCCCTGCCAGCTAAGTGAGAGTCTGGCAGCGGGATCTGCTCGGGCTCCGGGTAGACACCATCGAGTGACATACAGCCCTGCCAGCTAAGTGAGAGTCTAGCAGCGGGATCTGCTCGGGGTTCGGGTAGACACCATCGAGTGACATCCAACCCTGCCAGCTAAGTGAGAGCCTGACAGCGGATCTGCTCGGGGTCCGGGTAGATACCATCGAGTGACATCCAGCCCTGTCAGCTAAATTAGAGTCTGACAGCGGGATCTGCTCGGGGTCCGGATAGACATCATCGAGTGACATTCAGCCCTGCCAGCTAAGTGAGAGCCTGACAGCGGGATCTGCTCGGGGTCCGGGTAGACACCATCGAGTGACATCCAGCCCTGCCAGCTAAGTGAGAGCTTGACAGTGGGATCTGCTCGCGGTCCGGGTAGACACCATCGAGTGACATCCAGCCCTGCCAGCTAAGTGAGAGCCTGGCAGCGGAATCTGCTCAGGGTCCGCATAGACACCATCGAGTGACATTCAGCCCTGTCAGTTAAGTGAGAGTCTGGCAGCGGGATCTGCTCGGGGTCCGGGTAGACACCATCGAGTGACATCCAGCCCTGCCAGGTAAGTGAGAGTCTGGAAGCGGGATCTGCTCGGGGTCCGGGTAGACACCATCGAGTGACATCCAACCCTGCCAGTTAAGTGAGAGTCTGGCAACGGGATCTGCTCGGGGTCTAGGTAGACACCATCAAGTGGCATCCAGCCCTGCCAGCTAAGTGAGAGCCTGGCAGCGGGAATCTGCTCGGGGTCTATCAAATGAACACCACCCTTTCGTACGAGTTACTGCAGCAGGATTAACACATCAAAAAGTTTTATTAAGAGCAAGACACCACTTACATATCTCAAGGATAAAAGCGTTTCAAGTCATCACCGCTCCAGGTGAGGCTTAGGGTCTCGCCCTCCACATTTTGGAGAGATACCCTCCTGATCTCAATGTTTCTCAATGAACGGACCTTCCAGTTGGGGTTAAGCTTCCTCACGGTTGTCGATCTTCCTGCTGCATCCACCTTTTTCAGGATCAAGTCCCCCTCCGCAAATTGTTTGACTCTGACGTGCTTGTCAAACTACTTAGTCATTCTCCTCTTCACTTCTTCTTGTCGGACGGCGGAGAGGTCACGCAACTCCCCCACCATATCAAGAGAGAGTCGCAGCTCCTCCTCGTTCTCGGCCTGTCATTCTTCCCTGCCTTCCTCTGCCGTGACGACCCGAGGCGTTTGAACTTCAAATTCCACGGGGAGTACTGCCTCACATCCATGGGAGAGCTTGAAAGGGGTCTCCCCTGTGGCTGTGTTGGGGGTGGTTCTCAGGGCCCAGAGGACCGAGTGAAGCTGCTCCACCCAGCTCCCTTTCAGGTTCTCTACCTTCTTCTTTAGGAGGTTCACGATGATCTTATTCGCGGCCTCCACCTGCCCGTTGTTCCTGGGGTGGTGGACCTGAGGCAAACCTGAGGTCAATCCCGAGCTGCTCGCAGAAGCTAATGAATTCTGCGCTGGCGAACTGAGGCTCATTGTCCGTGACGATGACCTGGGGTAACCCATGGCGGCAGATGATCTCCCCCCAAACAAAATTTTTGATGACCTGGGAAGTCACCTTGGCCAGCGCCTTTACTTCCAGCCACTTAGAAAAATAGTCAATCATCATCAACAGGAACCTCCTCTGCCCACTGGCCTGGAGGAACGGCCCAACCAAGTCCATTCCCCAAATTGCAATAGGGTCAGGGGGCTGTGATGCTCTTGAGGCGCTGGACCGGCTGCAGTTGGAGGGGGGCGAACAACTGGCACTTGTGGCACCTCTTTGAGAATTCCGCGGCGTCATGGCCCAGGGTTGGCCAGAAGTATCCCTGCCTGACGATCCTCCCTTCCAGGGTCCGACTCCCGGAATGACTCTCACACTCCCCAGAGTGAATTTCTTCCAAGATCCTCTGTACCTCCCTCTCGGCCACGCAACGGGCCAACATCCCTGAAAGAGTCTTCCGATACAATTGCTCGTCCCGGAGGAGATAGTATGTCGACTTGTAGCTGAGCTTCTTCCTGTCCATCCCCTCCAGATACTCTCCCGTGGAGAGAAAGTCGTGATCGGGTCCATCCATGAGGGGTGTTGATCTACTTCCATTAGTTCTCCTTCTTCGATGGAAGGGCGAAACAGATCAGTGATGGTACCCCCAACCCGAGGACCATGCTTTGCCAGCTGATCGACCTGCTCGTTCTCTTCCCGGGGCACGTGTCGGATGGAGAAGGTTTGGAACGTGCCGATGACCCCCTTCACTTTGGCTAAGTATAGACGTAGGGTAGGACTCTCTCGCCTCAAACTCCCTGTTGATCTGGGAAGCCACCACCATGGAGTCAGTGAGGACCTCCACATACAGCACCCCCATCTCCCTGCCCAGGCGTAGCCCTGCTATTACGGCTTCGTACTCGGCCTGGTTGTTAGTGATGGGAAAGGTGCACCACCACCGTTTGTTCGATTTTAGTTCCCTGGGGCTCTCCAAAATCACCCCCACCCCCAGGGAATGTCTCCCTGAAGCGCCATCTACCTTTACCTTCCACGGAGTCGGACGAGTGAGCTCTTCCTCCACCACCTCGATCACGTAATCGGCCAAAAAGTCGGTCATTGCTTGGGCCTTGATCGAGAGGCAGGGGACGAAGGAGATGTCGAACTCGCTCAACTCTACCGACCACTTGGCCAACCTGCCTGAATGCTCCACCCCCTCAAAGATGTTGCGGAGGGGATGGTTCAGTCAACACTCGGATGGACTGTGCCTGGAAGTAGGGCCGAAGTCTTCGGGCCGAGACGATCAGGGCGAAGGCCAGCTTTTCCAAAATCGGATATCAAAGCTCGGCCTTCCTCAGGACCCGACTCACATAGTATATGAGAAGCTGCCTCTTCCCCTCTTCATGAACCAGGACAGAGCTCAAGGCCTCTGCCCCGACCCCGAGATACAAGTATAGGTCTTCTCCTTCCTTCGGCCCTTGGAGCAATGGAGCCTACGTCAACTGCATCTTAAGAGCTTGGAAATGTCTCTTCTCGCACTCCTTGGTCCACTCAAATTTTTTGCCCCCCCCCTAGTGTTTTGAAGAAGGGGGGGCACTTCTCCCCAGCCCGGGAGAGGAACCGGCTCAATCCCGCTAACTTCCCGGTCAACCACCGCACTTCCTTAGCATTCCGTGGTGACCCCAATTCCATGATGGTCATGACCTTGTCAGGATTCGGCTCGACCCCTGCGGGGGTGAGGAGATGCCCCAAGAACTTTCCTCTGCTGGCCCCGAAGACGCACTTCAGGGGGTTCAGCCGCATCTTATACTTGCGCAAGGTGGCGAAGGTTTCTTCTAAATCCTGAAGGTGAGAGTCCACGTCCTGACTCTTGATCATGAGGGCATCCACGTACACCTCCAGGTTCCTCCCCTTCTGTTCCCAGAAGACCCTGTCCATCATCTTTTGGTAGGTCGCTCCTGCATTCTTCAGCCCGAAGGGCATCATTTTGTAGAAGTAGCACCCATCACCCGTGATGAATGAGACGTCCTTAACGTTCGGGGGGTGCATTCTGATCTGGTGGTAACCTGAAAACGCATCTAAGAAACTCATTACAGAAAAACCGACGGTTGAATCAACCAGCGCGTCGATCTGAGGCAAGGGATAACAGTCCTTAGGGTATGATTTATTAAGCAAGGAAAAATCAACACACATACGCCGCCGGCCGTCTACTTTTTTAACCATAACAACATTGGAGACTCAGCCGGGGTATTGTATTTCGGATACAAAGCCAGCCTTGAGAAGTTTGGTCACCTCCTCTGATGGGCTCGGCCAGCTTGTCCGCGGTGGACCTCTTCTTTTGTTGAACGGGGCGTGCTCCCGGGTCCAGGTTGAGGCGGGGGCAAGCCACGTCCGCGTCAACCACCGGCATCTCCGCGGCACTCCATGCGAAGATGTTCACATTCTTTTGGATGCATGCCAGCATCCTGCCCTGAGCCTCCGGGGTCAGCCACCCGCTGACGCGAACCTTCTCCACCCTGCCTCCCAGGGTGAGAACCTCCATCTCCACTACCTCTTCTGCAACCTCCAGCCTGGACTGCTCCCACCACTCTCTGACGTCCCTCTCCTCTGGGATAAGAACCTCTTCTTCTACTTCTTCCACGGTCATTGCTTCGGCCAACTCCTCCTGCCCTCCTCATGTCACCTCTACCTCGGTGCAGCTCTACACCTCTATCTCCTCCCTGCCAGGAGATGGAGTTTACGGTGGTGACGTAGCACTCACTTGCTACTTTGGGGTCACCCCGCACCCGGACCTGGATCCCCTCGGCATTAAACTTCAGGCATTGGTAGAACGACGAGGGGACGCAGCGGAAGGCGCTGATGAGGGGGCTTCCGAAGATTGCGTTGTAGCTGCTGGGGGCATCCACGATGACGAATCGGCAGTTCCGGGACTGCCCCCCCCCCCAGGGTGACATGGAGCCCCACTCCTCCTACCTCCTTCCTCTTCCCCGAGAACCCAAACAAGGGGCCATCTGAAGCCAACACCCTCTTTGCCTCCACCTTCATTGCGTCGAACGTCTTCTTGAAGATGACGTTGACGGAGCTTCCATTATCAATGAGGATCCGGGAGACGGTGAAATTCTCGATGACCGTCTCGATGGCCGTCTGGATGACCAGCGCATCGTAGAAGGGATCCTCATGATTCGGCATATCACTCCTTGAGAAGGTAATCTTCTCTTCCGGGGGTGGGGTTTGGGATGTGGAGTCAACGCTCCGACGGTACATGGTGTGGAGGCTCGCCTTCCGAGAGGCCTCCACCCCCACCCCCCATGGATCACTCTGATCCCTCCCCGAGTCCCGACATCCGCCCGGTCTTCACATCGATCCTCCTCTGCTCGAGGCAGGACTTCCTCGATCCTCACCACCTGGCGCCCCTGTTGCTGATGCTGCTCCTTGTTTCCTCTCATCTCGAGGAACTCCGGGCACGTGGCCGTGGCGTGCCCTTCCTCTTGGTGGAAGTTGTAACGGCCCCTCTTACTAGGCTACCGTCGCAATTTTCATTTATCTTCTATATTTCTTAGGCAATTCAGAGTATGACAGTTATATAATCATCACTACTTATATATATAAATAAGTATTGACAGAGTAAAAGAAGTGTTGAAAAGTATATCCCATCTTATTTATCATACATCTGATACAGTATAGTACAGGTGACTGGATACATATATAACCATTTAATTGTAACGGCCCCTCTTACTAGGCTACCGTCGCAATTTTCATTTATCTTATTTGCATTTTACGGATTTCATACTTTATATTGATTACGTTCTCTCTCGTTATATTACATGATTCGTTTTCATCATCTTCTTATTATGAATCTTTTTCTTCTCTGTTTTATCTTTTACTCATACATATATTGTTTCATGGGTTGGACTCTCTTAGTCTCTTTTAGATTTTTCATGTTGTTATTGGGCAGTGTTAAGGGAATATTAACCTTTCATTTCATTTATATAGCGCGTTTGCATGACTTTTCATATTCGCACACATTTCTTAACGTGCCTTTTCATATTCGCACGTTCCTTTCATTTCACGTTCATTGGGAGGACATTCACCCCACCTCCACTGTTGGGTTGACCCCTAACTTAGCTCATTTCATTTCTTTGTTCTTTTACTTTTTCTTTGTTTTACTTCCTCTACTTTATTTTCATATATTTAATTTTCATTGTTCTTTTCATATAGCATACACATAAAAATATAAGCATGAAAAATAAACATGAAAATTAAGTATTACAAAGGGTAAGAACTCACTTTTTCTACCCATTTTCCTTTATCCCTGCGTCCACCATCGTCATTTTGCTTTCCACTACCTCGTGAAGCCATATCCTACATTGAGAATATTGTTAAAGACACATAAGTTGGTCAACTACTTCAAGATGGTCTTGACGGGCTCCACTTGACCTAATTAGGTCAAGGAGTTATTTAGGGTGTTACCTGAATGGAAATGGGATGACATAACCATGGATTTTGTCATGGGATTGCCAAGGAGTAAAACTGGGAACAACGGTATCTGGGTAATTATTGACCGATTAACGAAAGTTGCACATTTCATTCCTATGAAAAATGATAGCCCGGTGCAAAAGTTAGTTGATCAGTATATCGATATTATTATAAAATATCATGGAAATCCCCGGTCCATCGTGTCTGATAGAGATGGACGCTTTACATCAGATACTTGGAAACTCGTACAGAAGAAATTGGGCACAAAATTACTATACAGTACCGCCTTTCATCCTCAAACGGATGGTCAGTCCGAGCGAACTATCCAACTGTTGGAAGATTTATTAAGAATGGTCGTACTCGATCTTAAAGGTTCATGGGAAAAATACTTAGCATTGGTGGAATTTTCATACAATAATAGCTACCAGTCGAGTATTCAAATGACACCGTTCGAGGCATTGTATGGACGAAGATGTCGCACCCCATTAAGCTGGGCAGAAGATGGTGATCAGAAGTTATTCCCAAAAAATCAAGTGGATAAGATAAACGATAAACTTACACTGGTACAAGAAAGAATGAAAATAGCTCAAGATAGACAACAAAAATATTATGATGCCACACATCGAAGAGTAGACTTTAATGAAGGCGATATGGTATGTCTAAAGATAAAGCCCTTTAAAGGAACTTCACGAATCCGTCGACTTGGAAAGCTTAGTCCAAGGTATGTAGGACCATTCGTCATCTCTGAAAGGATTGGACTGGTAGCTTATCGTCTAGTATTATCAGATGCTCTTCAAAACCTTCACGATTTATTTCATGTCTCTTCATTAAGAAAGTATATAGCAGACCCAGAGAAAATAGTCTCTCCGGAGCAAGTGCAAATAGAACCGGATCTATCAAGTCCAACTGAATCATACAGGATTGTAGATTGGCAAAATAAGCAGCTTCGAAATCGAGAGGTTCGATTTGTCAAGGTCTGGTGGAAAGGACATGGTATTCATGAAGCAACGTGTGAAAAAGAAGAAGACATGAGAAATCTCTTCCCTCAATTGTTTGATGTACTTTCAGATTAAGGATTTTCGCGGACGAAAGAAGTCACAGTAGGGCAACTCCACCCTTACTTCTCTTCTTCTTCTTTGCGCCGCTCTCCTCCTCTCCCCCATGGCTATGACCATAGCATGATCTTGATTGGTAGTGGAGGTCTTTGCGTCTGCCTCCAACCAGGGGGGTGGAATTGATCCTGGCCCCCTCTGGTGGTGGTCTCTTCCCTTGTATCCTCTCTGTGGCCCCTGGTCTTGCCACTCGGGCCTCCAGCCCAACCGACGGTCCGGCTCCTAACGCCCCCACCTGGGTTGTTGCTGCCCCTGGAGCTGCCTCTGCTCCCTCTGCCGGGGCTCGGCTCTCCTCTCCTCCTGCCCTCTGCCGCCTCTCGGCTCCTTCTCTTCCTCCGTGGCCCACCTGGCCAGCTTCCAGGCAAACTCCGAATTCGACGCTTCCCCGTCGACTTCTCTTGCCTCCCTCTCCATCAGCTCCTCGTAGGAGAGGGGTGGCACTCTCTTCAGCTCCATCATGAAGAAACCATGTTGCAGCCCCAGGGTGAAAGCCATCATCAGGCTATGGTCCGGCATCTCCTGGACCTGGGTGACCTCTTCCTGGAACCGGTCGACGTAACTCCCCAACGTCTCATTCACTCCCTGCTTGATGTGGAACAGGGACTCCGACTCCTTCTTCCTCCTCTTCGAGGTGGTGAACCTCAGCATGAACCTCTGGCGCAGGTCCTCGAAGCAGTAAATGGAGCTGGTCGGCAGCTGGTGGAACCACTCCCTCGCCTTTTCCTTGAGGGTTATGGTGAAGAGCCGGCACTTGAAGCCATCCGACATCTGCCGGATCGAAACCACGTCTTCGAACCACTGGACGTGCTGGACCGGGTCCCCCTTCCCGGTGTAGTAGGACATCTCTGGCTCTCTGAACCCCTCTGGAACTGGGGCAGAGGAAACCAACTCGCTGAAAGGGCTGCCTCCTCCCGCCGGGCGAGCTGGAGCGTCTCGCGCCCCCATCTCGCCGATGCAGCCTCCGCTTGCCGAGCCGGGGAAGAGCTCGCGCCCAGGGAGCTCGCATTCCCTTCCTTCCTCGGCGACCGATGGTGTCAAACTGTTGCAAGTCGTTAGCGCTTTCCCGATCCGGAAGAATCAAAGTGCCTTCCTCGAGAGTGAGCCAGCACGCAAACAGTCAAATAGAAGCAATAACATAAACAATAAGACATTTTATGTGGAAAACCCGAAAAGGGAAAACACGGTGTTCCTCGGCGACCGGGTTCCCCTTCCTTTCTCACAGATGGTACCAAACTGTTGCAAGTCAGTTAGCGCTTTCCCGATCCGGAAGAATCAAAGTGCCTTCGCTCGAGAGTGAGCCAAGCACGCAAACAGTCAAAATAGAAGCAATAACATAAACAATAAGACATTTTATGTGGAAAACCCGAAAAGGGAAAACACGGTGTTGTAACTAGGAAAATTCTCTACTCCAAAAATCGGATCTAAGTGTGACCTAAGCTTACTGGTCCAATGGTCGGGCTTGACGGGCAAGGACAAAAAGACTAATAGGGAACTAAAGGACCTCATGCGTTGTGATAGGGAGGTCCCACCGTATACCCGAATGCCGAGCAGGGTACAAGGTGTACACTAACTTGGCGACAATCACAAGATGACGACCAAGGGGATTATCACTATCTCACGACTCAAGTCCTTGATAACAAGATCCAAAAGTTCAGCCAAAAGTCCAGAAAAAGATCTCAAACTTATACCCCTGGGGTCAAATACAAGTTGATATATTTATACGATATATTACCGTCAGAGTTATTATAATTATGTGAGATATTTTGCTGAATCATCTCTTCCACACACACTATAGTGGAATAAAGGGGAGCCGACCGGTCTGATTTCTGGCGATCCCACTCGCCGGATACGGGGTTGTACAGTGTATATACAAAAAATAATAATCATCATCAAATTAAGCTAAATCGCACTAAGTAATAACATAAATTTGGTTATTTGATCTAACATTCCCCACTATAGTGGGATAAAGGCTTGAGCGTTGTTGTTGTATGATACTTTAAATTTGGTTGTTGTTGTTGTTGGTTATTTGATCTAACATTATTGCAAGATACTTTATTCATACAATAGATTAAGAAGTTTATTATACATTTTCATAGTATAAATTTTATAACTATCCATGGGAACAAAAAACTGACAATAAAAAAGAGGAATAAAATCCCCATTGCTGCAATGCTAAGACTATATGTTAAACCACATTATTTAGTCAAATTTAAGCTATCAAACCTGACAATCCGTGAGAATAGAATAACCTCGTTCTGGGATACGACTGTTCCAGCGCCTGCTACGAAGAAGAGGGGCGGCGATGGAGAAGGCTCATCTGGGAGACTACGGTAAGAATAGAAGAAAACTGAGTTGAGAAAACGGGAAGCGGTCGAAGGAGGCAAGGAAACCGGCGATCATCTGCGGCCATTGAGAGGAACAGAAATGGAAGACTCGTCGGCTTGTCGCCTCTGTCGACAAAGGGGGCGGCCGACGGTGTCGAGGGCAACGGCGATCGCGTGGAGCGAGCAGGGCCAAGCGACTGCACTATACTTTGGGCTTCCGGCCGCAATTTTTCACATTTCTGATCTGAAATGCAAGCATTTAGATGCAATTTTAAAATGCAAAAAATGAAATGGGAATTTATATTAGCACCTCATAATTAATATTTGCATCCCATTAAGTCAATATTCTCAAAATATTTGATATTCGCAAATCATTTGATATTCGCATAGACAATTATGTAAAGTCGTAAAGCCGTCTCCAAGTACATCGCTGACAACTACACCGGCCTTACGTCAACCCAAATGGCAAACTCAAATGTTAGGTGCGGACTAATTATAAAAAAAATGTACATTCATCCATAAGTTCATAATATTTAATACAAAATAGATGTTCTTTTTTGTCAAATTTTATACTACAAAGTGCATGATAATTAAAACAAAATAAGAGTCCTTTTTGCACAATTTTATACCAAATTTTGATATCTAAAACATTATTGTGGCATACAAAGTCTTTTGTAAAAGTTGACAATACATTTTTTATATCCAAAACACCATTGAGAATTTTCAAGCAAAAAAATCAATTTCTAACAAATGTAACATCCCGGTTTTTCAATATTTGTTATAATCACAAATAACCTAATATATTCCTCCCTCTTAATAATTAAAACCTAAATTACTTCCCCTCCCCATATAACCCGAGCCGGCCCGCACCTTTTCCCCGCAGAAAACCTGCTCCTGATTCTTCTCCCTGCCGCAACCCGTCGCTTAGGGTTTTCTCCCGATCCCGTCTCGGTTCCGTCTCCCGCATACCCTGATGCTCCTGATTCCGCTCGTCCTCTGCGCCTCCCTGCTCGTCGTCGAGTACTCCTGCTCCTGCCACCGCCTCCGACTTCTCCTTCTCAAGCCGTCGATGACTCCAAGGGCCGACGACCTGAAGACCTCCTCTCCATTTATGGAGGCCGACATCAGCAGTCAACTCCTCCGCCTCTCGTCTCTTTTCCTCCAAAGTCCAGCTAGGAGTTTTTCCTCCTCTCTTAGAGCCGGCAGCCACCTGTGGTTACTCCTCTGCAAGAGCCGACAGCCATGGCCTCTCCCTCTCCAAGAGCCGACTGCTCTCCCCTCCCTTGGGGGCCGTCAACCCTTCTCTCCCTCCGGCAGTTGTTTCCCCTCTTCTGTGAGCTTCGATTTAGCCTCATCTTCTTCGCGTTGGCCTTGGATTCCAAGAAGAGCGCCTAGGGTTTCCTCCTTGGGCTCGGTTTGGATCTGTATTGGTAAGATTCTCCCTCTTCTCCTTTTTCAGTTTTACCTAATTTTCTTGGAAATCATTTGTCACCAAAATTGAGTTAATCTTAAGTTTCATGATTCTTGCCCTCTTACAATTGTCTAATATCGATGTGTTCGTGTTTTTCGGTGTCGTCCGACGACGCTACCAGCGTGATCTCTCCAAGACCCTCTCTGATTTAGGGTTTCCTCTAGCTAAGCATCGCCAAGTCTCCGTCTCCGCGTAGAATCTCTTCTCCTCTCACTCATGATGGAGGTAAATCTCTTAGCCGCTCTTGATTCAGTTAGGTAATAAATTAATTATCTGTGTTAGTTTAGTGGTATTTTGCTATATCGTTTTCGTCGTTCTTGTACTGCTTCGCTTGAGGAGTGTCAATTTTGGTAGCGCCGCTTAGCCTCCGCCGCCAATTTCAGCTTCCTTCAGGCAAGTAGAGATCATTCTCTCTTGCAAATATTGATCTTAATTGCCTTGTCTGATCTTATGTTTGTATGAATTCACACTTGATTGTTTGTTTCGTCAAATAATTTAAATCTCGAATCCCTAAATAGGCTAGTTATCAGTTTGATATTCACATGATAGGAATAACACGAGTTGTAATGTAAATGATGATATTTGGATAATTGGGAGACGAGTTAGTGAATGATAGTTAATTGGATATTCAAATTGATGGATTTCATTTTTTGTTGAATAATTTGAAGAATCGTAGAGCGTTAATCACGAGCAACAATGCCACGTTAATAATTATAACGAATTCGGGTTAACTAGTATATGATTGGTGTTTTGATATATCATGCTCATAACGCACTTTTTATGTGGAAAATACTCGAGACAAATAATGATGTATCCTAGGTTAGTGCTTGATGTAACATCCCGATTTTTATTGGGCCACCAGAACCCTAGTGGGCCCAATAAAAGTGACCCGAACCTCTACCCATGACCCACACCCGGGTGGGAGGTTACCCTAGGCAGGGTATATAGAGCTAGAGAACTCCGATTCGATTTCTATTAATTCATGTTGCCTCATATAGTCAATACGAGTGCGTAGAAACTCATTGTGTCACAATCTGAAGTCTAACAACGAATATAAGCATTTTGACTATTTTAGCACGCTACGATGCGCAGATTTTGGATATTTAGCAAACGCACTTCGATTCGACCCCGGTCAGTTGCATCGGACCCATATGGTCAATACGAATTCAACCGAGTTCGTCCCGATCAATTTAAGTGATGAGTGGTCAACCTGTGGTCAAATTAAGCATAATTGTGCACTGAAAAGCGTGCGTACACAAATTATGACACTACACTGCAACTTTGACACGACTCCCAATGGTATGGACCTATTTTGACTTTGACCAACAAGGGGAATCTACCCTAGGGTTGACTTTGGTCAACCCTGTAACGCCCCAGTTTTTCTGTTAATTTTTAGTACTCGTAGTGACGTCATTATGACGTCCGAGCGTTACGTTAGTGTGAGATGTCGACGCGTTGTCATTAGTGCGTATTTGCGTTTGTTGGGTCGAGCCGACCAAATCTTGGAAATTTCGTCGAATTTGGAGAATTCTGCATTACGAAGTTAAAATGAATTATTTCTAACTTGCCCGTCAAGTTTCGTCGCGATCCGAGCATTTTTGGAGTCTCGGCGCGCGTTTGTAGTTGTATTATTTACGTTTGTCGTAAACTTTAGAAATTTATAACTCGAGATTTGTACATCGGATTTTGGTTTCGTCTTCGCCGCTGGGTTCGTAGCGTCGGTATTCGTCTATGGCGCGAGTTTCGTCGAATTCGGCACGCGTTTAGCCCTTCATAATTAGTACGATAATTTAGTCTGTTATTATAATATCTATAATCACTATTATTAAACAGTATTCAAAAATATCATTTCCTATTCATTTCTATAGTTTAATTTTTGGATACATTTGCAAAATCCACTATTCATAAGGACAAAAGACCACTGTTCATCCAATTTTGTTCTCGTGAAGTTATAGGTTCATCTCGAGAAATCTGCAGCCCTTCCTGATAAATCATGAGCTTGTTCTCGAGAACTCTAGGCCCTTCCCGAGTAATCCAGAAGTTTGTTCTCGAGAAATCTCAGCCCTTCTCGAGAAATCCGTTTCAGCCTGTTTTCGGGCGTCGTTTTGTTCATCTCGACGAGATCTACAACTTACGTGGTGATCACTCTTCGATTCGAAGTCATCTTAAGCTTCTATTTTCGTTTTCCGCACGCCCGCTCATAAATTGTCCGCAGTCCGTCTCTCCTGTTAAGAGATATATATATATATATATATATATATATATATATATATATATATATATATATATATATATATATATATATATATATGTCTTAGGGGTTAGTAATATTATTTCTAACTTAAATCTACCCTCAAAAATAAATAGAACCCATCCCCTCCATGTTCTCCTATTCAACTTCATCTTCTTCCTTAAGTCTAGACCGAACCAGAGATCGAGAGTGACGGCGAGAGTTCTTAGTTCGTGAAGCTTTGTATTGCCGCTGACGGAGCTAAGGTGCTCAGAATCGCAAACCGAGCAGATCCGGAAAGCTCTCGCCGAGATGTTCACGATCGTTGTAAGTATTTCTAATTCCGTGGAAGTTTTTCGTAAGAGTTTTCGGCTCTAACATCTCTTTTGGCCAAATCCTTGTAGATACCGCACCCCGCACCTTCTTTTGGGTAAATCTGTGACGTGGAGTAATTTGGAGGATCGATTGGAGTAGAAACTGAGACAAGTGGTGTTCTTGCTCTCCCTCTTTCTCTTTTCTTCCAAATTTTAGTTATATTTCTTAAGATTTGACATGTTTAAATTTCATATGACCATTCCTCCCAAATTTTATCTCAGAGATTTGGTAAACAAATGTAGTTGTCGTGTCACTTTAACTATCGAGTCATTTTGAACGTTACAACACCTTGTGCGTCCCGTTGTTTTGATCGTACTTTACCTTGTTTAACTCTTGCAATGTCCTTATGCAGTCCAAATCGTTTGTTGACCCTCTTTGAAATCTCGTCGGGTAAGTCCTAGTTGATAAGTGTCCTTTTGATGTGTCGGTTTCATTAAGAGTTGATTTATAGTCTGTTGATAGTTAGTCTATGTTGAATAAAAAAACTTTGCATAGATAAATATGTAACTAAAGAAAACTCTGATGGTTTGTGCGCGTTGGGGTTTCACCCTCGACACAGTGCCTTATGGTTGAGTCTATGCGTGTTATGGACTTTCATCCCCAGCACATTACCTTAGTTGTTGGTCTGTGCGCGTTGGAGTTTCTCCCTTGGCATGGTGTCTTTTGGCTGGGTTTGTGCGCGTTGTGGACTTTTTCCCCGGCACAGTACTCTTTCTCATTGAGCTGATCAGTCTCATTTAAAATGATGAATAACATGAATAATAAAGAAAGATGAATATATGAACTTCTGATGTTTGACACTCTGTTCAGTCCAGTTGTTGTGATTAGCCTTTTTTGCCCAGCTAGATTTACTATTTTGTTTCTGTTGCTTTGCTACTGACCTTTTGTTGCAGTCGTCTTGTTGGTTTTCGTTCACCTTGAGGTTTGTTTGGTCTACCTTTACTTTTTACACCTCTTGTAACTTGCTTTCTGAGGTGTTATTCTTTTGAATGCCTCAGGTTCAGAGCAGTAGCAGGTTTAGCTGATAGAGTTGTCCTTCGAGTGTTGTGAGTTGCTGCGGCCGTTTGTTTCCACCTCAGAGTGTTGAGGTAGTTATTTTGTTAGACATGACAATTTCTCTATGGGTTCGTGTCAATTGTTGACGCCCAGAGTCTTAGATTTTCTGTATTAGATTACTTGCTACTTCTATTGTTGTTACCTATTTAAAGTTTTCTCACTTGCTCTCTGGGAATGTTTTATGTTAGGATGCATGTACTTACTTTTAAATATACAAAGCTGTCTTCTAAAATGTTGGCGTGACATAATTTTTTTAAACCATAAAACATACTACTTTTAAGCGTTATAAAAATCCCTTTTAATTACTTATACTAAATCTATAAGTCATCCTCATTGCATTATTTGTTGGGTATACATTCTCATATAGAATAACAAATGACATAAACTTAGTATTTTTCGCTGCATAAACTTATATATTTTCTCACTTATGGACTAGTGATCCACCCTATCGAGGGACACGGTCAGTAAACTCAAGAACTAAAATGTGTTTTAAACTTAAAACATAAGTCTCTTCCATTAAGGTAAATGTGAGGACATGGTTGTCTGAATGTCTGCAGTTGTCCCCTACACGGCATGACATCACTACGCGTATTTTTTCTTACTCTGATGTATTATTTAATACGGAGAAAAATAAGGGTTGTGACCCCCCCCCCCCCCCCGCCGAAAAAACCAACTTTTGGAAATTTTCTTAAGGAGGTGCACACCTCCTCTTCATGGAAGGTTAAGGCCCTCCCCCCAACCCTTTGGGCCACCAAAATCAGTCCACCCAAGGAGGCTAGGTAGGTCATGGGTCAAGGTAGGCCCAACTCCCCTCTTTCCCTCCCCAACTCCCCTCTTTCACTACCAAGCCCAAGCCCAAGGACCTTTTGGCCTTTGCTCCATCCCCCTTCCCCATGCAGCAAAAAGGATAAACCTCTAGTTGTCCATGGATAGCTGGAGTGTGGTGATTAATCCCTCCCTAAGAGGGATTAATCCCACATCGATAAGGGAGGAGAGGAGATCCCCTCCCTTTCCCCCGCCGGAAAACTTTCCCACCCGAGCTCCACCACCTCCAATGGTAACTCGGTAGGGACCTGATGAAGTGTAAATATACGTATTTTTTTGTACATTAATTTAGTCGTTTTCATTTCTTTTCGTCATGTTTACATGTTTTTGCTTAATAAATTGCTCCTTTTTTGTAAATAATTTTGCTGACTTGCTTTATTTTTATGTTTCAGAAAATATCAAAAATCTGCCAAAAATTGACAAGTCACGCCCGTGACAAATTGGTCACGCCCGTGACCAGGGCGTGACAGCTCAAAATCCCGCGAAGCAGCAAATTTCTGAAGTGAAAAGTTTGACACGCCCAGAGTCACGCCCGTGTCACCCGACACGGGGCGTGACCCAAGCCCGTGTCCCCTGCTCGACGTTTCCAGCTCTACGATCGTCGACCTCCTCGACACGCCCAGAGTCACGCCCGTGACCTAGGGCGTGACACCTCTTCCCGCTCGATGATTTTCAACTCGACATTTTCCGCTCGACGTTTGTCGAGTGTCGACACCCAACCGACACGCCCAGCGTCACGCCCGTGACCTGGGGCGTGACATCTCCACCTGGCCGACAAGACCCGCGCGACGACTTTTGGTGCAACCCGCGCCCAGATCCACCTCCATGACACGCCCACCGTCACGCCCGTGACCTGGGGCGTGACCAATGCGAGACCGACACGTGTCCAGCCCGAAGTCAAATTTCCAGTCACATCGCCGGCCGCCATCATGAATAGTGTCGACACGCCCCCTGACATGCCCGTGTCAGAGGGCGTGTACTTGTAAATTTTTTGTCTATAAATTCAGAGCTTCTGCTTGAGTTCTTGTTCCCCTTTTTGAACCATTTTGCCTTAGGGAGGTGCTGCCTAGATGTATTCCAATGTCATGTAAGAGAAATTTCTCCCCCTCTCCTTAGTTTTTGTTTTCGTTCTTTTGTAACTCTTTTATTCAGCTTAATGAAATGTTAAATTTTTATTTCCTTATGTTATGTTGGAATGGATCTAAGCCCCTCTTTATGCAATCTTATTTTGCTTTGTTTTTAACTTTGTTTTTCGTTCTTTTCTAAGGGTGTGTGTGTGTGTATGAGTTTAACTTAGTTTTATTGCTTTCATAATCTTCATAATTTTCATAGTTTAGCTTTTCCGTTCATATAATGTCCATCCTTATGAGTTTATAAAAACGTTTTAAAAGTGATTTTTTATCTTTTTCGCTAGTTTTGTTCGTTTTTATCCGTAAAACTTTTTACTCCTTTTAACTTTATTATCACTTTTCTAGCATTTTTATAAAATTATAAGAATGAAAATATAGTCGTTTTAATTTTTCATGCACTTAGTTTTTTTTATTTAAAACTTTTGCTCTTTTAATTTTTTTGTTTTCTTTTTATGCATTTCTACCGCATTCTAGCGGCAGAAATGTATTCGTTTTAATTTTTAGAGCATTTTCATTTTGCGCTTATTTGCAAAAACTTTTGCTCCGTTTATTTTTATTTTCACTTTTTATGCATTTCTACCGCATTCTAGCGATAGAAATGCAGTTGTTTTAATTTTTCGGTAACTTAGTTTTTTGCAATTTTTTATGTATGTGCATTTATTTTTGCCTACTCGTTAAGCGTTAAATGGCGCTTGCTTATTTTACTTTCTGTAGAGTGCGTGAGTTTGTAATTTTCTTTATTTCTGCGTACTCATTCGAGTTAAATGATAGGTCTTAATTTTCCCTACTCATTTGAGTAGGATTTGTGTGCGTGTGTTTTACTTTCATGTCGAGAGAGTGTGTGTGTGAGTTTTAATTTCTGTCGAGTGTGTGCGTGTGTTGCATTTATTTAGTCCTACTCGTTTGAGTAGGACACGCTTTCTTTCTCCCGCCCACGCATTTGCGCCGGGACTCGCAATTTACAGCTTTCTTCAGTCCTACTAGTTTGGGTAGGACTTGCAATTTTCAGCTTTCCTTTACTGCTTTCTTTTATCGCTTTCATTTACTGCTTTCCTTTTCTGTTTTATTTATTGCTTTCCTCGCAAGCTGTCCCCATTCCGATGAGTGGCTAACCGTTCTTAGCCCTCGGTATCGAAGAGCATTGGGATAGATAAAATAGCTTAAAATAATTAAAGGTTGTATTTTTCTAATTAATTAAAAGTACTTAAGGTTTGTCCGGGGTTAACGACGCGTAGGACCACATATCGATGTGTGGGCCCTATTTCTGTAGTCCATATGCTAGCTAGCCGAGAGGTCGTGCATATAGACCGATCACCCCTTGGCAAAGAGAGTTTCGCACTAACCCTCGAGAGAGGAGGCGCGCCAACTCTACCGGATTGGGTTCCTCACCCAATAGCGGGATTCTTAGCGTAATGCGGGCGTTAAGAGAAATCCTTCGTCGGACTAACGTTCGGTCGAATAGTCGTAGCATTCAGGTGAGCGATAGTCCTAGAGATAGGTGAGCTCATTCTAGTGGAACCTCCACGGCCAAGTCTTCGCCTTAATTAATTAGAAATTTAGGATCTCTTTTTATTAAATGTCTATTTTAGTTCAATTGTTTTTTCGGCGCCATCGAGCTAAGCTCTTCATCGGCACCACCTTCAAGCTTTCTTTTTATGCTTTCATTTTATGTTTTCTATCTTTTTATTATATATAAAATATAAACCGACAAATTAATTATCGGTAAAATAATAGTCCCCTTCAGGGAAGTGTAGAAATAATCGACCCGACCCCGAGAATAATACGACCTCGATATTCCACCCGGAATATCCTGTACTACTCACGATAGATGCACTTGCCTCCTTTCGTTAAAACTCGATCACAACCTTTTTTATATCCAAAATAAATAAATATGCGCGCCCCGTTTTCTAAATAAAAAATCACTTCCCCTTTACTTAAATAAAACCACCGGGTCGCCACGTGACCGTAACTATTTTTGGAGTTTTAACCCCCATCAGGACCCTCCCAAGCCACCTTTGCATATGTGGAACTTCTTCCCCTTCGACTTCCTGATTTTCTGGATGATTTGCGCGTGCCTCCTGATGGTCGGAGCGTCGCGACACCACCCGACCCAAGCTCCAGGTCGGGTGGTGGTCGCAAGTGGCTAGCCTTTCCCAGTGTCGGTGGTGGCACTAGGGAAGGGCTAAACCATCGGGGAAAACCTTCCCCAGCGGTGGAATGTCGAGGTGCCGCCGGAAATCGCCGCTCCGGCGGAACCCGAAAATAATCTTTCTCTGTAATTTTGCTGCGGCAGCGGCCAGCGGTGACAGGCCGTCGGGCCACCGTCGGAGAGGAGATATACCCCCGGCGCGCCAGCGGGGGGTGGTTTCATGGCTGGGGTAGTGACCGAAGAGGCGGCGTGGCGCGGTGGTGCTGGGAGCAGAGCCACTCGTCACCCTGCTCTCGGTTTCACATTTTTCCCACATGGCAAGCCGCCGGACCACCGCCTAGAAGATCGTTAACCCCGGCGACTCGATTGGGGGTGTCGCCGATGACCAGCAGTGGCCGGCCGGCGGTAGCAGAGGGCTACCGCCTTCTTCTTCGCCGGTGGGGTGAATCACCGCCGTCCATTCTCGGTGATGAGATGGGCGGCGGAGATTACCCCAATCCCCCTGCATAAACTTTTGTGCCCCCCACAGCAAATCCGTGGCCAATCCGTTGTGTGGAAATGTTGATTAAATTGCCTGTCCAGCTCGCTGTCAGCCGCAGGATGAGTCTCACCTGCTATATGCAGACCATTATTTAAACCAGATTTTGTATAATGTTTATAAAAAATCTAGGCTTCTTGGGGAAAAGTGTTGAACATGAAACTTGTTCCCCTCAATGAGTGTTTCCTCCACAAAAATTTTTAAATTTTTTGGAGTTAATTTGGTTTTTAAAAAAACCCAAATGAGTTTTAATTGGCCAAATTAGGGGGCCAAAATTGCTCAAGAAATTTTGAGAAAAATTGTGTACTCATTTTAGGCCTTCCTAAGGGTTGTATTAAAATTTGGGAACCTTTGGACAAAAACTAAAGCTCTTTCCAATTTAATAAAGCTTAGGATCGCACTAAAAAATTTATACGTCTGATTTTCTCGAAACGAAAATTTAAGCGTGCGACCATCCTTTTGTGTTTAATAATAGGTCCAAATTATTTTATCAACGAGAGCGTCCGAGGAAAAATGCCAAAGTTCTGAGTATTCCAGAGTTTTGTGGAACCACTAAGCGCCTCGTCTTTATCTGTTATAATGCTCTCAAAGTAACTTGGACAAGTTTGAAAAATACAAATGCAAGTATTCATGCTCAACGAATGATAAAGAAGTAACCCTCAATAACTCCTTCAGGACTGATTAAGCCACAACGATAAAGGATGCAGCGAAATTATTATCAGACTGAATTAATGGGTGAAATTTCAAACTAAACCTTTTGAGAACGGAGATACAACTGAACTAAACATCCTGAGAACAGACATGAAACTGAGGTAAACCTCCTGAGAACGGAGATGGAACTGAACTAAACCTCTTGAGAACGGAGATGGAACTGAACTAAACCTCCTGAGAATGGAGATGGAACTAAACTAAAACTCCGAGAACGGAGAAGGAACTGAAGCCTCCTAAATAAAGTGATTGGACTACTAACCTTTTTTATGATTTTTTTCAGTCTCGTACGGGTCCAGTTCATTTCAGTTTAGTATTTTCGTTTCAGCACTCCAGTCTCGTACTGATCCTATTTTAGTTCAAGTATTATTTTCAGTCTCATACTGGTCATATTTCAGTTCAAGTATTATTTTCAGTCTCGTACTGGTCCTATTTCAGTTTAAGTATTATTTCCAGTTTCGTGCTGGTCCTATTTCAGTTCAAGTATTATTTCCAGTCTCGTACTGGTCCTGTTTCAGTTCAGTTCTTTAGTTACTATTCCACTCTCATAGTGGTCAAGTTACTTTTGGTACTTTGAATTTTGTTCTTTCAGTTCAGTGCTACTCAAGTTTTATACCGATCTTATTTTATTACAACATTTCAATTCTGCAACTTATACTAACAGCAGTCTCTATTACCGCATTTTTATTTCTACAATTTACTATTTTAAGCACGGGTCCTGCCCTGACGGGCGGTTATTTGATAGGTTGAGGCTTAGTTGGGGATAACAGGAGTTGAGATGTTCCTCCTAAGTTAGCCACAAATAAAGTGCTCTTACGCTCCTTGTCAAAAGTCGAGTCAAGTGCCATTTGCCCAAATTATTTAAGGCATAGTAGGGTAAGCCGCTATATATCTGGTGCATACTAGCAAAATTGATAAATTTAATTGCTTGTAAATTGCTTGTGGTAAATTATGGCATGTCAGTCACTTCTGCAGACCGATCGTACCGGTGCGGGAAGTTCGATGATTCAAGACAACAGGGAGATGAGTACCACGGGAGACCGGTCGTTATATTTTTTGCCCGTGCGGTTTCCAATGCTAGTCAACCAAAATGTTGAATCGTCGGATGTCGCTCACATCCAAGAGCACATAGGGTTGTACGTAAGGCAGGGGATGTGCAGTACAATCACCCCCAAAAGTGGCAGGACTGGACACTATTATTGACAGCCACATCGGTGAAGCCCGCAGGGCTCGCTACCCTACTTGAAAAGATACGGTCCATACTATGTTGACATAGGGTGTTATGCGCGACTGTGAATGTCTGCGATGTGTGTGACAATCACCCCCAAAAGTGGCAGGACTGTGACATGCTATTATTGACAGCGGATGAGGCCCGCGCGCTCGCTACCCTGCTGAAAAGATGAAAGCATACGAAGTTCGTTGAAGTTTTGAACACCTTCCATGCTGTTACACTAGTGGAGCCGATATTATAACTGATATAAATTAGTGTAGTTAATCCAGTTATATCGTGTTGTACATCTTTTAATTGCTCCTAATCTACTTATAAAATGCTATGCTACACCCTCTCTTGCTCCATCGACTATCTTATATACACTATGTGGTGCGTGCTTTCGCCGAAATTATAACTGATATAAATTAGTGGATCCGGGGAAGAAATTTGATACCACAGTTAGCTCTGTGACTAACGATTATCTTAATAACTATTCACAGGAGATTTTGGAGAGAGAAGAGTGATTAGCTATAAAATGCCATGTTAACCTCTCTTGTTTCGACTATCTTATATGTGATGGGCCTGCGTGCGTTGTGTCCCCAGGATATGGATACGGGGAAGAGATTTGATACCACTTAGCTCTGTGACTAACGATTATCTTAATAACTATTCACAGGAGATTTGGAGAGAGAAGAGTGATTAGCTATAAAACTGTGTAGCCTGCGGGCTGTGTGCGTGAACAAAGACTATAACCTCTTTGGACTTCCTGTTAAATATATATTTATGTATATATTTTCTGTGGTTTCTGGTAATGCTTCTGCAAACTCTGTGATGTGATGTGAATGTTGTGATAGTCGAGCAAGGCGGCCAGCTAGTGCTTGGTAGTGGGTAGTCACGCCCTTAAGGAGCACTGGGGGCGTCTTGCACAAGTAAGATCCCCTCTGGCCTGACCCGGGCAAAGTTTTTTTTTGGGGAGGGGGTCTTACACTTGATACCTCTGATCCGATATATTTCAACTTACCTCTGCGATTTACTTAAAAATTCTTCTCGATAATGAAAAATTAACCCCTCAAATCCGCAAAATTCAAAACTCATAGTTTGGTTCTATATGTGACGTCGAATCTAGTTTTTGATGTTTGTCTGGTTGTAAGACCCGAGTAAAATTTATTTTTAATCTGATCTTTCTCGTTGACATGAAATTATTTCATGATCTGAATTTTTCTTTTAATGTGAACTCATTCTTGTTACAATCGTTAAACTATGAATCATGCAATCCATTAGTATCATAAGCAATCTTTGAAAGGTAACAGTTAGTTGGAGGCAACTCTCTGCTTGTATGGTCACGACAAGCATGAACGTGTCCAATAAGACTTGCATCTGACCCTGAGTGTGAACCATGTGCACCCCTGTAAACACCTACACACTTCATTGATTGCAACTTTTGATATTACTTGTTTTATTATATGTTATGCTTCGAAGTAAGCTTAATAAGTTATTTCTGTTTGACTATTCTACATGTCTGAGTTAGCAGCTCTAATTTATGAAAACTGGTACACTCTTGCATTTCTGCTTATATTATTGTTATGTACTTTATTTTGCTTCACCCTGATTATTTCAATTTTCTAAGGCTTTTCCTTTCTATTTTGAAATTGTCTTAGCATTCGTGCAGCGCTGCCAGTTCCTCGAGCCCGATCAGCATTACGTTCTAGGTTCTACGTTTATATTTCATTAACTGTCAAATATTTTTATATAATAATTGCAACCAGACATTTTCTCTGATATCATGGACAACTGCTAGGCAACTTTAAATACTTTATGTACTAGAATTTGATATTAATGCATATGCATCCTCTTGTGAATCATAATTGCATGAAATCTGTAGCAGTGCCCTATAAAACATGAAATTTATAAAATAAATGTGCATTTAAGATTCTTACTGTTTTAAACTCCAACAACTTCTGCAATAAAATAAACTGTTTATCTCTAAAGTAACTATTTTTAAACTATTTTCAGTATTCTCTGCATCCGTCTTAGTAGACATGGATTTCTTTCCGCCCATGTCTGTGGCATCACGGCTCGCCCGTAGTGTACTTTGACTTTTGTCAATACGGGTCGTGACAGTTGGTATTAGAGGGAGGTTAGTTTCAAAAGATAAAATATTTTATAATTATCACTTATTTTGAAACTTATTTTATACAAAATGAATATACATACATTATTTCTTCACTCACTTGTCATTATATGTTGTTCGCGGCTGAAACACGCATACACTCACTCATAAGCATGAGTAGTATGCACACGAATATTAAGGGAGTATGAGCAAATTTAATATTTTCATGCATATGAATTTTCCATTAGGATATACACCGCTTGCGAATATTAAATTGTATGAGCGGTTTAATATTTTCAAGTGCATTGACATTAGAGTCCTAATATGTATGACATGTTAAGTGATACGAGAGCTTAACATGACATGTGCATCTATTCATTTGCATTCATATCATAAATCATTGCATACGTGTGAAACCAAAAACAACAATAATGATTGTACACACATGCATTTTCTATTTGCTTGACATTGTACATGATCTCGGTATTTGTTGGATATTATATCCACAACGTACCTGATTTGAAGAAGCCCTTGAACAAGTTAAGGTAAATAGACAATGTATTTGATAAAATACTTCAAGTTGTGCTTGCAGTCATTCCTCGCTAAGTGCACACCAATGTCATGGTGCAGTGGGTCAATATACACGGGTCTGCACGACGTAATCCCTCGTTGAGCAAATCAGTGTGTTGGCCTACGTGTACTCTATCTATTGGAGTGTACTTATTTTCAAGTACAGGGCTGTGATATTGCAAGAGCAGACAAGGAGCAAGGATGGGTCAAAGAGCAGTCCATGGGCGGATAGACGAAAAATCGTCTAAGTGTTAATCAACGAGAATCACCAAGTGATTTTCGCCGATTCGGTGAGAATCATCAAGTGATTCTCGCCGATTCGGTGATTCAATCGTCGAGAATCACTAGCTGATTCTCGCCGTCTCCTTCCGGCGAAAACAGTGCGTGCAACCAAGTCAACTTCGACAAGAATCATCTTTGATTCTCGCCGAATCGTCGAGAATCACCTTTGATTCTCGACGATTCGACGAGACTCACCTTCGATTCTCGCCGATTTTGACTTGGGCGAATTCTGGATCCCGCTGGACCGGACTCTGCCGCTGGCGCTGTTTTGAACCGGGGTTATGGTTTCTTCAGGTGAGACCCATAACGGTTATAATGGAGTATTTCCACCATATAAATATACGCGTATTTTGAACAGAAAACATACAGAAAAATCTACGAAGCCGAGCCGCCGACGTGACCAAGATCGCGATACCTGTTCCGCCGCCGTCGCCGCTCGTGCAAGTTGATCGCCGGCAGTGATCGTGATTCTTCTAGATCTTCCGGCGACAGAAGCTTAGCCAAGCTTAGAGTCTCACGCGTCTAACCAGAGATCCTTTGTCTCTTGATTTGTTGATCGGGAAAACCTTCCCCGTCGAATCGATCGAGACGATCGATCCTAGTGTGACCGTTGGAAGACCTAGCTAGCTTCGCTACGAAGTTTGAATCTCCAAAGAACTGCAGCCGCACACCGTTGTCGCCGCCAATCCCGAGAACCAAGTCGCCGCTCTTATTGCCGCCGCCGGAGTCGGGGAGATTCTCTCCAAGTGAGATCTAGGGTTGTGGACTCTTCATGACTTCTAGAACACGTCATCAAACGAAGAGGGACACCTTAGTCTCCGAAAGTAGTTTGTATTTCTTGTACATTCTAGTTCATTTTTGTTGTATAGGAACGTTGGTTCCGAGTTGTAAGGGTTGGGTGCAACCCGTGTTGTGGGAGTGTTGTCTCCTACGTGTGGAAGGGTTCCTTCCGATAGTGCAAGGATTGAATTTCAATCCTGTTGGTGAAGTGACCGAGTCGTCCCTTGTGGGGAGATAGGTCGAAGGGGGAAAGTGGATGTACCCAAATCGGGGAACCACTATAAATTGCTTGTGTACTTTCTTTACTGTGCTGGTTTGTTTTCTTATGCAGGTACAATTTTAAATTCCGCAAAAACGCAGCACATCACCTATTCCCCCCCCCCCCATAGGTGAAGGTTGTAGATACTAGGTGGACTTTCAAGTGGTATCAGAGTCAGGTTGCTCATCAAAAAGGTTAACACCTTGAGTAGAATCCTGTCGCTAGTGTCAAGAAGAAGGCAAACATCTACTATGGATGGGCTCAAGTTCACAGGCAAGATCCTAGTGTGCACCAGGCTCAACTTTCCTATCTGGAAGGAAAGGATCAGGTTCTACATGGAAGCAGTTGATCCTCGACTCTTCATGATCGTAGGGGAGGGACCTTATGTCCCCACTAAGGTCTCCACCATAGATCATACCAAGAAAGTGCCAAAGAAAATTTCTGAAATGGACAAGGACGAGATGGTGCTGGTGGGACTTGACAAGAAGGCGCAGAACATTCTGGTCAGCGCGGTCGATGACTCAATGATGCAGAACTTATGCAATTGCAGGACAGCAAAGAAGATTTGGCACTGCCTGATTATCCTAATGGAGGGCACTGATGAAGTGAGGGATGATCGGAGATCCCTTCTGAACCAGAAATATGAGGCCTTCAGACAAGGGCCTAAGGAAGAGATCAGAGTCACCTTCGAGAACTTTCTCAAGATTGTCAATGCCCTCAAAGGATATGGAAGAGTGTTCACTGATGGTGAACTTAATGATAAATTCCTTAGGTCCCTTACTAAGGAATGAGACACAAAGATCTGCGCCATCCGAGAGTTTGGCAGACTGGCTGAAACAGACCCGCAAATTCTGTTTGGGAAGCTGATGTCCTATGAGCTTCAACTAAACACCAGGAAAGCAGAAGAAGAAGCAGAGAAGGCTGCCGCCAAAGAAAAGACTTTGGCTCTAAAAGCCATTCACTCCAGAAAAGGCAAGGGTGCGGTTTCATACCGTGCCAGGAAAAAGGATGAGGAGGAGGACTCAGAGCCATGCTCCTCCAGCTCAGAGCTGTCTGAGGAGGATTTCTCGCTCATCACCCGAGAATTCAAGAAGTTCCTTAAGATGAGGAATCAAAGAAAGAAAGACGGCTCCTCCTCCAGGCATCAGAAGAAAAATTATTCTTCTGACAGGTATGCTTCTAAACCGAACAAACATCGCTCCTCTGACATTATTTGTTTTGGATGCAATAAGCCAGGACACGTCGTGATCGACTGCTACCAAGGCAAGAGAGAAAAAGGGAAATGAGAGAAGCACAAATCCTCTAGATATAAGAAGAAAGAGCGGAGCTACATCGCCAAAAGGCCAAAGACACTGAGTGAGTCTGATTCCTCAGACTCCAGTGATGATGAGGAAGCCTACTTCGGGCTGGTGGGTCGCTCCGACTCAGAAGGAGAATGCCCCCCATTTACTGGGAAGGTAAAAGCTCACACCCCTCTCTCCGACTCTGAATCTGATCCTGAGTCTCAAGATGATGACCCTGAGGATAGCCTTTCGGCCCGTGAAGCGGAGCTCCTCGAGAAGTATGAGCTTCTGCTCAACACTTTCGAGGAGTGCCGTAAGAGATTGAAGGCTGAGAACAAGGAAGTGAAATTCCTTAAGGGTGAGAGTGTCTCCCTAAGGGAAGAGATCACCAGTTTGATTTCTCTCTGACAGGAGCACGTTGACCTGACTTCAAAGCATTCAGAGTCTCTTAAGCTCCTTGATCTTAAGTAGGAGAAAGTCGACAAGTTGGAAGAACAACTTGCGGCAGAAAGGAATATCGTCAAGAGCTTCTCTATGCCAAAAACAGTTCTTCCAGTAGTTGATACCTTCTCTGCTCAGGCCAAAGGAGCTGGCTTGGGGCATGTAGGGGTATCTGGTTCCTCATCCAGGAGAAACAGGAACCACGGGAAGAATAAGGCCGCCAAGAAGGCCTCTGCTGCTGAAAAGGGAAAGGCTCTGCTCAGTCATGTTGCGTTCAGAAAGCCTAGCTTTCCTTGCAACCAACATGACTTTGAATCAACCTTTGGTCATCATTTCCGGCCCTCGGTTGCAAAGCCAAAGAGCCGATATGATGGTTGGACTTTTTCCCGGAACTTCGGTGAGAGTGCCTTCAAGGCACCTTATGAGGAAATCCACATGGGAAATTATGGTCAATTCTCTAGCGGCCATAATGAAAAGCAGGCACCAAGAGCTAAGCCTGTTATACTGAAGGATCAGAAGGTGAAGAAGTCATGTGACTGCAATCACTATGAGGCCTCCACCTCCAGATCCAAAGCCCCGGCTGTACCCTCCGTTCCCAGGGTAAAGCAGGAGTCTAGGAAGAGGTACAACAGATTTGACTGTTTGTGTTGTGGCAAAGTCGGTCACTTTGCCGTGGATTGCTGGTTTAATCCGAGGTATGACGAGACTCCCTATGTTAGCAATGCGAGGCCGACCACTCGTAGGGTTAACCACCCGAGGGGGAGTATGCTAACCAAGAATCTAGGACCCAAGTTCGATTGGGTTCCTAAGGGAAATTAATTTTGTTTTGCAGGAATGTCCAAAGGCCACCAAAATGCTGATCTGGTACTTGGACAGTGGATGCTCCCGGCATATGACTGGGACAAGAAGCCTGCTGCGTGATTACACTCCAGTCGAGAATGGACCCAAAGTCATCTTTGGAGGGTCAGATCGAGGAGTCACCAGAGGTTACGGTATGATTTCCAACGGTATAATCTCTATCTCCGATGTGGCTTATGTTGAAGGGTTAAACCATAACCTGATCAGTGTAAGTCAGTTATGTGACAAGGGTTATGACGTTAAGTTCTGCAAAGATAAATGTCTAATAATATCATGTGCCTCTTCTGAGACGGTATTAACAGGCATTAGGAGCAGAAATATCTTCTGCTTAAATTTTCTCAGTTTAGATTCATCTACCCCCGTATGCCTTGTGGCAACAGGCAGTGCATCTCTTTGTGAACAATGTCACAAGAGATTGACACATATTAATTTCAAAATAATTAGTATGATATTTTCTAAAAACTTAGTAAGGGATGCTCCCGTTATCAAGTGCATCAAAGATAGCCCCTGTCCTGCATGCCAGATGGGCAAACAGACTCGGGTTACCTTTAAGAGCATTGCAGATAAAGACTCTTTCTGATGTCTTTACCTTCTACATATGCACTTGTTTGATCCAATGCAAGTTCATAGCTTGGGAGACAAGTCCTATACGCTAGTGATAGTTGATGATCATTCTCGGTTTACATGGGTGTTCTTCTTAAAACGAAAGTCGGATACGTTTGACATCTTCACTAGTTTTGTCAAGCAGGTTCAGAACGAATTTAACTGCCCAGTGGTCAAAATCAGAAGTGACCATGGAACAGACTTCGAATCTGGTGCTATGACAGAGTTTTGTGAAGAACAAGGTATCTTTCATGAGTTTTCCTCCCCGCGCACTCCTCAGCAAAATGGAGTTGCGGAGAGGAGAAATAGAACTCTCATTGAAGCCTGCACGACAATGTTGAAAGACGCTTCTCTCCCAGAATACTTCTGGGCAGAGGCTGTCAATACAGCTTGTCATGTACAAAACCGAGCATTGATCAACAAGCATCATCGTAAGACGCCTTATGAGCTACTGAGAGGCAGGAAACCAACCATGTCCTACTTGAGGATCTTTGGTTGCAGATGCTATGTACTGAATAATGGGAAGTACCCGCGTACTAAATTTGGTGAAAAATGCTTCGAAGGCATATTCATGGGCTATAGTTCCCACAGTCAGGCATATAGGGTCTTCAATAAGAAAACCCTAGTGGTAGAAAAATCAATTAATGTTGTATTTGATGAAGGAAGTTTGCCTAACAGCAATTCTTCCAGTGGTATTCTTGAAGATGCAGGTGCACGACTTGAACAGCTAGGTCTCGATGAGACCGCTAAAGATGAAACTCCTAAGTACGTCAAAGTTTCCACCTCAATGTCAACTGGGAATGTTGAAGATCAAAATGGAACAAATCTCTTAGAAGAAGGAGAAGCCCAAGAAGTAGTCGAAGCTCCGGACGCCAGACTTCTTGAGCTCCGGCACGTGAGGGATCATCCTAGAGATCAGATCATCGGAGATCCTCGTGACGGTGTCAGAACTCGAAGAGGTACCATTAACGAGATTTTGCATCTTAGCTTCCTGTCACAGGTTGAGCCAAAGAAGTTCGACGAGGCGAACAAAGATGCAGCATAGATTTTGGCCATGCAAGATGAACTACATCAATTCGAACGATGCAACGTTTGGACGCTGGTTTCCAGACCACACAAGCAGAATGTGATTGGCACCAAGTGGATCTTCAGAAACAAACTGGATGAACATGGTGTCATCATAAAGAACAAGGCAAGGCTGGTGGCTCAAGGTTACAGACAGGAGGAAGGGATTGACTTCGACCAGACCTTCGCACCAGTGGCAAGGCTCGAGGCAATCAGATTGTTCCTGGCGTATGCTTCGCACAAAGGATTCACAGTCTATCAAATGGATGTGAAATCAGCATTCTTGAACGGAGACCTGAAAGAGGAAGTATACGTCGCTCAACCCACAGGTTTTGTCAATCCTACTTATCCCAATCATGTATATTTTCTTAATAAAGCTTTATATGGTTTAAAACAAGCTCCACGAGTTTGGTATGAGACTTTATCTAGTTTTATTCTTGAGAACAAGTTCTCTAGAGGTAAAATAGATAAGACATTATTTCTCAGGGAAGTCAAAGGCAAGATTTTGCTGGTGCAAATCTATGTCGATGACATAATATTCGGCTCAACGGACGACAATCTTTGCAAAAAGTTTTCCAAACTTATGCAAGGAAAGTTTGAAATGAGCAATATGGGAGAGCTAAAGTATTTCTTGGGACTTCAAGTGAAACAGTCTGAGGATGTAATCTTCATCTCTCAGACGAAGTTCACAAATGAACTCCTCAAGAAATTCGGCATGGAGAGTGCAACCTCTATGAGGACTCCAATGGGATCCACTATGTCTCTGGATAAGGATGAGAAAGGTAAACCTTTCGATGAAACCAAATACAAAAGCATCATTGGATCCCTGCTCTACCTTACTGTCAGTAGACCGGATATCATGTTCTCCACATGTGTCTGTGCCAGATATCAGGTGAACACTAAGGAATCTCACTATGTCGTTGCAAAGCGAATTCTAAGATACCCTAAAGGTACTCCTAATCTTGGCTTGTGGTACCCAAGAAACAATGATGTCGAGCTAATAGGTTTTTCAGATGCTGATTTTGCAGGGAGTAGGGATGATAGGAAAAGCACTTCCGGGACGTGTCAATTCCTCGGAAGAAGGCTTATCTCATGGAACAGCAAGAAGCAGAATTGTGTAGCTACCTCCATAGCAGAGTCTGAGTACATCTCGGCAGGCAGCTGTTGCGCACAACTCCTATGGATCAGAAACCAGTTAGCCGACTACGACCTTCAGTTCAAGGAAGTACCAATGTACTGCGACTCCTCCGGTGCAATTGCAATTGCCAACAATCCGGTATCGCACAGCAGAACGAATCATATTGAAGTGCGCTACCACTTCATTCGGGAGCACGTGGAAAACAAGGACATCTCTCTCTGTTATGTCCCCACGGACAAGCAGATTGCAGATATATTCACAAAACCCTTAGACGAAGCCAAGTTCAGTCTTTTCAAAACTGAATTGGGGATGCTAAACTATGAGGAATGAACACTACAGAAGCTCCAGGCTCGTGCCTCTAGGGGGAGCCTCTGCGAGGAACTCAAGTGTGAGCACAGGTGCAAGTACTGAGGGGGAGCAAGGGGTCAAATGCCATAGACCCAGATTTGCAGAAGCCGAAAAGGGGGAGATTACCCTCTCGGCTAAGGCTAAGGTGGCTCCAAGTTTGCTCTCACGAAACTAGTATTGGTAATGAATATCTCTCTCAACTCAATTTCAAGGTTATGATTTTCATTCCCATATGCTTTATTCACCTTAGCTTGTAGGGTTTAGGCTTCTTCAAATAGGGGGAGATTGTTGGGTATTGTATCCACAACGTACCTGATTTGAAGAAGCCCCTGAACAAGC
The DNA here is from genome assembly GCA_039583875.1 of Platanthera guangdongensis. Taxonomy (NCBI): domain Eukaryota; kingdom Viridiplantae; phylum Streptophyta; class Magnoliopsida; order Asparagales; family Orchidaceae; genus Platanthera; species Platanthera guangdongensis. Next base: position 9,051,836 of record CM077152.1, read on the forward strand.
TAAGGTAAATAGACAATGTATTTGATAAAATACTTCAAGTTGTGCTTGCAGTCATTCCTCGCTAAGTGCACACCAATGTCAGGGTGCAGTAGGTCAATATACACGGGTCTGCACGACGTAATCCCTCGTTTAGCAAATCAGTGTGTTGACCTACGTATACTCTCTCTATTGGAGTGTACTTATTTTCAAGTACAGGGCTGTGATATTGCAAGAGCAGACAAGGAGCAAGGATGGGTCAAAGAGCAGTCCATGGGCGGATAGACGAAAAATCGTCTAAGTGTTAATCGACGAGAATCACAAGTGATTCTCGCCGATTCGGTGAGAATCATCAAGTGATTCTCGCCGATTCGGTGAGAATCACTAGTGATTCTGGCCGAATCGTCGAGAATCACTAGCTGATTCTCGCCGTCTCCTTCCGGCGAAAACAGTGCGTGCAACCAAGTCAACTTCGACGAGAATCATCTTTGATTCTCGCCGAATCGTCGAGAATCACCTTTGATTCTCGACGATTCGACGAGACTCACCTTCGATTCTCGCCGATTTTGACTTGGGCGAATTCTGGATCCCGCTGGACCGGACTCTGCCGCTGGCGCTGTTTTGAACCGGGGTTATGGTTTCTTCAGGTGAGACCCATAACGGTTATAATGGAGTATTTCCACCGTATAAATATACGCGTATTTTGAACAGAAAACATACAGAAAAATCTACGAAGCCGAGCCGCCGACGTGACCTAGATCGCGATACATGTTCCGCCGCCGTCGCCACTCGTGCAAGTTGATCGCCGGAAGTGATCGTGATTATTCTAGATCTTCCGGCGACAGAAGCTTAGCCAAGCTAGAGTCTCACGCGTCTAACCAGAGATCCTTTGTCTCTTGATTTGTTGATCGGGAAAACCTTCCCCGTCCGAATCGATCGAGACGATCGATCCTAGTGTGATCGTTGGAAGACCTAGCTAGCTTCGCTACGAAGTTTGAATCTCCAAAGAACTGCAGCCGCACACCGTTGTCGCCGCCTATCCCGAGAATCAAGCCGCCGCTCTTCTTGTCGCCGCCGGAGTCGGGGAGATTCTCTCCAAGTGAGATCTAGGGTTGTGGACTCTTCGTGACTTCTAGAACACGTCATCAAACGAAGAGGGACACCTTAGTCTCCGAAAGTAGTTTGTATTTCTTGTACATTCTAGTTTATTTTTGTTGTATAGGAACGTTGGTTCCGAGTTGTAAGGGTTGGGTGCAACCCGTGTTGTGGGAGTGTTGTCTCCTACGTGTGGAAGGGTTCCTTCCGATAGTGCAAGGATTGGATTTCAATCATGTTGGTGAAGTGACCGAGTTGTCCCTTGTGGGGAGATAGGTCGAAGGGGGAAAGTGGATGTACCTAAATCGGGGAACCACTATAAATTGCTTGTGTACTTTCTTTGCTGTGCTGGTTTGTTTTCTTGTGCAGGTACAATTTTAAATTCCGCAAAAACGCTGCACATCACCTATTCCCCCCCCCCATAGGTGAAGGTTGTAGACACTAGGTGGACTTTCAGTATTGCACATGTATGAATATTACCTAGAGTTGTCCAATGAAAATGTTGTAATTATTACATAATTTATGTGCATAACAGTAAGAAATGTGTTAGAATCTCTAGTTTCAAGTCCCCAATATTCGTATTCAGGTCTTTTTGTTCTGCTTAACTATCGATCGTATTCTGTCCTCTTGTTTTTACTCTAGTTAGCTTCTAAGTGTCAGCAAGAAATAAGATTCTTCTTGTGAATTGCTTTACTTTTTTTTGCGTTATTTTGTGCTTTGCCATCTCTACAATTACTCGCTTCTGTGGACAATCAATTATCATTCAGTTTCTTTTCCTCTTTGGTGTCATGTCTTCCCTTCGTGCAAGATCCTTTTCGCTCGTGAATCCTTGAGTATTGCCTTTCAATTTTGAGCTAATTGAAGTAATTCATGTGCTTCATGAAGCCAATCCTTTGTATCTGGCTGAACCCTCGAAGTTTAAAGAGTTCTCCTGTGAACTTGAATCTGACATGCGTTGCAAGTATCTATAACTTTTCTCTTGGTCATAGTAAGTCTCCACGCTTGTTCACCTCTCTGCTTCTTTGTGTTCATAGTTAACTTCTATGTCTTGTTCTACAAACCTTGTTGGAATGAATGTCATCTGAATCTTCGCTATAAGAGTCCCCATTCAGAGTGTTTCTCAGAAAGTTTTGGGACGAAACTTTCTTAGTATAGGAGGACGTAAAATCCCGGTATTTCAATATTTGTTATAATAACAAATAACCTAATATATCTTACCCTCTTAATAACTAAAACCTAAATTACTCCCCCCCATATAACCTGAGCTGACCCGCACCTTTTCCCCGCAGAAAACCATCCCTGTTGCAACCTGTCGCCTAGAGTTTTCTACTGATCCCATCTCGGTTCTATCACCTGCATCCGCCACTGCTCCCGATTCCGCTCGTCCCATGCGCCTCCCTACTCATCGTCGGGTACTCTTGCTCCTGTCGCCGCCTCCGACTTCTCCATCTCAAGCCGTCGATGACTCCAAGGGGATGACGACCTGAAGACCTCCTCTCCATTTTTGGAGGCGGACATCAGCTGTCAACTCCTCCGCCTCTCGTCTCTTTTCCTCCAGAGCCCAGCTAGGAGTTTTTCCTCCTCTCTTAGGGTCGGCAGCCACCCATGGTTGCTCCTCCTCCTCTGTTAGGGCTGACAGCCAAGGCCTCTCCCTCTCCAAGAGCTGACTGCTCTCCCTTCCCTTGGGGGTCGTCAACCCTTCTCTCCCTCCGACAGTCGTTTCCCCTCTTCCGTGGGCTTTGATTTTGCCTCATCTTCTTCGCGTTGGCCGAGGATTTCAAGAAGTGCGCCTAGGGTTTCCTCCTTGGGCTTACTTTGGGTCGGTATTGGTAAGATTCTCCCTCCTCTTATCATTTTTCAGTTTTACCTAATTTTCTTGGAAATTATTTGTCACCAAAATTGAGTTAATCTTCTGTTTCATGATTCTTGCCCCCTTATAATTGTCTAATGTCGTTGTGTTTGTGTTTTTCGGCGCCGTTCGGTGACGCTATTAGCGTGATCTCTCCAAGGCCCTCTCTGATTTAGGGTTTCCCCTGGCTAAGCATCTCCAAGTCTCTGTATCCACGTAGAATCTCTTCTCCCTCACTCATGAGATAGGTAAATCTCTTAACCGCTCTTGATTCAGTTAGGTAATAAATTAATTATCTATGTTAGTGTAGTTGTATTTTGCTATATCGTTTTTGTCGTTCTTGTACAGGTTCGCTTGAGGAGTGTCAATTTTGCTAGCGCCGCTTAGCCGCCGCCGCCAATTTCAGCTTACTTCAGGCAAGTAGAGATCATTCTCTCTTGCAAACATTGATCTTAATTGTCTTGTCTGATCTTATGTTTGTATAAATTCGTCCTTGATTGCTTGTTTTGTCAAATAATTTAGATCTCGAAACCCTAGAGAGACTTGTTATCAGTTTGAGGTTCACGCGATAGGAATAACACGAGTTGTAAATTTAAATAATGATATTTAGATAATTGGGAGACGCGTTAATGAATGTTAGTTAATTGGATATTCAAATTGATGGATTTTGTTTTCTTTTCGATGAATAATTTGAAAAATCGTAGAGCGTTTATTACGAGCAATAATGTCACGATAATAATTATAACGAATTTGGGTTAACAAGTATATGATTAGTGTTTTGATATATCATGCTCGTAAAGCACTTTTTATGTGGAAAATACCTGAGTTAAAGGATGATTTATCCTATGTGAGTACTTGATAACTTCGATATGATACATTTCAACTTACGTCTGCGATTTACTCGAAAAGTTTTCTCGATAATGAAACATTAACCCCTCGAACCCGTAAGATTCAAAACTCATTGTTTGGTTCCTTCTGTGTCATCGAATGTGGTTTCTGATGTCTGTCTGGTTGCGAGACCCGAGTAAAATTTATTTTCAATCTGATCTTTCTCGTTGACATGAAACTGTTTCATGATCTGAAGTTTTCTTTTTAATGTGAACTTGTTCATGCAATGATCGTTAAACTATGAATCATGCAATCCATTGGTGGCACAAGCAATATTTGAAACGTAACGGTTAGTTGGGGCAACTCTCTGCTTGCATGGTCACGACAAGCATGAACGTGTTTAATAAGACTTGTGTCTTACCCTGAGTGTGAACCATGTACACCCCCGTAAACACGGGCGGAACTATGACTGGGCACGCTAGTGCACGTGCCCGAGCGGCTTTTTCCGCGATTTTCACGGGGAGAAGAAATCTCGCTGCTCCGTGCCTAGCCTGCTCTCGCTGATCCCGCCATTTTCCGTGATTTTCACGGCGAGAAGAAATCTCGCTGCTCTGTGCCCTAGCCCGCCAGGAAGCTCCCGCTGATCCCGCCAAGCTGCTCCCGCCAGGTAACTTCTTCTTCTTCTTCTTCAGATTTCAGTTTAATTAGTTTAACAGTTGATTTCAGTCCAGATTTCACAAAAAATCTGGACTGATTTACAGTCCAGATTTTTTGTGAAATCTGGACTGAAATTCAATCCAGATTTTTTGTGAAATATGGACTGAAATTCAGTCTAGATTTCACAAAAAAATCTGGACTGAAATCAGTCCAGATTTCTTGTGAAATCTGGACTGATTTCAGACCAGATTTTTTGTCAAATCTAAGAAATATGGACTGATTTCAGACCAGATTTTTTGTCAAATCTGGACTAAAATCACTCCAGTTTTCTTGTGAAATCTGGACTGAAATCAGACCAGATTTCTTGGGAAATCTGGACTGAATTTCAGTCCAGATTTCACAAGAAATCTGGACTGAATTTCAGTCCAGTATTCTATGGGTATTGGCGGAGCAATGAAACAGGATGTCTAGCCCCTTGCCACACCTTTTTAATAGTTTTTTGCTGGACAAACTTTTTTTGCCCTTTTCGATCTGACCGTAGAGGTCACAGGTCAGTCACTTCTCTAAATCACTTTGGTCTGTTTTAAGTTGTTCTTATAATGTACTTTAGAGAGCTTGTTCTTATAATGTAAGACAATTATTTTAGCTATTTCCTCTCTCAAAGTCCCATAATCTTTTCTTACTCACCAAGATGAGTAAACTTATAATGTATCTCACTCCACTTGGTATAACAAATATATCTTGCAGAATCTAAATATGATCTCTCGGTCTAACTAAGAGAATCAACAATCTAAGAGAATACTTTAGAACCTTAGGAATTTCCCTCGCGGGCCTGATACAGTCGCGCTTGGTCGTAGGGGCATTGCCCCGTGTACCATCAGGATTTGTCACCGTTTTGAATTCAGTACAGGCTAAATTGTTATGGTCACACAATCAAATTAGATACTTTTTTTTTGGCATGCGCTAACGGTAATGTCCCGTCGATTTTATGCAGCATTTTAGTTATTGCAATGGAAAATTTTTTTTTCTAAAAAAGAGCATGTCAAAGTTCGTTAGGTTCTCAGGAGATAGTTGCAATTGGTAAAAGAAGCCGCGTAGACGAGTTCAAAATTGAAGATTTACCTTCAGACCCGGGCTTAAGACTTCCTATTAACTCCTACGATGCAAATATTCAAGAGTCTATACGAAGATATTATTTGCAAAAGAGTCCTTATCAACCTCATCTAGAAAGTTTTCCTCAAATAGAAATCGGAAACAAAGCTTGACGCTTTAATAAAAATTAGTTTAACGAGTTTAAGGGCTGGTTAGAATACAGCAAAGAAAAAGATGCAGCATTTTGTCTTTACTGTTATATTTTTCCTCAAAAGGGTTGTGAGCCTACTTTTACCACGAGAAGCTTCAGAAATAGGAAAGATAAATCAGTATTGGACAGACATGTCGGAAGTCATACTACTCTACACAATGCTTCTAGAAAACTCTGTGAGTCTTTGATGAATCAAAAACAGGGTATTCAAATTGCTTTTGCAAGACAAGATGAACAACAAAGTTTGGATTATCGCGCTCGTTTAAATGCTTCAATCGATTGTGTTAGATTTCTTTTACGACAAGGATTGTCCTTTCGTGGTCATGATAAGACTAAAGAGTCTACCAACAGAGGAAATTTTCTTGAGCTTTTGGAGTTTCTTGCATCACATAATAATGACATCAACTCAGTTGTATTACAAAATGCTCCTCAAAACTGTCAACTTACATCGCCTAAGATTCAAAAAGAAATAGTATCAGCAATTGCAATAGAGCCAACAAATAAAATTGTTCAAGAAATTGAAGAAGACTGTTATACAATTTTAGTAGATGAATCACGTGATGTATCTACAAAAGAGCAGGTATCTGTTGTTTTACGATATGTTAATTCCAATAGCACGATCACAAAACGTCTTCTTGAGTTTGTTCATGTCGCAGATACTTCCGCGTTATCTCTTAAAGCAGCTATATATCATTTCTTTATGAGACATGGTCTTAGTATTTCTAAATTGTGTGGGCAAGGATATGATGATGCTAGCAATATGAAAGGAGAGTTCAGGGGGTTCAAAGCTTTAATTTTGAATGAGAATAATTGTGCTTTCAATGTTCACTGTTTTGCACATCAACTACAATTGGTACTGATAGCTGTTGCAGAAAAAAATTCTAATGTTGCTGAGCTTTTCTCACTTATTAACACAATAATGAATGTCGTTGGTGGCTCTTGTAAACGCCAAGATTCTCTTAGAGCCTTGGAAGTTGATCGAGTTGCTACAGATCTTGGATGTGGGGACTTGGAAAGTGGACGAGGGTTGAATCAACCTTTAGAGCTCAAACGCGCTGGTGACACAAGGTGGGGGTCACATTATGTCACAACTTTAAATTTTATTCGAATGTTCTCTTCTATTGTTGATGTGTTGGAGATTATCATAGTTGATGGGGCAGATGGAAACCAAAGAGGAATGACAAGCGCACATGTCCAAGTTATCTTGACTTTCAAATTTGCATTTGTTATGCATTTAATGAAAAATATTTTGTCAAAAATAAATGAACTATCCCAAACATTGCACAAAAAAGATCAAGATATTATAAATGCAATGCATTTCGTAAAATTGTTAAGACTATTATTATTGAAGATGAGAAATGATGAAGCCGAGTGAGAAATATTTATGGTCGAAGTCTCAACTTTCTGTAGAAAACATGACATAGAAGTTGTTAATATGGAAGAGAAGTTTGTTTAGGAAGGTAGATCAAGACGCAATGCACGTGAGATTACAAATAAATATTATTTCAGGATTGAAATTTTTAATGCAGTGTTTGATTGGATGCTAAATGAGTTAAATGATCGTTTTGATGAATTAAACATAGAATTACTCTTATGTATTGTTTGTCTAGACTCAAAGGATCATTTTAACTCTTATGATAAATAAAAATTACTACATCTTGCTGCATTATATCCGTATGATTTTACGCCAATAGAGTTGCAATTACTTGAAGGACAACTTAATATATATATTTTTGATATGCAATCTATATCAACGGACATATTTTCTGATGTTATAGGAATTAGTGACCTTCTGAAAAAAATGTTGAATTAAAAAAAGATAATCACTATCATTTAGTTTTTAGATTGTTGAAGTTGGCTTATCTCTTACCAGTTGCTACAGCTACTATTGAAAGAACATTTTCTGCAATGAAGATCATAAAGAATCGGTTGCGAAATAGAATGAGAGATGAATGGATGAATGATTGCTTGGTTGCTTACATTGAAAAAAAAGTTGCTGATACTATTACAACAGAAACTATTATTTCATGTTTTCAGAGCATGTGTCAACGAAAAGTATCTTGTTGAATTATAAGTTTTTCAGATCTAAACATTTCTTTTGTAATATTGTGTTCAATTTTTGATTGTAATATTGTGTTCAATATTTTCCTTACATAAATATCTTTGCAAAAAAAAATTGGGGGGTACTGCCCCCGAACCCCCGCTCAAGAGGCGCTGCCCCCCCGAACCCTCCAAATTGCCAGTATTTAGATTGTGTCTGTGCGACTTCAAAATCCCAGTTCCGCCACTGCCCGTAAACGCCTACACACTTCATTGATGGTAGCTTATAATATTACCTGTTCTATTATGTGTTATGCTCCAAAGTAAGCTTAATACAGTTATTTCTATTTGACTATTCTACCTGTGTAAGTTAGCAGCTCTGATTAAAGAAAACTGACACACTCTTACATTTTCGCTTCTATTACTGTTCTGTATTTTACTTTGCTAACATTGATTATTTAAATGTTCTGAGGTTTTTCCTTTTTTGTTTTGGAATTGCCTTAGCGTTCGTGCAGCGCCGCCAGGTCCTCAAGCTCGATCAACATTAAGTTTCAGGTTCTACATTTACATTTCATTTACTGTCAAATATTTCTATGTAATAATTGCAATCAGACATTTTTCTGATATCATGAACAACAGATAGGCTATTTAAATATTTTATGTACTAGAATTTGATATTAATACATATGCATGCCTTGTGAATCATAATTGCATGAAACTTGTAGCAGTACCTGTAAAACATGAATCTTATAAAATACATGTGCATTTAAAATTCTTACTTTTTAAAACTCTAACAGTTTCCGCAATAAAATCAAACTTTTTTTTCTAAATTAAATATTTTAAAACTATTTTCAATATTCTCTGCATCCGCCTAAGCAAGCATTGATTTCTTTTTGCTCATGCCCGTGACATCACGACCCGTCTTAAGCGCACTCTGACTTTTGTCAAGACGGGTCGTGACAACAAACAAAATTTTAAATATGTTATCATATAATGATGTACTTTATTTGTTTCGTCGGTGGCGGGCGGAGCCAGCGGGCAAAACCAACAGGTGCAAACCCTGCTTTCGAACTAGAGGGCAGAGGTGGCCACTCGAAACGGAGCTTTTCCGAGGCTTTTCCTTAGTCCGGCGGGTGCAAACAGAGCAAACGACGTCGGCGCCCGTTTGTTTACGCGCCGTCCGGTGGCGTTTGCTCCAAACAAAGGCAGTGAAACGCCAAATCAAACGAAGCCGTAATCCCAATGAAGGAAGATGTACAAAATTCTGAGATATACCTAATTATAAACCCTAGAAACTTTTTGTTTTAGTCAAATGTCAAAAGAAGAAGAATCATCGTACTGGCAAAGTAGTGATAATAATAATAATAAGAGAAGAAAAATGAAATTGCAAGCAAAGATATTAGGCTCACTTTGGGGAAGCGGTGGCGATCGTGAACACGATAGTTATAAATCTTACGTCCGGCCGCACCTAAGCAACTTCATCTACTTTTTATGTTCAAAGCTAGTTTTCTTTTCTCGGTGACGGTCATAATCAATGTCATGTCAAACATACATTTCATGATGATGGCTTTTTCTCCAAACTCATCGGAGCAAATAAGCTCTGCCAAACGGAGCTTAAATCTCACGCACTCGCCTTTTTTTGTGAAAACAACCATACGTGGAATTGTAAGGAAGGAGGAGGGTGGGCGACAAGGGTTTTCGGAGTCTTCCGGCAGTCGGCGGTGGGTTTAGGAGGGTGGGCGGCGAGCGGCGCAACTTGGTCGGTATGCGGGCAAGAGGCAAAACACCGGGGCTGGGATTAAAGGAGAAAAGTCACCACTTTTAGGCTTTATCTTAATTTTTAGTGAATATCATAAACTGCCAATACAAATCCTCTAAAATGATCATCTTAGATTAAGAGGGAGTTCCAAGGAAATAAAATGAAATGAAATTGTTTGACACACATTATACATATTAAATTGTTTTTCATCATACTTTATTATTTTTCAACATAATTAATGCATGAGTTATATATATACACACACATACGCACGCACGAACGCACGCACACACGAACGCAATGAAACATCAAAGGACAACGTGCGTGAGTTTATGATGATACTAGTTTGTGCAACATGCTCATATGTGAGGTGTTGTGCGCAATAATACTTGACTGTCACTCGAGTAAAAGTCGGGTATTGCTCTCTTGTCTTGTTTACAATAGTTAACTACTTATAAATCTAATCAATAAAACAATAATTAGATATTTTAACTAAAATACTCAAAGTATTGTGAAGCTGGATAAAAAAGGAATGAGAGGATATTTCACTTTTCTTTCTTTTTATTACATTACAAGGTGAGGGTGTATTGTATTGTGCACTTGAAAATATTTATCTAGCAAATGTTGTTTTTGAGCAAATATTTTCTCAAATGTTGTCTTTGAGAGATGCGAGGCAAAAAGAGACATAAATTTGATAGCCGAGCACATATGAACCAACTTGTAATTTCAAAAGTTAGGGAGGTGCAAATTGTAATTATGCAAATTTCGAGAGGAACATCCCATACATACATAAAAAGGTGATCGAATTTTTAAAAAAAATCTCGCCAACAATTTTGTGTTATGACCGAAATAGGTCTTATTACGCATCAAAATGTTAATTTCTCGAATGATGACGCAATAGATAAAGGTTCCGTTTGACACGGTGCGGCGGTCATGAACATGAGGGTTAAATTGTCATTCGTTAACGCCCACCTAAAAAATTTCATCCACATTTTATATTCAAACAGATGATATTTATTAGATGATCCTTAACGAATGACGGTTTAACCCATGTGTTTATGACCGCCGCCACCATGTCAAACGGAGTCAAAGTCATACCCAATCATTTCTCTTACGATATAATCTCAAATACCTCATATTTATTCATACTCAATCAAATTAAAATAAAATTGATATTTTCACCCTTAAAATCATAATATCTTGCTCATATACATATATCAAAAATAAATTCCCATTTGCACTAATTGCTAATTTATTTTTTTAAAAAAATAAGATATTGACTGCATAATTGAAAAATAATTTCCATTGCACCTCAAAGGGTAAAAAGGCCATTAACTTAGGAGACAACAAAATTTGAATAAAAAAAACATAAATGAAATTTTACTACCATCAAAATTCAAAAGCCAGCACACTACTAGAAATAGGAAAATAATAATTTATTTCAACACCAAATTTACCTCCAACAGATTTTACTATTATTGTTATTACCGTGATTATGACAAAAGATAGGGCCCAATGACAACAAAGTATCCATATAACCGACCCCATTATAATGGGATAAAGACTTGAGCGTTGTTATTACCACGATTATTACTAACAATAATAAAATTAAAATAAAAAAAAATATTTGCAAAGGAGAGTGTGCAGCAATCAAAGGTGCATCTGCATCCAGTTGGGACACTTTCTAAGTCTAACACTGCACCGAATGATCATAGTTGCCTCATAAACTAACATTGTGCGGCCAAGATTAGCTATTTTTCTTCGAGACCGCTCAACACGCGCGAGTCAAAACTCCGCCTCAAACATTGTGTGATTGGGTGCAATGCCACCTCTATAATACGAGTAGTTAACCGTGGGCGGGTTTGACCAAAGCATGCGTCTGAATGCAAAAAAAAAACCAATTGGCAACGCGGGGAGAGACCCGAGAACATACAAAGCACACAAGTCAACATCAGATTCCAAAATGACAAAATTATTCGCAATTAATGACATCCTCGCAATTGTTACGCAAACATCGATGCATTTCGATATGTTTGGTAGATCACCAGCATACATAATCGGAAATTAAAGTTCATGTTTGCACAATCGGAATTAACAAACACTTGGTTTCTACCAGGCTGAAAAACTGACAGATAGGCTAAATACTGTCAAACCTGGGCATTATTTTCCAGCTTTATGCTCCCACCTGAACCTCTCGACCTAGTAATTATCCTACAGTTAATGAGAATTCTGTTTAGGGAACATTGCTTAGCATGTCAATACAAACAAATATATAGGGGCATTTACCAGGACCTCCCCTCTATGTTTTAAAAATTACAACTGCACCCCTCTCATTATTGAAACTACAAAAAACTACCCCCGAATGTTACAAAACATAACATTTATCATCCCTGAAGTTCCCATTTCATAACATCCATGCACAAAAATACACCCATCGGAGTACATTTTCAATGGGAGTAATTTGTGCATGAATGTTATGTCTTGTAATATTCATGAGAGTTTTTTGTAATTTCAATAATAAGAGGGATGCAATTTGTAATTATGCTTCTAGGGAAAGTTTTGATAATTATACACACACACAGACAAAATATTAAAAGGAAAAAACACACTTTGGTACAACATTTTGCTTTTCAATTCTCTCTATAACAAATTTCATTTTTTTATCTATATGTTTTTTCTTTAATTTTAAAAACAAATGAAATAAAGTTGTAATTAGACTAATATCTCTATTTTACCTAGCCGTATGGTGTCTTTACTCATGTATAATGTATATAAGAGTAAAATATTAGTCTCGCGTATCATGTAGTTTGGATTATTCCATTCTACTTGCTATGAGGGGGCAAAGTGCCCTAAGCCTCGGTCTTGCACTAGCTCTCCCTGCCGTTCGCTCGTCTTCACCGCTCATTCTTCTCGCCACTTGCGCTTCAACCGCCTGTCCAGGCGAAGTTCATACACCAACCACTATCTGTTTGCGGTCTCGGAACTGATGCCAAACCTGTGCGTGCCATAAGCAGCTCTCTGTCATTGTTCGCTGAAGGGGTTAACGTTGTTGACTCCTGGCGAAGTCGACTGCTTCGCTACCACCTACTAATGCTTCCTCCGTTGTCGATGGTGTATGAGAAACCATTTGATGGTTCTTGCAGCCACCGCCGCCTTGTCTGATGCGGCTTCAGTCTGGCTGCTGGAGCACGTCTCTGTTGATTGGCCATTCACTTTGTTTCATGACCTACAGTGGAATTCTTCTTCCTATTAAGGCTATGTTTGGTAGGACTTATTTTCACCGGTCAAGCGGTTACGACAGCATGAATCGGGTCATAATTAAGGTCCGGTTCATGCGGTCGTAACCGCTTGACCGGTGAAAATAAGTCCTCCCAAACGGAGCCTAAGTTGTGCCAACATGGGTGATTCTTCCATTTTTACACCAAGTGTGATGATGTCACAGATGAGTGATCCTCAGAGGACACATGGCCACACTAGCTCATTGAAGATTATCATTGTGCCACTTGATGGGACTAATTATCTCGAATGGTCCTAAGCAGCTCAACATGTGATTTGTAGATATCAGATGTTTTAATGCATAGATGGGACTGTTATGGAGCCATCGAAGACCGATCCCTCTTGTAAGCGTCGGGATACAAAGAAATCCTTTGTTGTCTCCTAACTCCAACATTCAATGTCCCTGAAGGTATTGTTACATTCATGCGGATCGGTTAACCCAATAATGGACAACACACATATGAACTGATTTTTTATATGCAGCACATCTAACACCACCACCACCACCACCCCTCAAATTCATGGGGAACATACACTGAGAATTTGGAGAAAAGAAACAATTGCTGAGTGCGAGTCTAAGGCTAAGTGAGCAAATTGACAAGCTAGCGCTCAGTGGAAACATAATGAGTAACAATAATACCATGAATGTGCTTATCACGAAGAAAGAAGGCATCAACATCAAAGTGCTTGGAGAGTGAGTGCTTGGTTGGATTCAGGGTAATCTGGATGGCTCCGGTATTGTCACAATTGAGAGTGGTAGGACTTTAAGGAGTAGTGCCAAGATCAACAAGCAACCAACGAAGCCAGACAATATCCTCAGATATAATGGTCATGGCACGGAGCTCTCCTTCTCTGCTAGAACGAGAAACACCGGTCTGCTTCTTGGATTTTCAAGCAATGAGTTAAAAGCCCAAGAAGAGACAATAACCAGTGACAGAACGACGATCAACGGGATCACTGGCCCATGTAGTATCAGAATATGTCTGTAACTGGAGAGAACTGTTGCGAGGGTATAATAGACCACGAGTCATGGTAGCACAAAGATATAAGAGGACACGCAGCAAGTGAGAACCGTGAAGTGTTGTGGGAACACTCACTAACTGACTCAGCACATGAACAACAAATGCAATGTCAGGTCTAGTAATGGTTAGGTAAACAAAGTTCTCAACCAGATGACGGCGTCGTGTCGGATCAAAAAGAGAAGAGCCCTCATCCGGACGCAACTAAAGGTGAAGTTCCATAGGATTAGAAGCAATGCCAGTGTCGGGCAGAGCAGCACGACCAATAAGTCTGAGGTGTAGCGTTACTGAGATAACTAGTAGCTAGTAAGAGTGACAGAGAACTCAATGCCCAAGAAGTAATGTAGTGTGTCAAGATCAGTCATCTGGAACTGCTGCTGAAGTGATGCTTGACAAATTCAATATTGGAGGCATCGTCACCAGTAATAATCATGTCGTCCACATATAGAACGAGAAGGGTACGACCTTGTGATGAGGAGTAAACAAACAAAGCTGCATCATAATGACTTGGATTAAAACCAACAGCAAGAACTGCTGAACAAAAACGATCAAACCAGGCTCGAGGAGCCTGTTTGAGACCATATAATGTGCATGACGAAGGCAACAGAATAGACTAGGAGCGATAGAGAGGCATGGTGGAGGAAGTATGTACACCTCCTGCTGCAAATCAATGTGAAGAAAAATATTCTTAACATCCAGCTGAAACAAGGACCATTGACGGACGGTTGCGACGACAATGAGGGTCTTGACAGTTGAGGCAGGACGACGCGTAGGGTTTTCACGTCTGTCAGCTTTTTTCTAGGAAACCCTAAATGCATGCGATTCTTAAATTAATTTTGCAAAATTTAGAGCGGGCGCGGCACTTAAGAAATTACGCAACTAGATTTTAAAGCACAAAATCAATATTTTGTTTAAAAATGATTTTTCTTAATAAAAGTAGTTCAAATTAAATCCGGGGAGGGAAGCTCGCAACTTCGTTATGTTCCCCTTGTCGCAGCAAAATGGAAATCGTGAACTCCAAATACGTTTCCGTTTGGAGTTTTCGACGTAGCGTTCGCTGACAAAATTTGGCGAAAACCCAGCAATGAGTCTAAAAATCCTAAGAGAAAATGTAGACACACGCAAAGAGGGGATAGAAGCAAATTACCTACGGAAAGAGTCGTCTTTCCGTATCCGAAGTCGATGGCGATCACGCGAGGAGTTCCTCGTCACTTTCGATCTCCGCTCCGAGGTCGGCCGCTATCGCACACGGGCACCAAGGAACTTAAGCACTCACTCACACGAGGTGGTTCCACAGAATCACTCAACAAAGCAAGGAGGCCACAAACTAAACAACCTAAAATTCACTCGCTCTCACACTAGAGGCTCCACGAAATCTCTATCACTCGCGGTGGATCCACGAAATCTCTAACGTTTAAGTGGAACGAGATTCTCACAGTAGAATCAAAATCCCAATTTCCTAACTATTCACTAACTCTAAACTCGCGGAAGCAACCAACAACAAACACCCAATCAACTTTCATCCGACAGAAAGCAAAGCTCCAACTATTGACTAGCATTTACCTATTACAGAACCATTAAACTCACTGTTCACTAATCAAACTACACTAACAGCTAACTCAAACGGTAAGGTAAGCACCGCAAAACTTCATCTTCCACAACTACCAAACAGGAAAATTAAACAAAGGAAACTCTAATTTCCTATAGCAACAATGGAAGCTACAACAACATTACATTTTCACTATTCATCATCCCTAACTCTAACAGGAATTTCATACGGAAATCATCAACCTAATCAAATCTCAGGATAAACACAAATTTCACTCAATACATTCATCATTCTTCAATCCCCCATTACCATTCGACATCTCCCCTTTTATAGGGTTTCAAGAAACTGAAAATATAAAAAAAACTTGCGGAGAGGGTCGGCCATGGCGGAAGCTTGGCGAAGCGGATATGGCGGAAGCAGGCGGTTGCAGAACCGTCGGGGGTTGGAACTTTGAAGAGTGCAGCGCGATATCGTGGGCGGAAGTCGTGCGGGAGCGCTGATGTCGGGGGAAGTTGCGGTTGATGGCGCGCCATTATTGAACCGGGAGAGCTTCCCGTTGTTCGTTGATTTGGGGGAAGATGAATAAGCCCGGTCCAATCTCATCCCTTTAGCACCACGGGAGAAGCTGGAAGCAGACGAAGAAGTCGTCGGGAGAAGCAGCGCGACAGCAGCAGTGGAAGCAGTCCACGACGTCGATGTCGCAGACGGAAGCAGCACACGACGTCGACGACGCAGGAGGAAGCGGAGCCGCTCCTGTCGACAGGATGAGCTATCGACTTCGTCGACAGGAGCGGCGGGTGTGAGCGCTAGCAGCCTGCGGGAGAAGAAAAAAATCACAGGTCGGGGGTGGGGGGGGGGGACAGTGGCAGAAGCGGAAACCGGAAAAAAAAATTATTTTAGGCTTCAGAACGATCCTCTGATGCCATGTAGAAAGAAATGAAAAGGTGCAATTTATTCTTCCACAAAGGGGCATAATATAGGAGATACAACAAGACACCCAACACCGATAGGCGGCGTGAGACTAAATTCAATAATATAAATATACTAACTCTAACAATATCCATAATCATATTATGAAAGTACTATTCGACACCAGAGCGAGCCCCTCCTTCATAGCTTCCGCGGCAGTGAAACGTTTAAACATGGAACCTTATTGGTCCCATAATGATACAAAAGTTACAATGCCCAACAATACAGAGATGAATACAAGGTTTACATGTACGGTGTGACTAACAATTGATAATCAACCAGTCGAAGCAGATATTGTCGTTCTACCCCTATCTGAATTTGATATTAATATAGGAATGAATTGATTATCGAGACATGAAGCCGTCATCAATTGTAGGAAGAAACATTGCACTGAAGGTGAACAACCAAATGCGATATAGCTTTAAAGGAATGTGTGAAGTCTCAAAAATCATGATATCCTCACTAAAAGTGATGAAGAAATTATGGAAAGGGTGTGAGACAATATTGGTGATGTTGAAGAGAAGTGATGAAGTAAGATATGCACCTGTAGCAAAAACATCATCTTGTATGGCTTCTAAGGAATTGACGGAATTGAAAAGCCAATTACAAGAGTTATTAGATAAAGATTTTATACGTCCAAGTACATCACCGTGGGGAGCTCCAATACTTTTTGTTAAAAAGCAAGATTGTTCGTAATGATTATGTATAAATTATCGCGAACTGAATAAGCTGACAATTTGAAATCAGTGTCCATTATCTTGTATTGATGATTTATTCAATCAGTTAGTGAATGCAAAAGTTTTCTCAAAAATTAACCTCAGATCGGTTATCACCAACTGAGAATTAAGAAAGAACATGTCTACAAACCTGCTTTTAGTACAAGATACAGACATTTTGAGTTTGTTATAATGTCATTTGGGCTAATAAATGCGTCAGCTGTTTTTATGGATTTAATAAACCGGGTGTTCAAGGAATTCCTAGATAAATTTGTTATTGTCTTTATTGATGACATTTTGATATATTCAAAAGACAAGGATAAGCATGCGGAGCATTTAAAGGTCGTGTTGCAAACACTGAATAATCACGCCTTATATGTGAAGTTCTCAAAATGTGATTTTTGGTTGAAGAAAGTCTCCTTCTTAGGTCATGTTGTGACTGAATTTGGATTATCTGTAGATCCAGCCAAAATAAAAGCAATTATAAACTGAGCAAGACCGACTACTGTCACAGGAATTCAAAGTTTCCTTGGTTTGGAGGGGTATTACAGGAAATTTGTAAAAGATTTTTCAAAGTTTGCACTATCACTGACAAAATTAACCTGAAAAAGTTCTTTTCATTTGTACTGATGAATGTCAGGAGGCATTTGAATGGTTAAAAGAAAGATTGACAACAACACCGGTGTTAGTCATGCTGTGTGACAGTGAGGGTTTCCCAATTTTTAGTGATGCATTTTCGAAAGGCCTTTGATGCGTATTAATACAAAAAGGTAAAGTTATCGCTTATATTTCGAGATAATTGAAAGATGTTGAGCGTAATTATCCAACTCATTATTAAGAATTGGCAGCAGTTATATTTGTACTAAAAATCTGACGACATTATATATATGGTGCTCAATGTGAGATTTTTACGGATCACAAAAACTTG
Organism: Platanthera guangdongensis; assembly: GCA_039583875.1. NCBI lineage: Eukaryota > Viridiplantae > Streptophyta > Magnoliopsida > Asparagales > Orchidaceae > Platanthera > Platanthera guangdongensis. Next base: position 9,069,800 of record CM077152.1, read on the forward strand.
AAATATATCTTCTCCTAGAAAGAAATAAACATGCGACAAAAGCGATGGTTGAAACTGATTAAAGATTACGATGTTGACATCAAGTATCATCCGGGTAAAGCTAATGTGGTAGCTGATGCACTCAACATGAAGAATTTAATGTCTATTATGGTACCAATAACAGAGCAAAAAGGGTTATTGCGAGATCTGCAAAACTTAAAACTGCTTACATGTATCACTACTTCCCAGACTCAAGGCTTACTCTTTCAATTGACGGCAGAACACTCACTTAAAGAAAGAGTAAGGAAGGTGATAAAATTAGGATCCTATATTTGTAAAATTTCTTGAAAAGGTTAAAAGTGGTCAATCAATCATATTTATAGAAAATGATGGGATGTTATTTCTAAATGAAAGGTAGTGTAATCCTAATGTCGATCCAATTCGAGCGGAAATACTCTATGAAGCGCATAATATAGCATATTCAATTCACCATGGAAGAACAAAAATGTATCAAGACCTTAAACAAGAATTTTGGTGGCCAAGAATGAAGATCGATGTCATCAAATATATTGTCAAGTGTCACACATGTCAACTTGTAAAGGCAGAACATCAAAAGCCTGGTGAATACTTATAATCCGCACCCATACTTGAGTGGAAATGGGAAGATATAACCATGGACTTCGTCATGGGGTTATCAAGGAGTAAAGCTGCAAACAATGACATATGGGTGATTGTTGATCGACTCACGAAAGTTGCACATTTTAGTCTCATGAAGAATGACAGTCCAGTACAAAAGTTAGTTGATCAATATATTGATGTTATTGTGAAATATCATGAAATTCCCCGATCTATCATGTCTGACAGAGATGGAAATTTTATATCCAATACTTGGAAGTTGGTGCAAAAAAGATTGGGAACAAAATTATTATTTAGTACTGTTTTTCACCCGCAAACTGGTGGTCAGTCTGATCGAACCATTCAGATGTTAGAAGACCTTCTAAGGATGGTCGTGCTCGATTTACGAGGATCGTGGAAAAAGTACATATCACTGGTGGAATTTTCTTATAATAATAACTATCAATCAGGTATTTAGATGACATCATTCGAAGCGTTATATGAGCGAAAGTGTCACGCCTCGCTAAGCTGGGCATAAGATGGTGAACAAAAGTTATTCAAAAAGGAACAAGTGGAAAAAATGACTGATAAACTTGGACTTGTACGAGAAAGGTTAAAAGCAGCACAAGACAAACAACATAAATATTTTAATGTAAGACACCGAAGGGTAGAATTTATTGTGGGTGATATGTCGTGCCTTAAAATAAAACCTTTCAAAGGAATTTCATGAATTCGTCGACTTGGGAAACTAGTCCAAATGTGTAGGCACGCTGTAACTTATGACACTCCGAACAAATGTATCCCAAATTGTGACAGTAGTGACAACATGGAACACGCCGTTGTGATGGTTCGGAGCTCGGTGGTGCACCTGGCAAAGTACTGTATGAAGCCCTAAAGACGGGTGATACGGAGCAGGTGCATTAAATCTAGGAAGAAGAGGTAAGACCAGTGGATCAGGAATCAAGAAGTCGTGATGAGGAGCAGCGAGAACTGAGTGTGGCGAGTAGCAAGGTTGTCAGGATCGAGATCCTAGATGAGATCGTTTCGAGGTAGGATCAGATCTGATAGTAGGGTCGGATCGAGGATCGCTTTACAAAATCAGGATCGATTTATAAAATCTGGATCGTAGAATCGTAAGATCATACGATCAGGATCGCGATCCTAACAACATTGCCAAGGAGGCAATAAAGAGGAAGACCGGTCTCCTCAGCGACAAAAACAACAAGACAATCACGTAGGGATGGAGGAGCAACTCGGTGGATCAGTTGAACACGTACAGGCTCAAACTCAGGTCGAAGATGCATGAGGAACTCATACATGCGCAGGTGATCCATTTCCTTAGCAATAGTGGTGCAACGAGCACAAGTAGGGCAACTAAAGGTAGACATCTCATCCAGCTGGCGCCATATATCACCGAGCTCCGCAAAGAATGTCTGAACGAAGTAGTTGTGTTGATAGGGTGAAGCAAGCGTCTACACCAAGGAGTACTTCTGCGCTTGGCTGGAAGACAGATAGTGCTGACGTAGATGATCTCAGATCTCCCTGGCAGTGGACAAATCACATACAACCATACAAATGGATATCTCAACAAACTGTCAAAAAATGGCAATGATCCGAGCGACATCATCATGCCATTTTTTCAACATGTCCCACTAGTGATGAAGGAGAGGACACATCTATCTCATTAGTTGCAGAAGAAGAGTAAGCATTGGCAACTTGAATGGGTGTTGGAGCCGAAGTGGATCTATCAAGATGACCTCAAAGTTGCAATCCATGAAGAAGCACATGAATCGTGGAAGACCATTTCTTGTAGTTGGTTCCATTAAGGATGATGTCGGATTTTGGAAGGTACGAAATCTGAGATGAGTCCATCGGGACAAGCAGAGGCAGCAAGAAGAAAGGACCTCACGGGAGAAGGGCGTCAAAGAGGAATAAAACAGCAGCGAGGACGCCAGATAAAACTGAGGCAGCAAGGGTATCAGACAAAACTGAGGCAGCAAGGAGAAGGGAGAAACCAGCATCAGCGGTTTTGCAGTTAGGAGGCTCGAGCAAAACAATTGTTGAACACTTCCTCAGGCGCAGAAGACGGGATCAACGTGAACTCGGGACGAGATCAGGAAGAGGGCTGCAATACAGGATGGAGTGAAAGTCAGCGCGGGCGGGATAGACGATCGGCGCAGGGGAGATCGACGAAAATGCGGGAATCGACGCAGGCGAGATCGATGAAAACCTAAATCTTTGATAACATGTTACCTTCACGCGGATCGGTCGAGCCAATAATGGACAATGCGCATATGAACCGATTCTTTATATGTAGCACATCAAACAGGTATATCGAAGTTACATGCTGATGGACTTTGCATATTATCTGGACTCGGGCGCGTGAAACTTACTCACAGAATGACAGCTCTACCCAGATATACGAGCTTACTCGTTGAATTTTGGAATTGAGACAGGGATCCTTGAATGTATCCTCATAATTTTTGGAGTTCGAGGGACTATATCAGGAACTGATTTTCTTTTAGCATTTCACTCATGCTTGTAGTACAAATACTATTCAATTGCATGGAAAGGAAGAACGTTGTCGTCTTCATGTCTTCTTGATGGATTTGTACTCATATTTTCCATCGCTACCACGGTACAGGATTATATGATCATGGAGTCTATTCCTCAGTGGGTTTATAATCAAGTGATTAAGAAGAGGCATAAGGTTGCAATGAGAGTTTTCTCAAAGAAGAGAGATCCTTGGAATACAAAGATCTCAACCTTTCCTCTATCCCTTCTTTTCGGAAGGCATTCAATATGGTTCTGGGGGACGAAGATTGCCGTAAATATTTTAGTATGATCATCCCTCCTGATCACTCTGCCATGATCAGTGTGGGTCGGGCAATATCAGCGCCAGTATTTGTTCTCTTCATTGAAATATTACTCGTTTGTGATTGTTGTATATTATTCATAACTTTTTTTATTGCAAGTTTTGATTATCAGATAACTCTGTGGATCACTTAAACATTCATTGAGTCGACTTAATATAGTATTAGAACAGTCCTACGTCATGAACTGTTTTCAAATATACGCTACATAGACTCTTGAGTAAGTACCTGCTTGAAGCCTCACCCCATACGTTGCTTAGCTTTGCTGCAAATTGAACAATAGATAATCTGTCATCACGATCAATGTATTCCACATCTGCCATGCCCTCTAATGCATGCAAAAACTCCACCTGTGCTTTTCCAGAAACAAAAGGTTTCTTTGGCTTTTGCAGTTGACTTAAATCAACCACCTAAAAAACATGAGAACGATCCTCATCTTAGAAAAAAATTATAATTTTAAGACAATACATCTTTATATGAGCAAAAATCTTAGGAATAACCATTTGCGAATTATGAATGACTTGGGCTCTGCTTGTTTGGGAATATTAATGTAATTTCGGTGGGATAAAAATGTCACTGGAGAAATTAGTGTGTTCAGTAAATCTCTATTTTGAAGCTCTGGTGCAGTGGGAAAGGCGAAAAATCTATTTTGGCCTTCATTTTTCACCGGAGCCACCGGCACCGCGCTCACATACAGAGCCTTGATAACATCTCACAAAAGAACACAATGCAAGTGTGATCTAATTGTAGAGATTTATGCTTCAATTGGTTTAGCGTTTTCGGGCGGCGTTTGGAGCAAACGCCCCCCCCTCCCGGTTTGAAAGCTCCATTTGGCCGCTCGCTCCTCCCGCCACCGCTAAACCACATGAAGCCTTAAAAATGGAACGCTAAATTGTAGAAATTTAAATAAAAGAATAGCAAATGAAACAAATGACATTTACGATCATCCAAATTGCAGAAAACTTACTTGTTGCACCCAAGGAATCATCGAGGAGATGAACCTATGATTTAAGAACTTCCTAGGGAGAATGTCAAGAATATTTTTGGCTACATCATCACTTAACTTTTCTAGAACCGGCCCTGTTGTGTTCATAAGTTCAAACAAGATAACAACATCGCCAGAAGACAAGGCCTCCTCATACGCAGAATCCAAATCTCCGGCACGCATATGATCATTTATGCTTTTCCAAGAATTAGTTTCGACATCAAAGCTTCTTTGATTGGAACAAATGTTAGAAGTTAGTACAGAAAATATATTCTCAGTTTCTTTCACTTGATTCCTTCCTATTTTTTTCTTCATATCCATCCCTACTGGATTTCTAACTAATTTGATGGTTGGATCACGCCATAAACCAAAACCCTCTCTGGTTGGGCTGCTTGATTCACTTCTTGATAGTATTTTCTCTCCAGATAACTGTGCTATATTCGAAGAAAATGTTGAATGTGGGATATTGTCAGATAATGGCCTTGGTGTAGATGTAGAAAGCCTTGGAAAAGAAGATGCACTTAGCTTCTTCTTCAAATATTTAAGGCCAGCCACGTTCAAGTTGCTTCCTTTTTGAGTGAAAGTTTGTGCTATTTCATCAACAGCACTTTCTAGGTTATGGACCTTTAAATGCAAGGATGACAGGTTAACTGTGGTGTTCCCCACGAAAACCTGGAAATTGCATCAGCGAAATTAGTTGACCGAGATTAATGAACTACTTTCTTCATGTGACAAGAAAAGCCACATGTTTTAAGAGAACATTTAAAAATGTGAACTTTTTGTATGAAAGAACTTAAACTAGCTCATTATTTCAACAAATTGACCATGGCATTAGGAAAAAAACTAAAATTTATATTGAAAAATCCATCCAAGATCAAGTTGCACATGAGAGAAACAACTTGACAAAGAGATGACTCATTAATCATTACCACCGCAATGATTCACTGAAGTGAATAGTTAATGAATTAAAATTATGAAGTATTTGGTAGAGTTCATAAAGTATGACCTCATTTAAAATGTCATCGACATTGTGTTGCTGTGCTAGGAGGTGCAATTTTGGTGTAAATGTAAAAGGGATGATTTTTTCAGCTAAATTGTTCTTAAAATAATGTCCTCATTGGTAAAAATGATTGTACTATAAATGCTAGTTAGTTTAATGACCACGATGAAGATAATTTGCAATTCATCTAAATCTAATTTAATATCAAATGATTAACATTAAAAATGTTGCGGGACACTCGAGGCTCTCGGTAGACTAGACTAATTGAACCGTCTTATCCCGCAGAGCGGTCGAGCTTGTTAATAGTTACAGAAAAGTGAGAGCAGACAAAATAATTTATTTTAACATGAAAAACCCCGGAAAGGGGAGGAGGAGGTGAAAAACCATGTGCCCGGAGCTGTGCCGAACAAACCTCCACTATTTGTTGATTGGTGTACGGGACTTTTAAAATAATCGAGGGCGTCAGGTTGCTTCTCGTTACAATTATTGACAAGAGAGAGAAAGCAAATCTCGGAGGGTGACAGGTCACCGCTCATAGAGCAAAATAACTTTTCTTATGTTATGAGGAGTGATGTGCTCGTTGTACTCTGGAGTCTTATGTTGGTGCTTAGAAACGGGAGCGGTGTGCCTTACACGTCTCGGTACTTACGGCCCGGAAGCTCGGGTGGCGCGTTCTGCGTGCCTAAACCTTTGTGGCTTCTCTCCTGTTGCGCTCAGAGGAGCCTGAGGTGATTGACATTGTGATAACTGATGGGCCCGTTGCTGAGTTAAGGGTGCGGAGATTGCTGCGTGTGGAATACCCGTTGTGGCATACATGGAACACGACTTGCTGTTGGCGGAGTGAGTTCTTGAAAGTAGTCTAGAAAGTAGGGTGCGCAAAATACACACTTGGAGCAGAGCGCACGGGGGCGCACTTGGAGCGGAGCGTGCGGGGCCGCACTTGGAGGAGGAGGCGCGCAGGAGCATGTCAGGAGTTGGCGCACATGGGAGCGCGTAAGGAGGAGGCGCACACGGGAGCGCGCAAGGACGAGGCACGCACGGAAAAGCGCAAGGAAGCGGAGAGTGCAAAAGCGTGCAAGGGGCGCACAAAGGAAGCGGCACGCGCGGGAGCGCGCAAAAAGAGGTGCACGCGGAAGCCCGGAAGGAAGTGGCTCGTGCAGGAGCGCACAAGGGACGCGCGCGGGAGCGTGCAAGCAAGGTATCACGGCCCAGGCCCGACTCAAGGAGTCTTAATGCGACCCGACTGGTTCAACCGTGAGGGCTGCAACCTCAATGCTTTTCTGGCATTTTTATCAGCGCAGCGCGGTGTTGGCGTTGGATCTCAAACCCGCAACCCTTGATAAGGAGCCTTAATATCACTCCTCATCACCAACTGAACTGCACGGGGTTGCAGAGTGATATTAAGGTTCCTTATTAAGTGTTGTTGGTTCGAGACCCCACGCCAACATCGCGTTGCGCAGATAAACAAGCGGAAAAAGCATTGGGGTTACTTGGGATGCAACCCTCACGGTTGAACCAGTCGGGTCTGATTAAGAGTCCATGAGCTGGGCCCAGGCCCGGCTCAAGGAGTCTTAATGGGACCCGACTGGTTCAACCTTGAGGGCTGCAGCTCAAGTGACCCCAACGCCCTTCTGACCTATTTATCAGCGCAGTGTGGTGTTGGCGTTGGGTCTCGAACCCGCAACCCATGATAAGGAGCCTTAATATCACTCGTCATCACCAACTGAGATTCGAGACCCAATGCCAACACCGCAATGCGCTGATAAACAGACCATAAATGTGTTGGGGTCACTTAGGCTACAACCCTCCTCATGGTTGAACCAATCGGGTCCCATTAAGACTCCTTGAATCGGGCCTGGGCCGTGATACAAGGGACAGGCGCGAGAGCGCGCAAGCAAGGCACGCGCGCGGGAGAGCGCATGCAAGGTACGAGTGCGGGAACGCGCAAGGAAGGTACGCGCGCGGGAGCGCACAAGGAAGGTACGCGCGCGTGAGAGTGCAAGGAAGGGACGCGCAAGGGAGCGTGCAAGGAAGCGGCGCGCGCGGGAGAGCGCAAGGAAGGGACGCGCGCGGGAGCGTAAAAGGAAGCAGCGCACGCGGGAGTGCGAAAGGAAGCGGCGCGCGTGGGAGCGCACATGGAAGGGACGTGTGCGGGAGCGTGCAAGGAAGCGATGTTCCGAAGCGCGCAAGGAAGGAACGCGCGCGGGAGCGCTCAAGGAAGTGGCGCGCGCGGGAGCGCGCAAGGAAGTGGCGCGCAAGGAAGGGATGCGCGCGGGAGCGTGCGCCGGGTGGAGAAATGAAGGAGAGATAAATTCGTATAAGGAATTTTCGGGAGGAGAAGAGATGCAAATGAAGGAGGATCGGGTCCTATTTATATATTTCAAGAGGGACGACGCAGTAATTTCCCCTGATAACTACCGATAGACAAATAAAAACGTCTGAAACGGGGCACGCGGATCACCAAATTTATGAGAATGACGACTTTGCCCTCGGGCGATTTAAGCCCAACGGAAAATCCAACTGCCACTCCCGCGAGGGGAGGAGCAGTCCGACAAGGCCGGCGGCGGGGAGGTCGCTGGGCCGGCAAAGTCCATCCTTGACCGGCGACGGCTGGAGGTCGGCCCTCCACACGGGGGTGGAGGGCTGGCTGGAAAGACGGCCGCCCGATCTGGGCGGCCAGAGAGCCAGCCCTTTATACACCGGCAAAGGGCTGGGCAGGAGGCCGCCCGATTAGGGCGGCCAAGAGGCCGCTCGATCAGGGCGGCCAAGAGGTCGTCCGATCAGGGAGGCCAAGAGGCCGCCCGATCTGAGCGGCCAAAGAGATGGCCCTCCACACACCGACAGAGGGTCGGGCAGGCGCAACGCCGCCCTATCCGGGCGGCCAAGAGGCCACCTGATCTGGGCAGCTAGAAAGTCGGCCCTCCGCACGCCGGCGGAGGGCTGGGCAGGCGGAAAACCATATGATCTGGGCGGTTAGAAGGTCGGCCCTCCGCACACCGGCGGAGGGCCGGGCAGGTTGGAGACCGCCCGATCCGAGCTACCATAAGGCTGCCCGATCTGGGTGATTATAAGCTCGGCCCTCTGCACGCCAACGGAGGTTTGGTCAGGCGAGAGATTGCCCGATCTGGGCGTCCAGGAGGCCGCCCGATCTGGGAGATTAGAAGGCCGACCCTCCACATACCGGCAGAGGGTTGGGCGGCTAGAAGGCCGCGCAGTGCGCGGGCGCGCTTGTGGGTGTGTATCGGGGTTGCGCTTAAAGAAAACATTGGACATGTAAACTATAAGAAATTGTGAGTTCAACTCTTATTGATCCTAAGTTGTTACACAACAGACTTGGACATGTAAACTATAAGAAATTGTGAGATCTGAGAGTCATACATCCCCTTAGATCTATCTATTCGATTTGATAAGTGTGAGGTGTGTGTCAAAATCAATAGAAATCTTTCAAGACAGTTTCTAAAAGCACGCAACTTCTTGAATTGATATATTCAGGGCTCTGTGATTTTCGGAGTCATGTCACTAGAAGGGGAAAAAAGTATTTAATTACATTCATTAGTGTTGTAGATGTCGGCCGACATGTACTATATGTCGGCCGATATAAAGGTTTTGAGCAAAAAATGGCACGACAACGACATTTTAAGTAAAAATGTCATTCTTCGAAAATATCACTGATATATCGGTCTTCAGGCCCCAATATATTTTTTTACATGATATATCGGGCGAAAATTCGCGGACAATATATGACAAGTAATAAATATATATATAAAAATATATCATTTCTTTTGAGAATCTAAGCGATAATATTTGTTTTGTGTTATATTTCATGCATCTTTTTGATGCCAAGATTTGACTTCTTTCTCGTCTCACTCTCATTTGGTGTTACTTATGTAGTTTACTATTGTCAACGTTTTTTTTGTAATTTATAAACATGCATTATGTTTATATATGTTTATTATACAATTTATAAACATATATACACATGTGTATATATGTTTATTATGTAATTTATAAAATGCATTATGTATGTAACTGCACGTATTTACAAAAAAATATTTCTATATATGAATAAATTTATTTAAATATTAAAATCCAAGCAGGTTGGTTGAAGTGGAGATGCGCGTCAGGGATCTTATGTGATCGTAAGGTACCATTAAAACTTAAGGGAAAGTATTATCGTACTGAATTAGACCAGCAATGCTCCATGGTTCTGAGTGTTGGGAAGAAATTTGTGTACATGAGTAAAAAATGGGAGTTGCAGAGATGAGAATGCTTAGGTGGATGTGTGGACACACGCGACTGAATAAAATTAGGAATGAATGTATCAGGGATAAGATGGGAGTAGCACCAATTGCAGATAAGATGTGAGAAGCTCGACTAAGATGGTTTGAACATGTACAAAGGAGACCATATTAAACAAGGGAGGGGTAGACAAATAAAAACTTGGAATGAAACTATAAGGAAATACAAGATGTACTTAGGCATTAGTGAGATTATGACAAAAGATAGGGCACAATGGTGACAAAGGATTCGCATAGTCAACCCCACTATAGTGGGATAAAGGCTTGAGTGTTATTGTTGTAAATATTAAAATCTGATATTATAAAATATCCCTGATATAACCGCCATAATTCGACATACGATATTTCAAACAAAAACCGACATGAACTCCACATCAGATATATGCAACCTTGACATTCATAGACGATTATTTCAGATATTGTCATATGTATTTGTTGAAATCAAAGGATAAGACATTTGAGACATTTAAAACATTTAAGTATCGTGTGAAAAATCAGTTGAACTTAAAAATTAAGAGATTTAAAAGTAATCAAGAAGGAGAATACATTGCTACTGGATTCAAGAAATTATGTGTCTCTGAGGGTATAATTCTTGAAATCACAGCTCCTTATTCACCTCAGTCAAATGATGTTGTTGAGCGTAAGAATAAAATTTTAATAAAAATGTTGAATTATATGATGCTTACTGCTGGCATGCTTAATTCCTTTTGGGGAGAAACAGACCTTACTGCAAATTACATTCTCAATAGAGTGTCTCATTCTCAGCTCACGCCTCACTTATACTCTGTATGAGTTGTGGCAGGGTCATCCTTGTAGATATGATTCTCTAAGTACTTGGGGTTGTATTGCTTATGTGTGAATATAAGACATTAATAGACTTAAGGTGAGACCTAGAACAACAATCTGTGTCTATCTAGGTAGTGCAAAAGATAGTGCTGATGACAAGTTTCTCAATCTATCTATTAATATAGTGATAGAGTCTAGAAATGTCATATTCTTTGAAAATAAATTTATCAAGAATCATGATTTATCTATCTTCAGGTCTACTGACATGATTTCAGAATTTACTATAAAACCTGAAGTCGGCCCCTCTGGCACTGCTCCTCAACCTTTAGAGGTGGAACCTATTCTAGTTAGAGCAGCTACAAGAGAAAGAATCCCTAAGAATTTTGTTGAGAAATTCATTACCTACCACATAGAGGATAATCTATTTTCCTAATAGGAAATAATGAGATCTAGAGATTCGTTAATGTGGGCAGAAACAATTGATGATGAGAAAATCTCGTTGTTACAGAACAACGCTTGACATCTAATTGACCTGCCGAAAGAAACTAAAGTCTTAGAATGCAAGTGAATATTGAAGAAAAAATTACATAGTGATGAGTCTAGTCGGATATAAAGTACGATTAGTAGCTAAAGGTTATAAACAGCAGGAAGAATAGACTACTTTGATGTTTATTCGTCTGTGTGTCACCTATCGATTATTAAGATTTTTCTTGTCTTAGCGTCTATCGAAAATTTTATAGTTCATCAGATGTATGTGAAGACAATATTCTTAAATGAAGAGCTTGATGAATAGATCTACATGACACAACCTGAAGGTTATTGTTACAGACTGTGTATTATGTTACCGGGTGTTATGAGAAGTTAGTGGGTCTCGAGCACCGAGCCCTTTTATCCTTATTATTATTATGTTTGTCTTATTAGGTTAAGAGTTGTAAGCCTATATAAAGGCATATGTGTTGTATGTGTTGGATATGAAATGAAGTTCTACTTCCTTATCCCTTGTAGTGAGATAATTGGTGGCTCTATTCTCCAACGAGCAACCCCGCCTAGGCAGCCGCGGTTCCAGCTCCACGGTATCTCTGTCATCATCATCTCCACCTCCGGCCACCATTCCGACGAGTTACCACTGTTACGAAAGTAGGTTTGTAACAATTATGTACATAAAAATCTAAAAGATAAAATGTACAAATTGAATAAATAAATTTATGGGTTTAAACAAGTGTCTATGATGTGACGCATGAAGTTTAACTAAGAGGAGATTAGAGTTGACAATGGTCGAATTACTCTTACTCAGACTCATTATATAAAGCAACTTCTTTCTACTTAGAGATATAAAGACTGTATGTCAGTAGAGATATTGTTTGATCACAACATTAAGTTGAGTCTTAATAAAAGGATCGACATTGATCAAGTGAAATATTCAAAAATAATTGGTAGTCTTATGTATGCCACAAATTGCATAAGAGTAGACATTGTCTTTTCGGTTGGCATGCTGAGCCGTTTAACCAGTATTTCAAGCAAAGAGCATTGTTATGTCCTAGACAGGCTGATGAGAGGCCTGAGAGATACTAAAGATCATGCTCTATGCTACATTGGTTATCATCCTACTGTAGATGGATACTCTGATGTCACGTGATGTTCCAAAGTTAGAACCAACAAGTCTGTCAGTAGATATATATTCACTTTGGATAGACCTGTTATTACTTGAAAATCCGAAATACAGACCTGTATAGTTTTGTCGTCTAAGTAAGCTGAGTTGTTTCCCTTAACTTCTGATAGTGAAGAGACAGATTTGATCAGGAACTTGATTTTTGGAATTCCCTTGACTTGGTTACAAGTAAACTCGTTGAACTTTTAATGTAATAATCAAGCAGCAGTTCAAGTCGTTAAGAATGTCCTCTATAATACTAAAAGTGGACATGTACAACTGAGACATACTTTTTTGAATTATCTAAAGGTACAAGGAATTATCATCTTGATCGATGTGCGTTCAAAAGATAACCTGGTTGACCCATTGATAAAGTAATGCACAAAGATTGATTAATCAAAACAGTAGGAAAAATGAGAGTAAAGGCGATTTATTTCAACCTTAGTTCAATGATAAACGATTTAGCTCAACCTTAATCCAAACGTTTTAATTTTCCAAATTTTCTTTGTCAAAACAAGCATGTTCTGCTCCATTGATATTCTTGATTACTGAGTTCGGATCTAGTGAGTTGTTTCACTCCAAATTTGATATTAATAAATTCACCTAAATTCGACTATCTTGTCTTGAAGGAGAGTGTTGAAGCCAAAATCTGACTTCGACAAGAGTTCGAAAAATAGGGGCGTAGCCAACACCTACTCGTCCCAAGCTCTGACCTCCGACTGGTCGTGAAGGACTAGAAACTGACCCAAGGCCTCAGCAGGGAGGTCTCACCGCTTACCCGGAAGATCTGAGAGCTTCCCCTCCAAAGCCAAAAGCTGGGCTCGGAGCTCCTCAGAAAGAACAGAAAAAAGTCTTTCAAGTCCCGGGAAAGATATCTGTGTGCTTCTAAAGAATCCCTATGGGTCTATTTATAGTTTTCTGAGTTTGAACTGTCAATAACCATACTGAGCTGACCTGAAATTACCAGAGTACCCCTGGTCGGGTCTGCCAACAATCGAACTCCGCTGTTCTGAGGAGTTATATGCAGACCACCAGGGGCAAAAGGGTAAAATTACCTGGGGTAGAAGAGTAAAATCCCTCACGGTCTTAGATCTGTCAAAATGGCCTTTCTTCTGTATGGCGAGTGGGGGAGTATCTATCGGCGAGACGAATCTTCCTCCCGTCTCGCCAACCTTATATGATGTGAGGCCTTCTCGCGGTCATAGGCCTTCTCGCTCCCTCAGGAGGGGCGTCTCGCCTACTGCAGAGGCCACTTATCTCGCCACCTGCGAGTGGACCACATGGTCCCACTCGCCCATCAATTCCACTCGCCCGCCTCGACTATTCGCGCTTTGAGGATCTCTCGCGAACCCGAGGTTGTACAGAGAGTATTATTCCAAATTTAATAACACGATCTGACTCGTTTTGACTTTTCTTCTGTTAATTAATTTCATTCCAAACTTGATGATTTCTAGTAAACTTTAGAAGAACAGTAACTGTGACATTTCATATTAGAACACAGATATAGCTGCAGTGTTCAGAAGTTCATAAATCATTTCGTTTGGAAATAGATAATGGATTCTGAGGTAAAAATTTATAATACTCTGTGTAGGTATCCTCCCAGCTAATTATAAAGTACTATGTTCTTATAGTATAATTAGATACATGTACATTTTCAAATGATTGAAGTGATTCTAAAATAAAATTCTCCGTTAAAAATTATAGGGGTTGTTGACAGTAGAGGAGCACTCGTAGACCGGAATTCTGATCAGGATGATCTGCTGGATGATCACAGTTAAAATATTATTAGATATTTTTTGTTTATCTTTGTCCAAAGCATTGTTTTGCTTTTTCTTTGTATACCTGTTTGCTTGTACTTTTGTTCTTGTGTTGATCTGGGATGTCAGGCGGATTAGGGTCTGTGCCCTGATCGTACTATACACAGTGTTGTGATTTTGCTGAGTTTTTTATTCTACATATGTGTGCATACTGTTTTTTGTTTAATTCCAATATGGTTAATAGGTGTTGGACATGATTGTGAATGATTCACGTTTGGTTGAATATTGCACAAATCACCCTTTTTCGAAATCGGGTTTACGACGGACATAAGAGGAGATTGTTAGATATTTTATTAATATGTTTGCATGTGTCGAGACCGACTCGGAGTATCCTGATAGGTTCGTGTCATTCTAGGGCTCAACTCTACGCTGCAGATATTATATAATCATATTCCAAATTTGATAGGAGCATATGAAGTATCTTGAGCGGAGCAATCCCTTCTATACAAATAACATACATTGGTTCAATCTGCTTAGCTTTAGGGGGAGTACACATGTAGGGGGAGTGTTACATCCAAAAAAAGTTTTGTGCACATACAAATGCTTAGTCTTGCTAATCATCTTTACTAACTCTTTATAGATCATTCATGATTTCTTTCTAAGTGAATTTGTTATTATCAAAAAAGGGAGATTGTTGGAGCATGTGTTCCACGCTTCTTGGTTTGCTAATAACAAATCTCGGTTGTAGTTGATCATAGGGTGTCTATGATGTGCAGATATCACATGTCTAACACTAATAGCATTTGGGCTTTGATTCGGGTCAGAACAGAGGAGCTAAGGCGTTGTCGCCCGACGACATCCAGTATCGCCACCCAGCAACAGTGGACCCTACGCTGCAGATATTATATAATCATATTCCAAATTTGATAGAAGCATATGAACTATCTTGAGCGAAGCAATCCCTTCTATACACACAACTTAGAGAAGGGAGGATGATGAACTATCATACACAACTTGGAGTGTCACTTGACCTCACAAAAAACATTGGAGATGCTTAACCATTAGTTCATGCCTCCAACATAAATATTAATCATATGTTTTTTTATTTTACCAAAAATATGTGTTATTCCTTAATTAACAAACTGTTGGAGATTAAGCATCAAGTATTTTATATTTCGGTCTATGTATTAGTCCTCTAGAAGTGAGTTTATGTGTTTAGTCCTGCATCGCTTATTGGTTTTTTTGAGTCATGTTATAAAATTACAAATAGTCCTCTATAAGGATGAATATATTGCATTTGATATTTTCCTACTTCTTTCAACATAGTATCAGAGTCAGAAGTTGACTCTGGGAAATTTTTGTTGCCCTAATTGTTGGGACGTAAACTTATCTGCCTTCCCTCCTGATTCCATTACCTCTGTCATCTATGCATAGCATATCCGCCTCTCTCGTAGTCGTTTCTCCGTCCACCCTCCAATTCCGACGGGTCTTGTCGCTTCCGCTTCCGTCGAGGAGATCGTTTTTTGATCCCATCGACGGGAGCAGATCTGGATCCTCGTCGGTTGTTCTGACTGTCGACTTCCGACGATGGGGCTTTCTCTCGTCATGTCGCTGCTCTTCTCAGGTGCCGGCAATTTCGATCCCGTCTCTGTCTGCTCTTCCCCAGCCTGCTCCGAAAGTTTCTTTTGCCAACATCGACTGCTCCGGACTAGTCGTTGCTGCCTCCCGACTTCTATCGTGCTACTGCTCCGGACTAGTCGTTTCTTTTGCCAACATGCAATGTCAATGACGACTTACTAGATGATGATTATAATTGATCTTTTATGATTTTTTTAAAAATTTTTAAGAAATATTATTCATGCTAATATGCTATTGTGCATTGGATGAAGACATTTTGGATTTGACCACAATACTATACTATGATTTTTTTGTGTTCCTTTTTTCTATTATTGCTTTCTCTGAAGTCTGTATTGAACTACTGATTGACATCGTTTTTTCTTACTGCAAAGTGTCAAGTGCTAACTGCTCATATATCAGAAGATACGATTAGTTGCATTCGATGAAGTCTGTATTGAAGCAAAAATCTGTGTGGCTGTGTTTGTATTTGATAGTTTGGTACTTGATAAACATTCTAAAAAAAAGAGCTTTAGACAGCGGTTATTATAATAACCGTTGTCTAAAGTGTGACAGACATGCTTTACGACAGCGGTTAATATAATAATTGTTGTATATATACGACTATAGACTGCGGTTATTATAATAACCGCAGTCTATAGTCTGCAGTTTATAGACTGCGGTTATTATAATAATCGCCGTCCATAGACTGCATACTATAGACTGCGATTATTATAATAACCGCAGTCTATAGTTTGCTTTTTTTAAAAAAATTAAATTGTAGTAAATTGGCGTCTTGCTCGTCTTATGCTCGCCTAGGCATCCGCCTTGTCGCCTAAGCATCAAGGCGCCCGACGCTCGCCTTGGTTCGCCTTGATGCCGTGACAAGAATGTATGAGGGACCGCTATTTATGCGGATTATCCCCGACAGATTATCCTTAACGGATTATTCTCGATCACTCGTTTGATGATTTGCTCCACATCTTTTGTTCTAGTTTGCATATTGTGTGTGTATGTTGTTGGTTGACCGGTTTCCAGCAAGTCCTTGTAATGTGTAGGTCCTGCGTCGTGTGTGGGACAGCGTCATGTGTGGCTATGTGATGGGGAACCATCAGATGCACCTGGAGGGGTTCGACGCAAGGCGGGACCCACGTACATGTATTCGTGCAGGAGGACTTGATCGGATCGCCGATCGGACTCCGCGGTTGCGTCCGGGACGTCTCCGCGAGTCAAAAAACAGTATTAGTTTATTTTTTTAGTATGTTTTGATGTATTTTAAGGGCTAAACCCACCAGCCAATCATAATCGTTGATGGGGGATGCACTAGCCTTATTTTATTATAAATAGGAGTCTTGAGGGCTGAATTGGGGGGTTGTTGAATTTGGAGAAGAGAATTCCCGGATTCCAGCGATCCTTCCCCAGTGCCGATGTCGTGGAACCCTAGGTGACCACTCCTAGGCCGCCAAACTCCTTCTCAAGGTAAACCCTACCCATACCTCCATTTTCCACCCTCCAAACTCCACCTCCAGCCGTCGGAATACTGCCAAACTCCCTACCATCGCCGGCCTGCTGGAATTCAGCAGCCGCCATCCCCAAACCCCCCAGTTTCCGCCGCCCAACCCCCTCCATATACCTGTACCGTCGCCACCTCCCCTTCTTGTACAAGGCCGCCGGCCTACTGCCCGCACCCTAGCCCCCCACCGCCCCTTTTCCTCCCCAAAACCGGCCACCCCAAGAATTTTCTAACCCTAGCCGACCACTCCTCTCACCTTCCCTTCATGTATCCACTTCCCTCCAATCTGAAAACCCTAGATCTATTTTGATCTAGTGTTACTGTCCTCCAATCCCTTGTTTCCACCAATGCTCAACATCCCGTAGCCCGGATGCGCCGTCAAACATCGGATCCATCTACCCACACCTGGATCTATTCCATAGTGGCCTGATCTTTCCATTTCCGGTCTGTTTCTCATATTTCCCACCTTGGACAGCCACCTCATCGTCGCTGCACCACCGGTTCCACCGTCGATCGTCAGTCTACGCATCCCGACCTTCAAATTCTTCATTGCCTCGGTTCGGCCCTCTACATTGTGAGCATTTGTGGTATTGTATTCTGTGATTTGACATTTCTCATTTGATGTTTTATTGTACTGTGCTGAGATTATTGTTGCGAGAAAATTTGTTTTACTATACTAATAATTGCAGGAGAAGTTATTCGCCGCACGCTTGCTTTGGCCATCCGAGCGGAGGAAGTCGTTGCTTAATTGCTAAAATTAATTGTTTGTCTTCTTTTAATTATATGTGTGGTGTTAATAATCTCATTGCTTATTTTAATTGTCGTCGTCGACCGACGGTTGCATTGCATTTAGAGTTGCATTTGTTGAAACCGAGAAATCGGTCTCTGTGGAGTTCGGGGTCCCTAGAAAGGGGTGACCTCACATTTACTGTACTCGGGCAAATATCACGGACCAAAGGCTCAGGAAACTAGGAACAGACCCTCGACTCTAGCGTGGAGGTCTCACCTCACACCCGGAAGACCTTGGTGATCTCTCCCTCCCTAGCCAATGCTGAGCTAGGTGTCTTAGAGGATGAAGAAAAGAGGATGAAGAAGTCTTTTTCTCCAAGGCACCCCTAAGGGTATATTTATAGTTTTCTGGGAATGGCCTGCAAATAACCAATCTCTGATGTCCCAAAATTACTGAACTACCCCCGGGTTGGCCTGCCAACATCCAAATCTCGTTATTCTAAGCAGCTAATCGCAGTCTACCAGGTGCAGACCCTCAAGCCGGGCGAGTAGGCGGCCTGGCGAGCTGGCGGCCTGGCGAGCTGGCGGCCTGGCGAGCTGGCGGCCTGGAGAACTAGGCGATACGCGGCCTGGCGAGCTGGGCGATACGCGGCCTGGCGAGGAGCAGCCTGGCGAGACGCGGCCTGGTGAGGAGGCGGCCTGGCGAGCTGCGGCCTGGGCGAATATGCGGTCTGACGAGTTGCGACCAGGGCGAGGAGGAGGCCTGGCGAGCTGCGGCTGGGCGAGGAGACGGCCTGGCGAGCTGCGGCCTGGGCGAGGAGGCGGCCTGGCGACCTGGCGGTCTGGCGAGCTGCGGCCTGGGCGAGGAGGCGGCCTGGCGAGCTGCATCCTGGGCGAGGAGGCGGCCTGGCGAGCTGCGGCCTGGGCGAGGAGGCGGTCTGGCGAGCTGCGGCCTGGGCGAGGAGGCGGCCTGGCGAGCTGCGGCCTAGGCGAGGAGGCGGTCTGGCGAGCTGGCGGCCTGGCGAGCTGCGGCCTGGGCGAGGAGGCGGCCTGGCGAGCTGCGGCCTGGGCGAGGAGGCGGCCTGGCGAGCTGCGGCCTGGGCGAGGAGGAGGCCTGGCGAGCTGCGGCCTGGGCGAGGAGGCGGCCTGGGCGACTCCTCAAAGGGGCCGGGGGGGAGACAAATATTTCATCCCTCTACTAGTATATCCTGCAGATCCACCCAAAATTGGCCTGCAGGAGTGCAGAACTCCCAAAAAGCTTAAAAACGTGCACCAAGTCTCATGCCTCGTTTGGGGGCCCCCTTTCGCGAATACGGGGTTGTACAACATTAGTGTGTCACCCCTGCACCCGCACCTAGAGTCATAGTTTCCGAGCACCACTAGCCTATCCTTATATCATTTTGGTATCAGAGTACAAGGTTAGGCCATTTGCATGCTTTGTAGTGGTAGGTCATATAGAGTCTTTAGGTTCATTTATGACTAATTATCGTCGTCGTTCGTCTCCTCTTTTGGGAGATCCTTAGCCCGCCTATACCCAATCTCATAGAGCGACTTCAGAGAAATCCTCACGTTATCATGATGATTATTATCGTCTGCAGCACACCACTTCCCGAGAACGTGTCGACCCACCGACACAACCTCACTATGGCAGAGACGATCAGTATGATGATTGTTGTCGTTCATATCCTTGCACGCGAGCGGATCGTGTTGATCCTTCGACTCGACCCGATTACCTTATGGATGACTATTATGAGGATCGTCACTTTGAGAGAGATCTTGAGAGTCAGTTTCGTACAGTTTCCCCTTCCTTTGATGGCTCATCGAGTCCCGAGTTTTTCAGTTATTGACTCGTGAATATTGAGTATTATTTTGATCATTTTGAGTTATTTGGTGAGCTTCACGTTAAGTTTGAGAAAATTAGACTTTTAGATCAGGCGAGGGCATATTGGGCTAGCGTTGAGAGGACCCGCGAGCGAGACCATCTTCGTCGCATCACTAGTTGGGTGGACATGAAGTATACATTGTGTCAGAGGTATCTGCCTTCATCATATCGGAGTTGCTAGCTCGACCAATTATTTTCCCTTCAGCATGAATCCATGTCGGTCGCTGAGTACAGGGATTGCTTTGATGAGTTAGTTGTGAGGAGCGATATCTGAGAGGACTCAGCCATGACCAATTACCGATTTCGGTCTGGTTTTCGATCTGACATCCGTACTAAGGTGGTTTATCATAACTCGAAGTCCCTCGAGCAGACATATCAGCTTGCATTTCATTACGAACAGTCTTTAAGATCCGCTAGAGCTGGTCGTTTGGACCTTCACCATGACCTCCGCAGTACGAGTCCTCATACTGAGATCACCACGATGCCTACTGTGACACCACCACTATATTAAAAAAAACGGTGTGCTAATAGAGGCTGGAACCGGCTAAAATGAAGTGAACCGGCACCTCCCGGTTGTTAGAAATACGTGGCGTGCGGGTATTAAGCGGCGCCTGATAGGATTAAAGCAAAGGAAAGCCGTTATTTCCTCTATTCATCTTTCCCGATCCCGCACACCCGCACAGACGACGGAAGAAAGCCGGAAACCGCCGATCTTCACCGAGCTCTGATTCCTCCTCCGTTTTTCGTGATTTTTCCTCCGATTGAAAGATAATCACTTCCTCTTCACTCCTCTTGCTCCTTTCATGAAGTTTTTACTTGGATTGTGAATGGTAGAAACTTGAGATTTTAGGGTTTTTCGAAAAGTTTTGTTTATTTTCATTTGAAAAGTTTCTGTAACGATTTTACCATCTAAATCCATGAATTTGGGGAAACCCTAGTAAATGCTAACTTGATTTTGATCTTAGGATTGAAATAGGTGAAACCCTAAGTGTCCTTAGCAGAAATGTTATGTTGTCCTTCCTCTAAACCAGTGAAAGTTCACTAAGTTGAACTTAGGACAGCAAAACCCTAAGTGTTTAAAGAGGTCTTTGACCTAATTAGGTCAAGTAGAACCCAAAAAGGGGATTATGATATGATATTTGCCCTAATTAGAGACAACAAGTTAGGGGTATTAATATGGCTAAGGACACTATATGCTAGATGATAAAGAAATTAAAAGAGGACTTCCCTTCACTCCAAATAATTATTTGGAGGATAGAGAGTGTTGTCCTTCACTACAAATTAATAAACCTTGTTGTAGGCAACAATCTCTTAGGGGATTTTGAAGCTAGGGAAGCAAAATTGGCTAGGGCGTAATGTTCCCTCGCCAATTGGACCAAAAGCACCTTGCTTTCTAGATAGGATAACCAGCAATGAACCCCATAAATGACTCCTTGACCTAATTAGGTCAAGTGGAGCCCGTCAAGAACATCTTGAAGTGGTTGACCAACTTATATGTCTTTAACAATATCGTCGATGTAGGATATGGCTTCTCGAGGCAGTGGAAGACAAAATGATGATGGTGGTCGCAGAGATAAAGGAAAAGGGGTTGAAAAGGTGAGTTCTTACCCTTTGTAATCACGTAATTTTCATGTTTATTGTTCATGCTTATATTTTTATGTGTATGCTATATGAAAAGAGCAATTGAAACTACTAAAGTAAATGAAGTAAAGGAAAAAGTAGAAGAATACAGAAATGAAATGGGCTAAGTTAGGGTCAACCCAACAGTGGAGGTGGGGTGAATGTCCTCCCAATGATGATGAAATGAAAGGAACGTGCGAATATGAAAAGACACGTTAAGAAATGTGTGCGAATATAAAAAGACACGCAAGCCCAATAACAACACTGCCCAATAACAACATGAAAAGTCTAAAAGAGACTAAGAAAGTCCAACCCATGAAACAATATATATATGTAAAATGATATATAAAGAAAAAGGATGAGTAAAAGATAAACCAGAGAAGAAAAAGATTCATAATAAGAAGATGATGAAAATGATTAATGTGATATAATGAGAGAGAACGTAATCAAGATAATAAAGTATGAAATCCGTAAAATGCAAATAAGACATCATAGTAAAAAGGGAATAATGGGAATTCATTTATTCTTTGACTAATAGAAAATATAACTAAACAGGTAAAGGCGGAGGCTTCCCGTGCTAGCTCTAGCAGGCCCCTTACACGCCGGGATAAGATGTACAAGATCTGGGTGAATGTCATCACAGCCGTCTTCGAAGTCACGGATGCTCACAAGACGTCTTGTCGCGACCCCGACTGCCCCCACGACGAGTTTCAGTTTTATTTCAAATAGTTTACTCATGGTTGTCACATGTTACAGTATAGCTTTTGGTTCTGAGTTACATGTATAGTTTTGAGCTGATGTGATAGTATCTTTATAACTGTAGCTCAGATATTTTGGTGACTCCTTTTGTTATATATATATCCAGTCACCTGTCAGTATGTACTATACTGTATCAGATGTATGATAAATAAGATGGGATGTATTTTTCAGCATTTTTTTACTCTGTCATGATACTTATTTATATATATAAGCAATGATGATTATATAACTGCCATACTCTGAATTGTCTAGTGAATATAGTAGATGAATGGAAATTGCGACGGTAGCCTAGTAAGAGGGGTCGTTACACCTACCAATGTCCTGTCACCCACGACGGAAGTGATACCTGATACAGATTGCTCTCATCCCAGCGAGATGCTTAGCCCCGTGAGTGACCTATCTTTTGTTTCTGACCCATCTCTTGTGACTCCGACAGAGGGTGAGCCTGAGCGACCTATTGAGTCTGTAGTGTTGTGCCCCTCGTCCACACCTCCACTTTTGGCATGTCCGAGGTTGATTGACACTCATACCCTAAACTCATGTCTTGACACCGCACCCGCAGACCCATTCTTGAGCGTAGGTCTATGTCACTTTTCCCTTGGCATTACCCTGAGCCACATTACGACCGAGAGCTCAGAGCTTGGTGTTGATCTCGTAGTGGCTATGTCACCCATGCACAGGGACACTACCCCTTTCGATGGTCCTCATCGGGAGGACCTTGACCATAGTGACGAGCCCTATGACGAGCCCCCTGTTGAGCCTCCTGGTGATCCGCCACATCTTGGTGAGGATGAGACTCGGGTGAGCCACTCAGGTATGACGCCTCTTTCATCATCATCTCTAGCCTTACCCCAGAGAAGGGACCTTGAGTGGAGAATGACATATGTAGGTCCTACCTTGAGTCCACTTGAGTATACTCATATTATGAGGACTACCTTATGACACCTTACACTTTGGATGAGTTTTGGGACACGTCACCCGCTGAACCACCCGACGAGTTTTTTCTTGTCTGGGGCGCTCACCATATTCTAGAGTCACGAATTCTAGTCTGTGTGCACAGTTTTCACCCAGGTGGTCGTCTTATCCGCGATTACTTATCGTACACACCTCCTCGTGACCCCAATGATGTGTTACGTTCTCCGAGAGACATTTGGCTCTTTACGAGCCTGTATTTGAATATAGTTGTCTCTCACGGTCATCTGAGCACTCGTCACACGCGGGATGAGTTTGTCTACACTCCCCTGAAAGAACCTCATAATAGACCACCCCATTTTAGAGACATCTCAGGCATTATTAGATTTTCCTGAAAAAAGTGTAACGTGTCTATCGTGTTGTCTTTACATCATTTGCATTACCTGCATGAGTCTGCTGAGTATTTTACACAATATTTGCATTAGTTGCATAAGTCGGTTCGCCGACGAATAATAACAAGCAATGAAAATTATAAAGCCCATGCAGATAAGCGAAGGCGAGAAAGAATATTTAATGAAGGCAAAAGGGTAATGGTATGAATCCGCCCAGAGAGGCTCCCTTCGGGGCCTGCCAAGAAGTTAAGCGCTAGGCGAATGAGTCTGTAATCCATTATTAGTCGTATTGGGACCAACACCTACCGACTTGACATCCCGGCCAGTATGGGAATTCAATTCACCCTATGTTTAATATTGAAGAGCTGACTCCTTACTATGAATCTCATGAGTATGTGGACCCGAGCAGTGGAGATGCCCAGCCACCCTCACCCCCATTGTCGCTACCATACCACTCTCACACATTACCACCATCCGATGGCCATCCTAGTTCATCCACTGTTGCCACCCACCCACTCGGGAATTCGTCCACTTTGGTTCCACCGTAGGCACCACCGATCGCACCGGAATCCACCTTCCGAAAGGCGAGAGATGAGAGTATCACGGAGATCAGATCCTACCAATTTGTTCCAACCTCGGAAGGACCGCGCTGCCGCAACCCGGTACATTGGCGGGGCCGCCCTGACACTGGCGACACTTGGATACTACCGACAAAGCTTGATCGGCTCGCCCCCGAACTTCGACCTCAGTACGATCATCTCCATTCATTGGAGATGAAGGTTTTTCAGTCAGTGGGAGTAGATGGGGAACCATCAGATGCACCTGGAGGGGTTCGCCGCAAGGCGGGACCCACGTACATGTATTCGCGCAGGAGGACTTGATTGGATCGCCGATCGGACTCCGCGGTTGCCTTTGGGACGTCGTCGCGAGTCAAAAAACTATATTAGTTTTTTTTAGTATGTTTTGATGTATTTTAAGGGCCGAACCCACCGGCCAATCATAGTCGTTGATGGGGGATGTCCTAACCATCTTTTGTTATAAATAAGAGTTTTGAGGGCTGAATTGGGTGGTTGTTGAATTTGGAGAAGAGAATTCCCGGATTCCAGCGATCCCTCCCCGGTGTCGACGTCGTGGAACCCTGGGTGACGAGTCCTAGGCCGTCAAACTCCTTCCCAAGGTAAACCCTACCCATACCTCCATTTTCCACCCTCCAAACTCCCCCTCCAGCCGCCGGAATACTGTCAAACTCCCTCCCTACCACCGCCGGACTGCTGAAATTCAACAGCCACCACCCCCAAATCCCTCTGTTTCTGCCGCCCAACCCCCTCCCTCTACCTGTACCGCCGCCACCTCCCCTTCCTGTACAAGGCCTTCGGCCTGCTGCCCGCACCCTAGCCCCCCACCGCCCCTTTTCCTCCCCAAAACCGACCACCCCAAGGGTTTTCTAACCCTAGCCGGCCACTCCTCTCACCTTCCCTTCGTGGATCCACTTCCCTCCAATCCGAAAACCCTAGATCTATTTTGATCTAGTGCTACCGTCCTCCAATCCCTTGTTTCCACCAATGCTCAACATCTCGTAGCCCGGATCCGTCGTCAAACATCAGATCTATCCACCCGCCCCCGAATCTATTCCCTAGTGGCCGGATCTTTCAATTTTCGGCTTGTTTCCCCTATTTCCCACCTTGGACAGCCACCTCACCGTCGCCGCACCACCGGTTCCACCTCCGATTGCTAGTCTACGCATCCGGACCTTCAAATTCTTCATTGCCTCGATTCGGCCCTCTACGTTGTGAACATTTGTGTTATTGTATTCTGTGATTTGACATTTCTCATTTGGTGTTTTATTGTACTGTTCTGAGATTATTGTTGCGTGGAAATTGGTTTTACTATACTAATAATTGCAGGAGGAGTTATTCGCCGCACGCTGCTTTGGCCCTCCGAGCGGAGGAAGTCGTTGCTTAATTGCTAAAATTATTTGTTTGTCTCCTTTTAATTATCTGCGTGGTGTTAATGATCTCATTGCTTATTTTAATTGTCATCGTCGACCGACGGTTGCATTGCATTTAGAGTTGCATTAGTGCGTCACCCCTGCACCCGCACCTAGAGTCATAGTTTTCGAGCACCACTAGCCTACCCCTACATCACTATGTCCCCGGCTTGATTCCCCGATTTAGAATTTCCACTGATAGCTCGTCTGATGTTTAGTCCCGCATCGCCTACCTCCATTGTCGTTATTTCATGTGTCCAAGCTGAAGGGACCCCCTTCAGCTTGAGGGGGAGCGTTGGAGATTACGCATCAAGTATTTCATATTTCGGTCTATGTATTAGAGTCCTCTAGGAGTGAGTTCACGTGTTTAGTCCCACAACGTCTATTGGTGTTTTGAGTCATGTTGTAATGTTATAAATAGTCCCCTATATGGATGAATATATTGCACTTGATATTTTCCTACTTCTTTCAACACAAACATTTAAAATTCAATTCTTAACTAAAGCCTCGTTGGAGATTTGCCTAATCATTTTCTTCCGAAGAGTGGATAAACTGAAAGTTGAAATAGTACTTTGTTACTCATCACTCGAAAAAATTTATTTTTTGGCTTTCAAAATCTAGCTAAACATGTACAACACTTCTGGTACTTCATGAGAAGAAAAAACCAAAATTCTATCTATAAAGCACATAAAAGAAAACATTGAGCCCTTGAAAGATAAATTAACATCTAATCAGCTTACAAAGGTTTACTTTCTGAGTAAACTGGCATATAAAACAGTACCCCAAGATGAACATCATGAACTTAAAATGTCAGAAAATATCAAGAAGTACCTCAAGAAAATTTAAGAGCTCGGACTGCCTGGTTTTGATATCCAATAGTTGTTCTCTAATGAAAGCCAGTTCATTAGAAGCACTCAAACAACATCTATGTGAACCAACATCTGTAACCGTAGAGTCCATACTATCGTGCTTCAGTGTTTTATAGCCTTCAGAATCAACCTCTTCAGTCTCAGGTCCAGAATTTATACTGATTATATTTGCAGAACTATCATCATCAATATATTCAGTATCGACAGTCACATGCTTAGACTCACAGCATCCACTAATGAAATTAGACATATTAGAGAAGTCATTGTCATCTGTTGCATCTTCGCTTGTTTGATATCCCTTTGAAATAGTTAATCGTCGTGTCTCTTTGCTATTATTATCAGCTAAATATGCTATGTGACTCTCAGGAAATGGTTCTTCAATATGCCAATCATTTGGACCTTCATGGTGATGATACTGCATTTGATTGGGATACTTTTTCCTGATGATTAAAGAAGTTTGCTTTTTGGTTGAGCTGCTTGAAACACCACTTAAAGAAGAAATGGGACTAGCTTTATTGGATCGGTCCCTCCATACAACATCACTATTATAAGTAAGGCCAGTGTACTCTCCCTTTTTTATATCTGTCACAACAACAAGAATGGTTCATGAAATGTGAATACTACAATTGTTAACCAAAATATAAATAAATACTACAAGGTGACGCAAGATGGACCTAGAGGTGCATGTGCAATGACTATAAAAAAGGGCAGCCCGGTGCACAAAGCATCCCCGCGTAGCGAGAGTTCGGGGAAGTGTCCCACCGCAAGGATGAAATGTAGACAAACCTTACCTTCTACACCTTACCCTGCATTTTTGCAAGAAGTTGCTTCTAGGACTCGAACAAGGTCACACGGCGACACCTTAACCGGTGCATGTACGATGATGATGAATTATAAAATTTTATCAACCACTAGGCTTGCAAAAGTGAAATCCAGAAATAAAGTATGACAACCTCACGCAAGTAGAAGTTCAAAATAAGGAAATTGAATTCGCATTAGATGTTAGAGAGTGTGACAACCAATTCATCCCAAAGATTTGTAAAGCCAACTTGTGGAAGTAATGAATAAATATCATGCAAAATCAAATCAATAGATAGCACCAGAAAAGGAAATATATGAGAAGATGGAGATGGGAATTGAGAATGGGTCAAGAATTAAATGTGTGGTATGATTCTATGAGCCTTCGGGCCTTCTTCAACCTTTGCAACTGAACTAATAAAGGATATAGCATCCTGTAAAAATCAAAGGCTCAAACTTTTCTATACTTCTTCATATGTCAAATACAAGAAAGAATACAAATATATAAGATAAGAGATGGAGAAATAATCATATACAGGAGATGTGAGACAAAAAAAGTAAGGAGATAAATGGGCCTATATGTACAACCCCGTATTCGCCCCTGTATAATTTTAAGCTTTTTGGGCATATGGGCACTCTCGGTGGCCAATTTTGGCTCTAGCTTGAAAACATACTAGTAGAGGGAGGAAAAATCTGCCTCCCCCCCAGTGGCCCTTTTTTCTTTGGGAGGAGCGAGTGCGCCAAGTTGGCAGGCACCCGCCCCGGCCCGGTGGACGCGGTTTGGCGAGGGCGAGACCGGCACAAGGCCGGGCTCTCGCCCAGCCTCGCGGGTAGGCGGGGGCGAGACCGGCCCGGCCCGGGTTCTCGCCTCGCCTCGCGGTTAGGCGGGGGCGAGAGGCGGGGGCGAGGCGGGGGCGGGACCGGCCTGGCCCGGGTTCTCGCCCCGCCTCGCGGTTAGGCGGGGGCGGGACCGGCCTGGCCCGGGTTCTCGCCCCGCCTCGCGGTTAGGCGGGGGCGGGACCGGCCTGGCCCGGGTTCTCTCCCCGCCTCGCGGTTAGGCGGGGGCGGGACCGGCCTGGCCCGGGTTCTCGCCCCGCCTCGCGGTTAGGCGGGGGCGAGACCGGCCTAGCCCGGGTTCTCGCCCCGCCTCGCGGTTAGGCGGGGGCGAGACCGGCCTGGCCCGGGTTCTCGCCCCGCCTCACGGTTAGGCGGGGGTGAGACCGGCCTGGCCCGGGTTCTCGCCCCGCCTCGCGGTCTGGCGGGTCTCGCCCCTCCCCCCCTGCGGTTTTACCGTCTTGCCCTCGGGGGGAGTTACCCCTTTGCCCCCCGGCGTGGCTGTTTTCTATTGCCCCAAGGTGTATTTGGCGTAGGGGTATTTCGGGCATTTTGGCCCATGGGATTTGGAAAACTATAAATAGACCCCCCTGGGTGCCTTTGGAGAAGGAGATTTTTAGCTTCTTCCTCCCTTAGCTTCTTCTTGGTAGAGTAGAGAGAGCTCTCCAAGGCACCCTAGCTCATGCATTGGATAGGGAGGGGAAGTGCTCAGGTAGCCTTTCGGGTGTGAGGTGGGACCTCCGCGCTAGAGCCGAGGGTCTATTTCTAGCTTCTTGATCTTTGGTCCGTGACGTTCCTCCGGGTGTAGTAGGTGTGAGGTCACCCCTTTCTAGGGACCCCGAACTCCACAGAGGTCAATTTTGGCTTCAACACTTTGGTGCGGTGAGCGTGGATTGTGACCAGCACAGAAGATCTCGGGAGAGTGTCATGACGGGAGGTCAATTTTGGCTTCTAGCTGAGTCAGGGGATCATGTAACCCATCTATTTTCCCCGTTTGAGGATGTAGGATTTGGTAAGGTTTGATTGAGATGTCGAGTCCTTTTGCTCCGAGACGGTCCCGCTGCCCAGGCTCTCACTAGCTGGGCAGGGCCGGTGGTACCTCTCGTGGATGCCCAGTTGTCTCACCTCGAGATGGATTCCGCTGTCAGGCTCTTACCTAGCTGGCAGGGCAGGTTGATCTCTCGGAGGGTGGGGTAGGTCTCACCTCGAGATGGATTCCGCTGTCAGGCTCTCACCTAGCTGGCAGGGCAGGTTGATCTCTCGGAGGGTGGGAAGGTCTCATCTCGAGATGGATTTCGCTGTCAGGCTCTCACCTAGCTGGCAGGGGAGGTTGATCTCTCGGAGGGTGGGGTAGGTCTCACCTCGAGATGGATTCCGCTGTCAGGCTCTCACCAAGCTGGCAGGGCAGGTTGATCTCTCGGAGGGTGGGAAGGTCTCACCTCGAGATGGATTCCGCTGCCAGACTCGCACCTAGCTGGCAGGGCAGGTTGATCTCTCGGAGGGTGGAGAAGGTCTCACCTCGAGATGGATTCCGCTGTCAGGCTCTCATCTAGCTGGCAGGGCAGGTTGATCTCTCGGAGGGTGGGAAGGTCTCACCTCGAGATGGATTCCGCTGCCAGGCTCTCATCTAGCTGGCAGGGCAGGTTGATCTCTCGGAGGGTGGGAAGGTCTCACCTCGAGATGAATTCCGCTGTCAGGCTCTCACCTAGCTGGCAGGGCAGGTTGATCTCTCGGAGGGTGGGGTAGGTCTCACCTCGAGATGGCTTCCGCTGCCAGGCTCTCACCTAGCTGGCAGGGCGGGTTGATCTCTCGGAGGGTGGGGTAGGTCTCACCTCAGGATGGATTCCGCTGTCAGGCTCTCACTAGCTGACAGGGCTGGTTGATCTCTCGTGGAAGTCAAGTCCTTTACCCGGAGGAGGTCTCGCCACCCAGGCTCCCATAGCTGGCATGGCAGGTTGACCCCTCTGGAGGGGTGAAGTGTTTTTACCCGGAGGGGGTATCGCCACCCAGGCTCCCATAGCATGCATGGCAGGTTGACCCCTCCGGAGGGTGAAATATTTTTTACCCGGAGGGGGTCTCGTCACCCAGGCTCCCATCAGCTGGCATGACAGGTTGACTCCCCGGAGAGGCGCGCAAGGAAATTACACTCAGCGAATACGTTGGGTTGGACATTTCTTTCCGAGCTTGTGCTAACCTCGAAAAGAGCGGAGATTGTGTACAACCTCGTATTCGCCTCTGTATAATTTTAAGCTTTTTGGGCATATGGGCACTCTCGGTGGCCAATTTTGGCTCTAGCTTGGAAACATACTAGTAGGGGGAGGAAAAATCTGCCTCCCCCCCAGTGGCCTCTTTTTCTTTGGGAGGAGCGAGTGCGCCAAGTTGGCAGGCACCCGCCCCGGCCCGGTGGACGCGGTTTGGCGAGGGCGAGACCGACACGGGGTCGGGCTCTCGCCCAGCCTCGCGGGTAGGCCGGGGCGAGACCGGCCCAGCCCGGGTTCTCGCCCCGCCTCGCGGTTAGGCGGGGGCGAGACCGGCCTGGCCCGGGTTCTCGCCCCGCCTCGCGGTTAGGCGGGGGCGGGACCGGCCTGGCCCGGGTTCTCGCCCCGCCTCGCGGTTAGGCGGGGGCGGGACCGGCCTGGCCCGGGTTCTCGCCCCGCCTCGCGGTTAGGCGGGGGCGGGACCGGCCTGGCCCGGGTTCTTGCCCCGCCTCGCGGTTAGGCGGGGGCGAGACCGGCCTGGCCCGGGTTCTCGCCCCGCCTCGCGGTTAGGCGGGGGCGAGACCGGCATGGCCCGGGTTCTCGCCCCGCCTCGCGGTTAGGCGGGGGCGAGACCGGTCTGGCCCGGGTTCTCGCCCCGCCTCGCGGTCTGGCGGGTCTCGCCCCTCCCCCCCTGCGGTTTTACTGTCTTGCCCTCGGGGGGAGTTACCCCTTTGCCCCCGGCGTGGCTGTTTTCTATTGCCCCAAGGTGTATTTGGCGTAGGGGTATTTTGGGCATTTTGGCCCATGGGATTTGAAAAACTATAAATAGACCCCCTTGGGTGTCTTTGGAGAAGGAGATTTTTAGCTTCTTCCTCCCTTAGCTTCTTCTTGGTAGAGTAGAGAGAGCTCTCCAAGGCACCCTAGCTCAGGCATTGGTTAGGGAGGGGAAGTGCTCAGGTAGCCTTCCGGGTGTGAGGTGGGACCTCCGCGCTAGAGCCGAGGGTCTGTTTCTAGCTTCGTGATCTTTGGTCCGTGACGTTCCTTCGGGTGTAGTAGGTGTGAGGTCACCCCTTTCTAGAGACCCCGAACTCCACAGAGGTCAATTTTGGCTTCAACACTATAAATGGGCATTTACATTGTTTTCTTCTATATTATCTAACACTCCCCCGCAAGCTGGAGCGTATAGGTCATATGCGCCAAGCTTGGACAAGAACATGTAGTACAACTTGCGAGGCATCGCCTTGGTAAGGATATCGACAACTTGTCCAGAGGCGGAAACATGTTCAAGCTTTAGCTCCTTTGCTTGAACCTTTTCTCGAACAAAATGACAATCAACCTCAATATGTTTAGTCCATTCATGGAATACAGGATTCTTTGCAATGTGTATCGCAGCTTGACTGTCGCAGAACAGTGTTGAAGGTGAGGACAATTTAACCCCCAAGTCCATTAAAAGACTTTCCAGCCAGGTTATTTTAGATGTAACAGCCGCCATCGCACGGTACTCGGCCTCAGCAGACGAGCGGGCGACCACGGTCTGCTTCTTGCTCTGGCATGTGATAAGATTTCCTCCAAAGTATGTACAGAACCCAGTAGTTGAACGTCTATCATCCAATGAGCCCGCATAATCCGCATCTGAGTATGCAACAAGAGAAAGGGAGGAAGACGACTTGTACACAAGTCCCTGCCCAGGGGAAGTCTTCAGATACCTAAGGATGCGTTCCACTGCCTGGAGGTGAGAGATCCGTGGGATATGCATAAACCGGCTGACCACACCAACCGCAAATGATATGTCAGGTCTTGTAACTGTTAGATATATCAGTTTTCCCACAATACGTCGATAGTATTCCGGGTTCAGAAGAAGGGAATCATTCTCAGATCCCTGAGTACATAACATGTGGTTGACTTCCATCGGAGTTTCTGCAGGTTTACAACACGAGAGGCCAGCATCTTGCAGAAGGTCAATGCAGTACTTACGCTGGGATAAGACAAGGTCATTCGGTCGGCGTGCTACTTCTAGTCCAATAACATAGCGAATACTGCCCAAATCTTTGATTTGAAATGTAGTGTTCAAATGTTGCTTCACATGGTGTATCCCAGCAGAATCATCACCAGTGATAAGAATATCGTCCACATAGACCAGAAGTATGACCGTCCCAGCTGATTAGTGACGAGTAAAGAGAGAGGTATCTGCCGAGCTTTGTTTGAAGTCAATCTCACGAACAACCTTGCTGAATTTTCCAAACCACGCCCGTGGAGATTGTTTGAGACCACAAATAGACTTGCGAAGAAGACAGACCCGAGACTCTCTCGTGGTCTCAAACTCGGGCAGTTGATGCATGTACACTGTCTCAAGAAGATCGTCATTCAAGAACGCATTCTTGACATCTAGCTGATGGAGGGGCCACTGACGATGAACGACTAAGGAGAGAAGAACCTGAACCGAATTCAATTTTGCAATCGGGGAGAAAGTTTCCTCATAATCAAGGTTGTACTGTTGGGTAAAGCCCCTGGCCACAAGCCGAGCCTTTAAGCGATCAACTGTCTCATCCGCAGCATGTTTGATAGTGAAGATCCATTTGCAGCTAACACAACTGTGACCCAGATGAGGGGCACAAGATCTCACGTGTGATTACCCCACAGAGCCGTCATCTCATCATCCATGGCGGCGCGCCACCGCGGATGCTGGAGAGCTTCCTATACAGAGTTAAGTACAGAAATAGAGGAGAGAGAGAGAGAGCAAAGGCATGTAGGGACGGAGAGAGCCGGTGTAGAGAAACATAATTAGCCATGAGATGTGTTGTCGAAGAGGATGCCGGATCAACAGGCCACGAGAGCACACCGGTAGAGGGAAGCTGCTGCAGGGCATCCGAACGTGAAGGACGACGAGTGTACACTTGAATAACAGGGGGTTTGACGGGAGCTGTAGATGGTGGGATGCTCAAAGTGATAGGAGAGTTGGACTGGTGGGGTTAGGGGTAGGTAGAAGTGGTGGTAATGGAGACGTGACGGGTACGGAGGGCCGAGGTAGAGGAGGAGGAAGAAGGGGATCAGAGGACTGGTGTGATATGGTTGGTCTTCATGAAAGGATACATGAGCAGATACAACCATCTTACCAGTCGTAGGTTCAAAGCAGACATACCCCTTCTGAGTGCGGGAGTAGCCAACAAACATCGCTTTGGTAGCCCGAGGGGTGAGCTTGTCAGTGGAGGGACCGAGGTGATGGACATTACAGGTACAACCAAACACACGAGCTGTGAGAGAGAAGATACTCGTGGATGGATAAAGTAGAGTAAGGGGTGCCACAAAGTTGAGGACGGAGGATGACATGCGGTAAATGAGGTGACAGGTTGTAGAAAAGGCAAAGTTCCAATAAAGAGGAGGAACTTGCATTTGGATCATAAGGGAGCGAGCCACATCAAGGAGGTGGCGATTCTTCCGTTCCGCTACGACATTCTGTTGGGGTGTATAGGCACATGAAGTCTGATGGAGAATATCGAACTCAGCACATAGAGTGGAAAAGGTGAGATCGGTGTACTCGCGAGCATTGTCTGTACGAATTGTTTTGACACAAGTAGAAAATTGATTACGCATTTCGATGAGAAACGTACGGAACGTAGCTGTGAGTTCGGTTCGATCACGAAGTAAATATAGCCAGGTAACTCGCGAGTAATCATCGATAAATGTAACAAAATATCTGTAACCAAAAACACTGGAGACCTTATAGGGCCCCCAGATATCAGAATGTATTAACGATAAAGGAGCATCGCTCCGAGTACATAAGGAAGGGAAAGATACACAGTGTTGCTTGTCGAAGATACATGATTCACAAAAAAACTCTTAGAGAGAAACAGTAGAAAGAACTTTCTTGAGAATCGGAAGGGGGGTGTGACCCAGACGACAATGCCAATCGGTGGTGGAGACAGTAGTGAGAGCAGTGGGAGAAATGTCGAGCAGATACAACCCGTTGGACAGCCGCCCTCTACCAAGTATAGTTCGTGTTTGTCGATCCTGCACAACAAATGAAGAGCGTGAGAAAGTAACACAACAATCAATATTTTGTGTAACACAACTAACAGAAAGAAGATTAAATGTAGAGCCTGGAACATGAAGGACCGAGGATAAGGAGACGGAAGGAGTAAGAGGGAGATTGACAGTTCCAGAAACCGGGATCGTGTCACCATTTGCCACAGTGATGTTCTTGGGGTAAGGAGTATCTAAATATTGGGGCGGACGCTGTGGAGAGAGATAATGTGTAGCACCCGAGTTCACAATCCAGTGAGGGTTGTGAGAGAGGCAAGATATACTTTCATTGGAGATCGAGGCGACGGAGCAAAGGAGCGACTAACCGCGCCTTGAAGCTGTTGTAGTTGAGCCCGTGATGCAGCAATATCATCACTAGTTGTGGAGGGAGATGAGAGAGCCACTGTAGCAGTAAGATGAGAAGGCAGTCCATGTTTGCGGTAACAGGTGGCCTCCAGATGGCAATCCCTGCCGCAGTAAGAGCACTTGAAGAGTGTTCGGCCACCACGACCGCATCCCCGAGGTTGGCGGCCACCACGAGCCGGTGGGCCACGAGTAAATGGAGCAAGAGTGGCCACGGGTTGTTGAAGCAGAGCGGGAGACAAAATCAGGACATCCGGAGGTGGAGTAACCTTGAGTAGCATTGAGCACACATCCGAGAGGGATGGAGTAACAGCGGAAGATAGAACGTGAGCGCGGACACTATGAAGATGTGAGGGGACAGGCGCCATCATCATAGAAATCCCGACGGCCTCCTTCTGTTGTCGTTGAGTCACCAAGTTCATAGTGGGAGGCTGATGCTGGATCCAAGCCTCAACAAGAGTTTTAGTCCGCCCAACAAAGGAGGTAATATCTATGGTAACTCCAGCGTCTCGGGACTGGAGGTCGGTGAAAATGTCAAACAAGTGTTGTAAACTGTCCTTGCCAGAATAGAGGGAGTGAAGATCAGTCCACATAGCATGAGCGGTCTCATGGTACATATCCATACGATAGGGCTCGGTGTCCAGAGAGTTGAGGAGCCAAGATTGAACGCGTCCGTCATCACGGATCCACTCATTAGTAGGCGCAGTGGGTGGTGTCTTGGTAAGATGATGAAGTAGGCCTTTAGTTTGACGTACACGCCGTACGGAGTGGACCCATTCCACAAAGTTTTGTTTTCCACGAAGAGAGATAGTGGTAATGCGCAGCTCATCCTGAAGTTCAGAAGGAGCAGTACGAGAATAGTCAGAGGGAGGAGTTACATCCGCAGCAGTGGTAGAATCGGAAGCCATGTCCCTGGGCGGCTAGGCACACTAATCGGGCGGATAGGAGCACGAGGTTAGCCGGTTAATACAAGCGGCTAGAGACAAGGAATCGGCTAGGAGACGTCGCAGGAGAAGAGAAGTAGCAGCGAACAAAAGAGAGTACTGCTAGGTCGCCACGATTAAGGAGAGACCGCAAGGCAGGATAGGCCGAAGCGAGCAGAGTAAGTCGCCGCGAGTAGAGAGTAGGCGTTACGGGTAGGAGAGACCGCTGCGGGTAGGAGAGACCGCTGCAGGTGAAAAAAGATATGACGGGTAAACCAGGTCGCTGCAAGTAGAATAAGGCGCAACGAGTAAGAAGAAGTCGATGCGGGCAATCGAGGTTGCGGCGAGTAGGAGAATTCGCTGCGGGAAAAGAGGTTGTTGCGCGTAAATGAGATCGCTACGAGAAGAGGCAGCCGCTGCGGATGGAGAAGTCCGCGACGAAAAGTGAAGGCCACCATGGGTAAAGAGAAGGGAGAGGCCGCAGCGAACAGAGCAGCTAGCGGACAGAGCGACTAAGGAATAGGCCGCACCCGAGCGGTTAGGAGCAGACCGCTGCGGATAGAGAAAAGGGAGGCCACAGTGAATAGGAAAATAATGGAACTGAGGCCGCAGCGAATAAGAAAACAACAGAACTGAGGTGGGGTCCACGTGACTGAGAGAGGAAGGCTATATAAAGAGGGAAGAACGGTGGATCACAGGAGATGAGGAGGAAGTGGGTAGAGCAGAGAGAGGCCGCAAGCGGTAAGGAGAACAAGTCGTCGCGGCAAGGAAGGAGACCACGCGGTCAGAGAAACCGGGCGGTCAGAGGCAGGTCGGACCGGCCAGATCGGTCGCCCTGATACCATATAGAAACCAAAGGCTCAACCTTGTATGTACTTCTTCATATGTCAAATACAAGAAAGAATACAAATATATAGGAGAAGAGAGGGAGAAATAATCCTATACAAGAGATGTGGGACTAAAAGAGTAAGGAGATAAATGGACCTTTACATTGTTTTTTTTCTATATTATCTAACACATCCAATAGGGACATCCATTCCAAATTGTGAATTGTCATTGCCAACAAATAGAGTTACTCTTCTAAGTACGAAAGGAATATTTAAGATGCTAGCCCACAACGTTTAGCATTTATAGTGCTACACTTATAGAGAAAAGTATTTTGGAAGAGCAAAATGAACGAAGTAATGAAGTATTTTAGGAATTGATTTTAAAAAGTGAAGGAAAATTACCTTTGAAAAAGATGTGTGCATGTAAAATTTTACATCGAATGAGATATCACTACATCAGATATATATTGAGATTTGGAATGTTATGGAAGATGTGCGTTGAGTAGTTGACAAGTCCTTACAATGAGGATGTCAAATGACTAGAGAAGAAACATAGTGTTTCTGATATTCAAAAATGAAGATGTTCAAGATTGTGTTAATTATAAAGAACTCAAACTTATATGCCATGCAATGAAGCTAAACGAAGTACGGGCTTTGGACCAAAAACTTAGTAAAACTACATCGTTTGAAGATAATCAATTGGGATCATGAAAGAAAGATGAATTATGATAATAAATTTTGTGATTGAAAAATATAGAGAGCAAAAAAAAGAATCCTTATCGATCTAGAAAAATACGTGATAAACGAGCACCATTGAGCCCTTGTCTTTTGTAATAATTAAGATGCTTACAAAAGATATCCAAAGTGGACCTTTACGTACGTTTTCCAATTAGGGTATACTTCTACTAGGTGAGAAATCATTGAGTTATGTTAAAAATAAGAACAAATACCAAGTGCAGGATCAACAATTTTAGTAAGATGATATAGGTAATTATCAATCTATTTTATTAGAAGACTGGGATATGTAGGACCTTCAATCGATTATTTCGAAGAATGGGTATATAAAAAATTGCCGTTAAAATGAAGAAGTGCATTTGGGAATACTATGCAATAAAATGATAACTTGAAGACTTAAAAGTGAATTTTAAAAAATTGTTATTAAGCTTACGATGTTGTGTGGATTTGAATGTTGGGTAATAAAAAAGACAGTGATATATAGATTGTGGTATAAATAAGAATGCGGAGTTGAACTTTGAGAAAAAAAGTTATAAAAGATAATTAAGAAATGTTTATTAAAAGTAGGAAGGAAACAATGTCTATTGAAGATAAAATGATAAAAAATAAATATAGTATTTAAAAGAGAAAAAAAACTATAAAGGAGCCAAAAAAGAATAAATGATTCGCCCAAAGGTCCCAATGTAGTGCAAATAAAAATTAAGAATAAATATAGCACACATAAATACAGTTATACACTCTTTTGTAAGTTGAAGCATACATGTTGTAGAGCCAAAATTGGAAAGAAAACAAAAATAAAATGGATGAATTAATACAAGCTGGGCAGCAACAAGAATCTATTGAACTGGGATTTCTCAAAGTCTGACATTATAGGATTTTTGGCAATATGAATCGTAACTTAATTGTCACAAAAGGGTGTCACAAGAGATGAGATGGAGACATAAAAATAGACAGAGGATTTTGAACCGACTGCGTTCGAAAACCAGAAGGGCAATCAAGTAGTATTCAATCTTGGCTGTAGAATGAGTAACAAAAGATTATTTCTTACTCTTCCATGTGAAAAGTATTCCAGATCTTCGGATACTAAATTCATCAATTTTAAAATTTATTAAAACCTTTCGTAGATGACTGAACTTCAGCTGGGGCACAAGCAACAGTTTCTGAAAGAGCTTTCCAGCATTGTAAAGCATGAACAACAGCATCCCTGACAGGTTTCACCTGGAAAAAAACAAGATAAATCAATCTAAAACAATTAAAAAACACTGAAATTCCAACAAAATGTAGAGGCATTCACTACCTTGTCAAAACGACATGATTCAAGGGAACAAATGCATGAGGTTTTCATATGTCCAAATGCTGATCCACAGCTGACCGCTATTCCAGCCAATGCCACAGAAGCAGCTTTCCTGGTTGTCCAGTCAGAACATTTCAGTGCTTCAGTTATGCTTGTCAAGGCCAAATGCTGAGCATGCTCTGTTGAAGCACCGCCTGCCTGAACTCCCAAAAAATTGAAGTAAAAAAACATATAAAATATAATGGATGACAAGTTCAAAATGGTAAAATTCATGGAATTCAAACCTGGACAATGCTTCTGATAAGCCCAATAACAGCAGGCTTTGCCATGAAATGCTGGTTCTTCAGCAACTTCACAACCCGAGCGAGCATCTGTGCTACAAGCGCGATGGGAGGATCTGCAGCCTCGTCAATAACTCTTGCCAAGCACAACGCTGAACCAGTTTGCACATACCTATTCTGCTCACCCAATGCCTCGAAAAACGGCTTGACCAATGTAACAAATCCATTTCCACGGCCGCCGCCTCCGCCGGAGCTCCCAACAGTCGTTGCAAGAACACCGGCAGTCTCAACACAAGAATCCCTAACAGAAGAATCGGAATCCTTGAGGCGCTTAATGATGCTGTTCACCATCTTTCCAATATGGACGGACATTAGGTTCCCGTGAACCCTAGCAAGGGTACCCATAACATTGATGCACTCCTTCCTCACCGAGCTCTTCTGATCAGAGTCAGTGTCGATGATACAAGATAGAAACGGAGCGATTCCTTCCGGCGTCAAACCTTCTGTAATCTTCTCAAGCTCCTCCGCTCCGATTTTGTAAGTGTCCCGATCAGAGAGCTTGTTGAGGGACAGAACCACCTTGTGTTTCAGCTCGAATACTGCATGAGCCGGTGTCGCCGTCCTACCGCCGCCCTTCATCTTTGAACTCATCCGCTGCATCGCGTTCATTCTTCTTGATGAAGTCAAGTCAGTTTCCTATATCGAGACCCAGACCATGTCTATTGCTGCCATTGTACGGCAAGTGTTGCTTTTCTGAGTGTATTTGTATCTTTAATCCGCCGATAATCATGACTTTTCAAGGATTGAGTGGATTAATAACCACAAATGGGGATATCTAGAAATTGATGGAAATCGAATCTAGGGCTTGTGAGGATTCAGAATGTTGAAATCTCTCCAGATGAAGCACTCTACTCGAAATCCAAGATTCAAGAAGTAAAATTCGAACTCACTGAGCTTCTAACGAGCGTCCGTTCCCGCAGTAGGAAAAGGCGATGAGAACCAGACATGCAACAAAAATAATAATGGATGAGTGAGAGAGAAACAGAGAGAAAGAGAGAGAGTTGGGGGAGGAGGAGGACGAAGATGAATCTCGGGGTGTTTGAAATTTTGAATTCGGCAACAGAAACGGATGGAAATCGAATTTAGGGCTTCCCGTTCGTCAAGTTTGCGCGGTCGTCTTGAGATTCGAATTTTTTTTTTTTTTTTTGGATCCGATGACTGGCACGTGGTGAGGGTTAAAAAAATAAAATAATAATAATAATAATCAACGTTTTGAAAATCGGACTTAGCCATCTCTCTCATGATGAAGATGGAGCCTCATTTATATAAGAATGGGTGTGCACTTAGCCATCTCTCTCATGATCCCTTCAATTGTGGAGATCATGTGTTTAACTAGTCAACTCACTCCCCCCATGATCTCCATCATAATAGGAGAGATCATGATGGCCTCTCATTCAACAACTATTGTCGGCCGCCACCGCCCGCCGCCGTCGCCCGATGTCGCCGGCCGCCGGCCGCCCGCCGCCACCAGCCGCCCGCCGCCCGCCACCGGCCGACCGCCCGCCACCGTCAACCGCCACCGCCACCGTGGTGGCCCATCGTCGTGGACAACCTCCCCACCGTCGGATCAAGGGGAGGCTCTCCTCACCGTCCGATCAAGAGGGTAACCACCCACTACCCCACTACTTTAGTGGTGGAGTCCGACATGATCCTCCCCTTGAGGCTATAAAAAGGACCTCAGAGGCTCTTCATTCTTCACTTTTTTCTTCTCTGAGTTGTCTTCTTCTGCCTCAGGAGAGAGCTCGTCTGCCTCCTCCCCCGAGTCGGCCTCTTGTCGCCGTGAACCACCGGCGGCCATCAGCGGCCACCTGTGGCCACCAGCGCTCCACCAACACGCCACCAACAGGAAAACGCCCAAGTCCCCAAAAAGAAAAAGGAAGAAGGTAACCGTCGCAAGCAAGTATACGCGACCGCAAGCGCTAGAGCATCAAGATCATCACACGCATTTCAACACTCAAGTGACTCCCGCAGCGCAGTTTGTTGCCCGTCGGGAGCCGTAGACTCTCTCTCCCCCAAGTTATAACGGGAGCGGTATGTCACGATTCTCCAACATACTGTAATCACCGGAATCTAGTGAAATTTGATCGGCACGGACCCGGTCACGTGGTTTTTTACCCATTTAAGGGGTTTTTCCACATCATCACATCTTGTGTCAACTCTCTACTTTCATTAACTGTGTGCACGCTCGACCGCCTCGTGAGCTAAGACTGTTCGAACAAATCCGGTCTGACCGGGGCATCGAATTAGCCCGCAACAGTTTGGCGCCGTCTGTGAGAAGCGAGTTCCCAACATCCTCAAAAGACAGTACCATCAACACAATGGTACTCATAACTAAAGACCATGGCGGGAGAAGCTGCTCGCATGACAGAAGGGACCACACTCGGGGGGGGCAGGTTGGTCCAAGTCCCCCTCACCGACTTGTCGTCATACTAGAAGGAGAACTCCCCGGTGCGGATGTCCACGGTCGTAGAGCCCGTTTAGATAAAGGATCTGAAGTTCAGCATCACTACAATCACCCAGAAGCAACAGGCATCATGCCAACAGAAGTCGAAGGGCTCACATGCGAAGAGGTTCTCAACTTAATCACAAAAGAACGCGGGCGGGCCAAGCAATATGCCGCTCCCGCCAGCCGCCCTCTCCATCATTACTCTCCATTTGCACCCGAGGTTTGAGCACACCCAATCCCTCACAGTTTCAAGCTCCCAAAGATCGAGGCAAATGATGGCACAAGTGACCCGTTAGAGCATGTCAGACACTTCGCAATCATGATGCAACTTTGCAACGCCCCAGATCAACTATTGTGCCAAGCTTTCCCAGCAACTTTGAAAGGGCAAGCTCGCACATGGTTCATGTCCCTGAAGGAAGGAGAAATCAAAGATTTCGCTGAACTAACACAACAATTCACTGATCAGTTTATCGTCAGCCGCCGGATATTCAACGATCCTTCCCACCTGTCCGGTATTCGTCAAAGTGAAGGGGAAACCCTTAAAAATTTCTTCCGTCGTTTCACCACTGAAGCACGACGAATTCCTGGAATAAAAGCGGAACTCCTACGCGGATTTCTTTTTGGAGAGCTCTGCCCTGGTGGCTTCCACTCCGCACTAGTACAGGAGACTATACCGAGCTATCTGATCTTGTTCAACGAATTAATGCTCAGATCGTCGCTGACGGTGCAATCGAAGCACACCGCCAATGTTGAAGCCAAAATTGACCTCTGTGGAGTTCGGGGTCCCTAAAAGGGGTGACCTCACACCTACTACACTCGAGAGAACGTCACGGACCGGAGACTTAGGAGACTATGAACAGACCGTCGGCTCTAGCACGGAGGTCCCACCTCACACCTGGAAGGCTACCTGAGCTCTTCCCCTCCCTTACCAAAGGGCTAGGCTGGGCGCCTTGGAGAGCTCTCTCTACTCTGCCAAGAAGAAGCTAAGGGAGGAGGAAGCTAAGAAAAGGCCCCTCTCCAAGGCACTCAAGGGGGTCTATTTATAGTTTTTCCAAGTCCTGGGGGGTAAAAAGACTGAAATACCCTTACGGCCAAAAGGCCTCGAGCCAATAGAAAACAGCCACGCCGGGGGGTAAAGGGGGAATTCCCCCCGAGGGCAAGAAGGTAAAACTGCAGGGGGGCAAGGGCGAGACCGCGGCCTCTGACCGGTGTCGCCCTGCCAGGCCGCCAGGCTGGAAGGGGCAGGGGCGAGACCCCGGCCCCCGGCCGGTCTCGCCCCGCCAGGCCGCCAGGCTAGAAGGGGCAGGGGCGAGACCCCGGCCCCCGGCCGGTCTCGCCCCCCCAGGCCGCCAGGCTAGAAGGGGCAGGGGCGAGACCCCGGCCCCCGGCCGGTCTCGCCCCGCCAGGCCGCCAGGCTAAAAGGGGCAGGGGCGAGACCCCGGCCCTCGGCCGGTCTCGCCCCCCCAGGCCGCCAGGCTAGAAGGGGCAGGGGCGAGACCCCGGCCCACGGCCGGTCTTGCCCCCCCAGGCCGCCAGGCTAGAAGGGGCAGGGGCGAGACCCCGGCCCCCAGCCGGTCTCGCCCCACCAGGCCGCCAAGCACCTATCGGGACGGGGCGGGTGTCAGCCAACCTGTCGCACCCGCCCCCCAAAAGAGGGCCACTGGAGGGAGGTGGATTTTTCCTCCTACTAGTATGTTTCCAAGCCAGAGCCAAAATTGGCCACCGAGAGTGCAAAATCTCCCAAAAGCTTAAAACTATACAAGGGCGAATACGGGGTTGTACACAATCCCCGCTCTTTTCGAGGTTGGCACAAACTCGGAAAGAAATGTCCAACCCAACGTATTCGCTGAGTGCAATTTCCTTGCGCGCCTCTCCGGGGAGTCAACCTGTCATGCCAGCTATGGGAGCCTGGGTGGCGAGACCCCCTCCAGGTAAAAAATACTTAGCCTCCACGAGACGTACCACCGGCCCTGCCAGCTAGTGAGAGCCTGACAGCGGGATCCTCATCGGAGCAAAGGGGCTTTTACTCCCCCCGAGGCACATTCGACCCAACCAGCTAGTGGGAGCCTGGTTGAGGAGATCCTCTCGGGGGTGGGACTTGATCTCCCCGAAGCACATTCGACCCAACCAGCTAGTGGGAGCCTGGCTGAGGAGATCCTCTCGGGGGTGGGGACTTGATCTCCCCGAGGCACATTCGACCCAACCAGCTAGTGGGAGCCTGTCTGAGGAGATCCTCTCGGGGGTGGGGACTTGATCTCCCCGAGGCACATTCGACCCAACCAGCTATTGGGAGCCTGGCTGAGGAGATCCTCTCGGGGGTGGGGACTTGATCTCCCCGAGGCACATTCGACCCAACCAGCTAGTGGGAGCCTGGCTGAGGAGATCCTCTCGGGGGTGGGGACTTGATCTCCCCGAGGCACATTCGACCCAACCAGCTAGTGGGAGCCTGGCTGAGGAGATCCTCTCGGGGGTGGGGACTTGATCTCCCCGAGGCACATTCGACCCAACCAGCTAGTGGGAGCCTGGCTGAGAAGATCCTCTCGGGGGTGGGGACTTGATCTCCCCGAGGCACATTCGACCCAACCAGCTAGTGGGAGCCTGGCTGAGGAGATCCTCTCGGGGGTGGGGACTTGATCTCCCCGAGGCACATTCGACCCAACCAGCTAGTGGGAGCCTGGCTGAGGAGATCCTCTCGGGGTGGGACTTTATCTCCCCGAGGCACATTCGACCCTGTTGAAGTATTAGACCGGGCGGCCTTGCGGTCTGGTCCAGCGGTCTGTTGACCGGGCGGTCTGGCGGTCTCACTCTGGAGCCTGGAAACCGGGCGGTCTATCGGTCGCCCATTGCGGCCTGTTCTATCCTGATGGAGTTGCCGAGCGGTTAACCCATCTGTTAAACCGCGCGGCATGTGCGGTCTCCTTTATTTCTAGCCGCTCTGTACTATAAATGTTTAGTCCCACATTGTTTGTATACTCTCTCTCATATCTCTTCCATTCTATATAAGGGAGGTCATACCTTTGTAAATGATATCTTTTTTGGATAATAAAATTTCAATTATTCAAAAATCTATCCGTTTGTTCTTTCTTTTTCGCTACTTTCTACATGGTATCAGAGCACACGGTCGTTTCCTCCTGATTGTGTCCGCTCTCTGCTTCTCGCGGCTTGTTTCCGCTTTTCGCGACCTGTCTCGCGGCTTGCCTTTCTTCTGTCCGCTGCCTGTTCGCGCGGCTTGTTTCTCCTTGGTTCTCCTCTCCTCTCCTACTGCTATTCGTCGCCGCGACCTGTTTCGTGGTCGCCGCGCTCCTGCTTCTTTCTTGCCTCTCCGACTTCCTAGTCGTTGCGGCCTGTTTCTGTTCGCCCGGCCTGCGACTTGTTCTAGTCGCTGCCTTTTGCCTCCTCTTCTCTTCTCTTCTGTTCGCTCGGCCTTTTCAGTCCGCGCGACCTCTTTCCCGCTGTGCCTTTGACTGCTTTCTAGCCGCTTCTGTTCGCGCGGCTTCTTCCTTTTCTATCCGATGCGGTTTCTTGCTGGTTTTCTATGACTACTTCCGGTCTCACCACCACTCCTGCAGCTCCTTCTCCACCTCCTCCTTCGGGCAACCTTGGCACCCTTTCTAAGCTTGTGGGCTCCA
The DNA here is from genome assembly GCA_039583875.1 of Platanthera guangdongensis. Taxonomy (NCBI): domain Eukaryota; kingdom Viridiplantae; phylum Streptophyta; class Magnoliopsida; order Asparagales; family Orchidaceae; genus Platanthera; species Platanthera guangdongensis. The sequence continues at coordinate 9,114,426 of CM077152.1, forward strand.
ACTATCCCGATTGGAGCGTTTCTTTCACTTTTCTCCTTCGCTCTCAACGCAAGCGTCATCACCTCACTGATGACCCTCCTCCTCGTACCTCTCCTGAGTGTGATGACTGAGATGCGAGTGATGCTCTTGTCCGCACCTGGCTGGCCAACAGCCTTTCTGATGAGTGTCTTCCCATCATTCGTCATGATGAGACGGTCAAGGCCGTCTGGCTTCACCTCGCTGCTCTCTATTCGAAGGGGGGCCAGACGTCCCGCATTTACACTCTCTATGCGGACCTCTTCGCCCGCCCTTCCATGTCTCCTGCTGCGGCCTATCAGCAGGTTCAGGCTCTTGGTGCTGAAATCCTCCAGAATCGCCCCTTCTCCGCGGACTTGGCCGACCAGCACAAACACTTCCAGGAACTCCTGGTTGTTTGTTATCTTCTTCGTCTTCCGGATTCTTATGATATGATCCGCCAGCAGATCTTGGGTGAGGCGGAATCTCCTACTTTGGATGCCACTGCGGCCCGCATTGCCGTTGTTACTTCGCTGCTCCAGCGGCCTCTTTTGGCCTCCCCCCCTTCCCAGGACTCCTTTGCTCACCAAGCTCAGAGAGGGGGCCCTGGTAGCCGCGGCCCCTCTGGCGGACGGGGTTCATCCCGGTTTCTCTGCTCTCACTGTGGTCGTACCGGCCATTCTGTTGACCGCTGCTGGCAGAAACATCCTCATCTTCGCCCTTCCGGTGATGCTCCTTCTTCGGCCTCCGCCTCTTCTCGGCTCTCTGCCTCTGTGGCCACGACGTCAGGTAGTGCCCACGTTGTTACCCAAGGTAAATGGCTGATTGACTCCGGTGCTACCAATCATATGACGGGCAACCCTCATTGTTTCTCCCGTCTCGAGACACATGACCGCTTACCCCCGGTTCATGTGGCGGATGGTTCACCGTCCCCGGTTTATGGGACGAGCATGGTTCAACTCACCCCATCGCTTTGCTTGGAGGACACCCTCTATGTCCCAAAGTTCCCGTGCAATTTGTTATCAGTTACTACTTTATGTCGGCAACTTCAGTGCTCCGTCTTATTCACTCCCACTACTTGTTCTTTTCAGGACCCGAGAACCCAGCGGACGATTGCTACTGGGACTGAGAGCGGCGGCCTCTACTTCCTCAACGATGTTTCCGCTCTGTCCGCCTACTCCTCCTCCACAGATCTCCTTCAATGGCATCTTCGCCTTGGACATCCTCCTCCTCGGATTCTCCGCCAGCTTCTGCCTCACTTACCTCCTACCAGTTCTCCGCTCAACTGTGATGCGTGTCAGCTTGGCAAACAACATCGCTCCTCCTTCCCTCCGAAGCAAGGCCGTGGCTCCTCTCGCCCGTTTGATCTTATTCATTCTGATGTATGGGGTCATGCTCCTACCCTCACTGTTGGTCGGGGCAGTTCCTATTTTGTCACTTTTATAGATGATTTTTCACGCTGTACTTGGGTGTATCTGTTAAAAGATCGCTCTGAACTCTTTTCTGTTTGGCAATCATTTTATTTTATGATTCAGACTCAATTTGCTATTTCTATTAAAGTTTTACGTTCTGATAATGTCAAGGAATATCTGAATCATGAGTTCTCCTCCTTCTTTCACCAACATGGCTTGCTTCATCAAACGACTTGTGTTTACACCTCCCAGCAGAATGGGGTGGCGGAGCGTAAAAACCGTCACATGCTTGATGTTGCTCGTACTCTCATGACGCAGATGCACGTCCCTCGCTCCTACTGGGGCTACGCTGTGCTCCTCGCCTGTTATCTCATCAATCGTCTTCCCTCCACAGTTCTCCACGGCCAGACCCCCTTCTCCATTCTCTACCCCCACAAGGAACCTTTTCCTCTCCCTCTCCGTGTCTTTGGCTGTACGGCCTTTGTTCATGCTCCCTCCGCTACCCGCGACAAGCTTTCCCCCCGTTCCACCAAGTGTGTCTTTTTGGGGGTACTCTACCACTCAAAAAGGCTATTGCTGCTTTGACCCCCTTCTCCGCAAGCAGTTTGTCTCCGCGGATGTCACTTTTTTCGAGACTGCTTCCTATTTCTCTCCTACCTCTTCTCTTCCTTCTAATATCTCCGTTCCTTCCACGCCTCTCGACGTTTTCCCACCTCCGTCTCCTCCTCCACCGACTCCTTCCCAGTCCGTCTCACCACCCACCCCCTCCTCCCTCCTCTCCGCCGCCGTCTCTCTCTAGTCCCGGGCCAGCCTTCTCCGCCACGGACGCTCCGGTCGCTGACGCTCCCGTCGCTGACGCTCCCGTCGACCTGGATCTTCCCATTGCTCTTCGCAAAGGGGTGCGGGCGTGTACTCAACACCCGCTTGCGGCAGTTGTTTCCTATGATCGGCTTTCTCCTTCTCGCAGGTGTTTTGCCTTGGCTATCTCTGCTACTACTACTACTCCCCGCACCTACTAGGAGGCTCTTGCTCTCCCTCATTGGAAGTCTGCCATGGATGAGGAGATGGCTACTCTTACTGAACGGGGTACCTGGACCCTGGTTCCTCCTCCCGTGGGCACTGATGTGGTTGGCTGTCGCTGGGTCTTCGTTGTGAAGTTTCGCCCCGACGGCACTGTGGATTGCTATAAAGCCCGGCTGGTGGCCAAGGGCTTCACTCAGACTTACGGCATTGATTACTTTGATACCTTTTCTCCGGTTGCTCGCCTCAGCACCATCCGGGTTCTTTTTTCTGTGGCTGTTAACCGGGATTGGGCTATTTCCCAGCTTGATGTGAAGAATGTCTTTCTCTATGGCGATCTTCAGGAAGACGTCTATATGGAGCAACCTCCTGGGTATGTTGCTCAGGGGGAGACACGTGTATGTCATTTGAAGAAGGCCATTTATGGCCTAAAGCAGAGCCATCGGGCATGGTTCGACAAGTTCAGTGGTATTGTGGCTACCATCGGCTTTCGAAGGAGTTCGGCCGATCACTCCTTATTCATTCGCAAAACGGCCTCGGGACTGGTGGTTTTGGCCGTATATGTGGATGATATTCTTCTTACTGGCGATGATCGAGATGAGATGGACTTGACGAAGAAGCACCTCCGTCAGCACTTGGTCACGAAGGATATGGGCTCCCCGAAATACTTTTTGGGGATAGAAATCTCTCGGAAATCTGACTCTGTCAGAGGTGACAAATGGAGTACAAATCTGTTTTTTCAAAATCTCTTCTTGAATGAAGTGACAGTCAACCTCTATATGCTTTGTTCTCTCATGGAAGACCGAATTTCTGGATATGTATATAGCGGCCTTGTTGTCACAGAACATAGGGAGAGGACAGTCATATACCTCGCCCAGGTCAAGCATGAGAGCCCGCAACCACTTTAACTCACACGTGGTTGACGCCATACTCCGGTATTCGGCTTCGGCACTGGATCTGGAGACAACAGACTGTTTCTTGCTCTTCCAACTCACGAGATTACCGCCAACAAAGGTACAAAAACCTGATGTGGATTTACGATCGCCTTTGTCATCCGCGTAACTTGAATCTGAGTAGGCCTCAACCCTCAGATGACCATTCTTCTGAAAGAGTAACCCTTTGCTTGGTGCTGCTTCGATATGCTCTAAAATCTTCAGGGCGGACTGAAGATGACAGTCCCTGGGAGCTTGCATAAACTGACTGACCTTGCCTACAGCATAGACCATATCGGGTCTAGTCACCGTGAGATAGATGAGTTTGCCTACCAAATGTCTGTACCTTGTGACATCAGATAGAAGAGGCGAGTCATCCGTCCACGTTTTGTCTTCGCCAATAGCCATGGGAAACCGAGCCGGTTTCTACTTCCTTCTTCCACATTTGTGATAAGATGGGCATGATTGATATCTATGCTCCAGCTTGAGGGGGAGTGTTGAAGTATTAGACCGGGCGGTCTTGCGGTCTGGTCCAGCGGTCTGTTCACCGGGCGGTCTGGCGGTCTCACTCTGGAGCCTGGAGACCGGGCGGTCTATCGGTCGCCCATTGCGGCCTGTTCTATCCTGCTGGAGTTGCCGAGCGGTTAACCCATCTGTTAAACCGCGTGGCCTGTGCGGTCTCCTTTATTTCTAGCCGCTCTGTACTGTAAATGTTTAGTCACACATTGTTTGTATACTCTCTCTCATATCTCCTCCATTCTATATAAGAGAGGTCATACCTTTGTAAATGATATCTTTTTTGGATAATAAAATTTCAATTATTCAAAAGTCTATCCGTTTGTTCTTTCTTTTTCGCTACTTTCTACAGACCCAACAGCTAGTGGGAGCCTGGCTGAGGAGATCCTCTCGGGGGTGGGGACTTGATCTCCCCGAGGCACATTCGACCCAACCAGCTAGTGGGAGCCTGGCTGAGGAGATCCTCTCGGGGGTGGGACTTGATCTCCCCGAGGCACATTCGACCCAACCAGCTAGTGGGAGCCTGGCTGAGGAGATCCTCTCGGGGGTGGGTACTTGATCTCCCCGAGGCACATTCGACCCAACCAGCTAGTGGGAGCCTGCCTGAGGAGATCCTCTCGGGGGTGGGGACTTGATCTCCCCGAGGCACATTCGACCCAACCAGCTAGTGGGAGCCTGGCTGAGGAGATCCTCTCGGGGGTGGGGACTTGATCTCCCTGAGGCACATTCGACCCAACCAGCTAGTGGGAGCCTGGCTGAGGAGATCCTCTCTGGGGTGGGACTTGATCTCCCCGAGGCACATTCGACCCAACCAGCTATTGGGAACCTGGCTGAGGAGATCCTCTCGGGGGTGGGGACTTGATCTCCCCGAGGCACATTCGACCCAACCAGCTAGTGGGAGCCTGGCTGAGGAGATCCTCTCGGGGGTGGGGACTTGATCTCCCCGAGGCACATTCGACCCAACCAGCTAGTGGGAGCCTGGCTGAGGAGATCCTCTCGAGGGTGGGACTTGATCTCCCCGAGGCACATTCGACCCAACCAGCTAGTGGGAGCCTGACAGCGGAAACATCTCGGAGCAAAGGGTACCTGACCTCCACGAGAGGTCCAACCTGCCCTGCCAGCTAGTGGGAGCCTGGCAGCGGAACCATCTCGGAGCAAATGGTACCTGACCTCCACGAGAGGTCAACCTGCCCTGCCAGCTAGTGGGAGCCTGGCAGCGGAACCATCTCGGAGCAAAGGGTACCTGACCTCCACGAGAGGTCAACCTGCCCTGCCAGCTAGTGGGAGCCTGGCAGCGGAACCGTCTCGGAGCAAAGGGTACCTGACCTCCACGAGAGGTCAACCTGCCCTGCTAGCTAGTGGGAGCCTGGCAGCGGAACCATCTCGGAGCAAAGGGTACCTGATCTCCACGAGAGGTCAACCTGCCCTGCCAGCTAGTGGGAGCCTGGCAGCGGAACTATCTCGGAGCAAAGGGTACCTGACCTCCACGAGAGGTCAACCTGCCCTGCCAGCTAGTGGGAGCCTGACAGCGGAACCGTCTCGGAGCAAAGGGTACCTGACCTCCACGAGAGGTCAACCTGCCCTGCCAACTAGTGGGAGCCTGGCAGCGAAACCGTCTCGGAGCAAAGGGTACCTGACCTCCACGAGAGGTCAACCTGCCCTGCCAGCTAGTGGGAGCCTGGCAGCGGAACCATCTCGGAGCAAAGGGTACCTGACCTCCACGAGAGGTCAACCTGCCCTGCCAGCTAGTGGGAGCCTGACAGCGGAACCGTCTCGGAACAAAGGGTACCTGACCTCCACGAGAGGTCAACCTGCCCTGCCAGCTAGTGGGAGCCTGGCAGCGGAACCATCTCGGAGCAAAGGGTACCTGACCTCCACGAGAGGTCAACATGCCCTGCCAGCTAGTGGGAGCCTGGCAGCGGAACCATCTCGGAGCAAAGGGTACCTGACCTCCACGAGAGGTCAACCTGCCCTGCCAGCTAGTGGGAGCCTGGCAGCGGAATCATCTCGGAGCAAAGGGTACCTGACCTCCACGAGAGGTCAACCTGCCCTGCCAGCTAGTGGGAGCCTGGCAGCGGAACCATCTCGGAGCAAAGGGTACCTGACCTCCACGAGAGGTCAACCTGCCCTGCCAGCTAGTGGGAGCCTGGCAGGGTACCTGCGGAACCGTCTCGGAGCAAAGGGTACCTGACCTCCACGAGAGGTCAACCTGCCCTGCCAGCTAGTGGGAGCCTGGCAGCGGAACCGTCTCGGAGCAAAGGGTACCTGACCTCCACGAGAGGTCAACCTGCCCTGCCAGCTAGTGGGAGCCTGGCAGCGGAACCATCTCGGAGCAAAGGGTACCTGACCTCCACGAGAGGTCAACCTGCCCTGCCAGCTAGTGGGAGCCTGGCAGCGGAACCGTCTCGGAGCAAAGGATACCTGACCTCCACGAGAGGTCAACCTACTCTGCCAGCTAGTGGGAGCCTGGCAGCGGAACCATCTCGAAGCAAAGGGTACCTGACCTCCACGAGAGGTCAACCTGCCCTGCCAGCTAGTGGGAGCCTGGCAGCGGAACCATCTCGGAGCAAAGGGTACTTGACCTCCACGAGAGGTCAACCTGCCCTGCCAGCTAGTGGGAGCCTGGCAGCGGAACCATCTCGGAGCAAAGGGTACCTGACCTCCACGAGAGGTCAACCTGCCCTGCCAGCTAGTGGGAGCCTGGCAGCGGAACCATCTCGGAGCAAAGGGTACCTGACCTCCACGAGAGGTCAACCTGCCCTGCCAGCTAGTGGGAGCCTGGCAACGGAACCATCTCGGAGCAAAGGGTACCTGACCTCCACGAGAGGTCAACCTGCCTGCCAGCTAGTGGGAGCCTGGCAGCGGAACCGTCTCGGAGCAAAGGGTACCTGACCTCCACGAGAGGTCAACCTGCCCTGCCAGCTAGTGGGAGCCTGGCAGCGGAACCGTCTCGGAGCAAAGGGTACCTGACCTCCACGAGAGGTCAACCTGCCCTGCCAGCTAGTGGGAGCCTGGCAGCGGAACCATCTCGGAGCAAAGGGTACCTGACCTCCACGAGAGGTCAACCTGCCCTGTCATCTAGTGGGAGCCTGGCAGCGGAACCGTCTCGGAGCAAAGGGTACCTGACCTCCACGAGAGGTCAACCTGCCCTGCCAGCTAGTGGGAGCCTGGAAGTGGAACCATCTCGGAGCAAAGGGTACCTGACCTCCACGAGAGGTCAACCTGCCCTGCCAGCTAGTGGGAGCCTGGCAGCGGAACCATCTCGGAGCAAAGGGTACCTGACCTCCACGAGAGGTCAACCTGCCCTGCCAGCTAGTGGGAGCCTGACAGCGTAACCGTCTCGGAGCAAAGAGACTTGGTAAAGAAAAAAGACATTACATACATCCTACCCTGACCTAACTTGGTAGGGGATACTCATTACAAGGAAAATACATATGGAACTCTGGGGGAGTTATGGTGAGATCTCTCCACTCACTCCCTATTCCTTGGGGCCTCGGTTCCTTCCCCCTGAGCGATACCTCCTTCGTCTTTTTCTCCCTTGGCCGACCGCCAAAACTTGATGTGGTGGAGATGGGAGTTGCCTGGGTTCCTGCCTCCCTGGGGCCCTCTCGCCTAACCACCTTGGGGCAGCCTCGCCGAGATCCCTGGAAGCTGTCTCGCCGAGATCCCTTGAAGCTGTCTCGCCGAGATCCCTTGAAGTTGTCTCGCCGAGATCCCTTGAAGCTGTCTCGCTGAGATCCCTTGAAGCTGTCTTGCCGAGATCCCTTGAAGCTGTCTCGCCGAGAAGGGGGGGAGCTAGCTCCTGCGGGATCGGGGTGGAGCTACCACCCTAAGGAGCAATGCTTTGTAACATCTCCATGATGCCTTGGATGGAGGCCATGAACTCTTGCCTCCCAACAAAGGGTCCTGGGCTGGGGAGCTTGCCGAGATCATCACTACCTCCTTGACCTCCCGTCATGACACCCTCTCGAGATCTTCTGTGCTGGTCACTCTCCACGCTCACCGCACCAAAGTGTTGAAGCCAAAATTGACCTCTGTGGAGTTCGGGGTCCCTAAAAGGGGTGACCTCACACCTACTACACTCGAGAGAACGTCACGGACCGGAGACTTAGGAGACTATGAACAGACCCTCGGCTCTAGCACGGAGGTCCCACCTCACACCCGGAAGGCTACCTGAGCTCTTCCCCTCCCTTACCGAAGGGCTAGGCTGGCCGCCTTGGAGAGCTCTCTCTACTCTGCCAAGAAGAAGCTAAGGGAGGAGGAAGCTAAGAAAAGGCCCCTCTCCAAGGCACCCAAGGGGGTCTATTTATAGTTTTTCCAAGTCCTGGGGGGTAAAAAGACCGAAATACCCTTACGGCCAAAAGGCCTCGGGCCAATAGAAAACAGCCACGCCGGGGGGTAAAGGGGGAATTCCCCCGAGGGCAAGAAGGTAAAACTGCAGGGGGGCAAGGGCGAGACCGCGGCCTCTGACCGGTCTCGCCCCGCCAGGCCGCCAAGCTGGAAGGGGCAGGGGCGAGACCCCGGCCCCCGGCCGGTCTCGCCCCACCAGGCCGCCAGGCTAGAAGGGGAAGGGCGAGACCCCGGCCCCCGGCCGGTCTCGCCCCCCAGGCCGCCAGGCTAGAAGGGGCAGGGGCGAGACCCCGGCCCCCGGCCGGTCTCGCCCCGCCAGGCCGCCAGGCCTAGAAGGGGCAGGGGCGAGACCCCGGCCCCCGGCCGGTCTCGCCCCCCCCCCCCCCCCAGGCCGCCAGGCTAGAAGGGGCAGGGGCGAGACCCCGGCCCCCGGCCGGTCTCGCCCCCCCCCCCCCCCCCCCCCCCCAGGCCGCCGGGCTAGAAGGGGCAGGGGCGAGACCCCGGCCCCCGGCCGGTCTCGCCCCACCAGGCCGCCAAGCACCTATCGGGACGGGGCGGGTGTCAGCCAACCTGTCGTAACCGCCCCCCAAAAGAGGGCCACTGGAGGGAGGTGGATTTTTCCTCTCCCTACTAGTATGTTTCCAAGCCAGAGCCAAAATTGGCCACCGAGAGTGCAAAATCTCCCAAAAGCTTAAAACTATACAAGGGCGAATACGGGGTTGTACAGCCAATAATTCAAAAGCAATTCAAAGAGACAGCGAGAGCAGGGGTTGACACCACTGTCGGTTCCCAAAAAGAGCAACTCGCGTCATGTCAACTCTTGACGGGCTGGGGGGCATCACCAACACCAAGCCTTCACTCCCCACAACTCTTCGCAAGCGGGAGTGTTGCTCGCCATACGCAACCATCTGTCTCTCCAAAGGCCAAGGGCTCTTACTCCAAATTCAGGGGACCAATCTAAGTATTGCAACTTCCACCAAGGTCACGGGCATAAGACAGAAGACTGTTCAAGACTGAAGACAGAAATCAAACGATTCGTTCGCCTTGGGTACCTCGAGAGTTCTCTCCAAAATAAAGGCTCTGAATCTACATGTCAAGAATGATCCGACACTGAGACGATCCCCAGGATGAACATCTCAAAGAAGAGTTTGCTTGATGCCAAATGAGCATCCAAAGCTTCATCATCACTGCTTGTATTTTGTATTTTTAACATTCGTGAGACGAACAACATGTGTTATTTTCAATCTTATTGATGACTGCATTACAGAGTGTTCAGTATTCCCAACAAGGGACTCTGGCCTCTCCTCTTCCAGAGTGTTCAGTGCTCCCAACAAGGGACTCTGGCCTCTCCTCTTACAGAGTGTTCAGTGCTCCCAACAAGGGACTCTGGCCTCTCCTCTTACAGAGTGTTCAATGCTCCTAACAAGGTACTCTGGTCTCTCCTCTTACAGAGTGTTCAGTGCTCCCAACAAGGGACTCTGGCCTCTCCTCTTACAGAGTGTTCAGTGCTCCCAACAAGGGACTCTGGTCTCTCCTCTTACAGAGTGTTCAGTGCTCCCAACAAGGGACTCTGGCATCTCCTCTTACAGAGTGTTCAGTGCTCCCAACAAGGGACTTTGGTCCCTCCTCTTACAGAGTGTTCAGAGCTCCCAACAAGGGACCCTGACCTCTCCTCTTACAGAGTGTTCAGTGCTCCCAACAAGGGACCCCGGCCTCTCCTCTTACAGAGTGTTCAGTGCTCCCAACAAGGGACTCTGGTCTCTCCTCTTACAGAGTGTTCAGTGCTCCCAACAAAGGACTCTGGCCTCTCCTCTTATAGAGTGTTCAGTGCTCCGAACAAGGGACCCTGGCCTCTCCTCTTACAGAGTGTTCAGTGCTCCCAACAAGGGACCCTGACCTCTCTTCTTACAGAATGTTCAAATCTTCGCAAAAGAGATTCTGGCCTCTTCGGCTCATAGCCAACTAAGTCGCGAGCAACACTCGTGCAAACTAAGTCGCGAGCAACGCTCGTGCAAACTAAGCCGCGAGCAACCCTCGTGTAAACTAAGCTCCGAGCAACCCTCGTGCAAACTAAGCCGCGAGCAACCACCGCGCAAACTAAGTTGCGACTACAACTCATGCAAAGTAACGCCACAAGTCAAACTTACAACGAACTCAACACAAGCTGGCACATGAACCACGCCGCTCATTGCCTCCGAAGAAGTAGACATCCTTGGGGCAGTAGTCTCCGGAAGAGAAGGCCCGAGCGGCAGGAGATCACAATGTCATCACACTTCGGTCAGCTGGGGCTGTAACGCCAAGAGAAGCAGTGTACCCCCTTTTCCGACCATGTGCACAAGGTACCCCGATGGCACACTCGGGGGCCCCAGAAACTCCGCGTCTCGGCAACCTCTTCCCTTCCGCAAAAGAGCACTCAATGTGCCATACATATTACATCTTGCGCACACTGCACGCATCACACACTTAAACAAGCTTCTGAGTAAAAGTCTCCTGAACGGGTTCGGCTGAACCGCGGGTCCAGTGAACGCAATCGCGGTAATATTCTGCAAAGAGCGACCCCACGACACGGCTGTCAGGGCCGCTCCCTTGGGGCTTCTCGGGCGGCGATCACCCTGCGCGACAGAGGTCATGCATGGGAGTTCCCGCTAATCCCGTGCATCGTGCGTGCGTGATTAATTCTGAGGTTGTCGCGCGGAATTAAATTCCCGCGCGGGATTAATCACGTCTACGCTGGATTAATTCCGACCCCGCAGAGTAAGCAGAACGTGTGCCCCTCTCAGTGTGTGCTTCCTGTAGCACGCGCCCGCTCTCGTGAACTGGTTTTCGTGCATGCTCGCCCAGCGCACGCGCGGTCAGGGGCGCGCGCGACAAAATGCGCGCTCTCGCATGACTTGATCTACGCGCCTCCTCGCGTGCCCGCGCACTGGCCTCTCGCCACCGTCATAGTCAAAGATAATGAGAGGAAATCATTGCTCTCTCGCTTGTACCAATCTTCGATAGCAGAGGATTTGAGGGGCAATTGATGGGGATAGAGCCCCATTTATATAAGAATGGGTGTGCACTTAGCCATCTCTCTCATGATCCCTCCAATTGTGGAGATCATGGGTTTGACTAGTCAACCCACTCCTCCCATGATCTCCATCATAATAGGAGAGATCATGATGGCCTCCCATTCAACAACTACTGTTGGCCGCCACCGCCGGCCGTCGGCCGCCGCCGCTGCTGCCGGCCCCGTCGCCCGCTGCCGCCTGCTGCCCGCCCGCCCCCACCCCCCCCCCCCCCCCACCCCCCGCCGTCGGCCGCCGGCCGCCGGCCCGCCCCCGACCGTTGCCGCCGACCGTCGTCAACCGCCACCATGGCGGCCCATCGCCGTGGACAACCTCCCCACCGTCCGATCAAGGGGAGGCTCTTCTCGTCGTCCGATCAAGGGGGTAACCACCCACTAGCCCACTACTTTAGTGGTGGGGCCCGCCATGATCCTCCCCTGAAGGTTATAAAAAGGACCTCAGGGGCTCTTCATTCTTCAACTTTTCTCTTCTCCGGGTTGCCTTCTGCCTCATGAGAGAGCTCGCCTGCCTCCTCCCCCGAGTCGGCCTCCTGTCGCCGTGAACCACCGGCGGCCACCAGCGGCCACCGGTGGCCACCAGCGCTCCACCAACACGCCACCAACAGGAAAACGCCCAAGTCCCCAAAAAGCAAAAGGAAGAAGGCAACCGTCGACAGCAAGTATACGCGACCGCAAGCGCCAGAGCATCAGGATCATCCCACGCATTCCAACACCCAAGTGACTCCCGCGGCGCAGTCTGTTGCTCGTCGGGTGCCGTAGTCTCCCCCCCCCCCCCAAGTTGTAACGGAAGCGGTCTGTCGCCCCGATTCTCCAACACACTGTAATCACCAGAATCTAGTGGAATTTGATCGGCACAGATCCGATCACATGGTTTTTTACCCATTTAAGAGGTTTTTTCACGTCATCACATCTTGTGTCAACTCTCTACTTTCATTGACTGTGTGCACGCTCGACCGCCTCGTAAGCTAAGACGATTCGAACAAATCTGGTCCGACCAGAGCATCGAGTTAGTCTGCAACACAAATATAATTCAGCATTTAGAGCTACGAAAGAATGATTTGTCAAAGAAACGTCTAATTACAACTCTATTAGAGTGCCCTTTACAAGAAAAAGTGGAGCTTTGTGATTTCTCAGATAAATCAAACTTGTAAGTCGGAAAATGTGCTACTAGAATTGAGGGGAGAAGAGAAAGTGGCCTCAAATGCGGCAGAATGCTCGAGCGGAATGGGGAGCTCGATGTCGAGTCGATGATGTGGAAGGCGAGTGCGGAGGCCGGCGGGATGGGGAGCGACGAGTGTGACAGTCTCAAAAGGGGAAGGCAGGAGATTAATTTCATCAATTGTTGTCAGACTACATTTACTATTTCAAGGATTTGTGCTGAGCACTGATGTTGTGCTTCACAACTTCAAGGAAGTGGAAGAAGGGGCCAACGATTCTTTTCCATCTTATTCAAGAGGTCAACTAGACTATTGGAAGTTATATTAATTGATTTCGAGTGGAAGCCATGAATATCCAGGATGTGGATAGCTTCACCTTACAGCTAGCTCTTACTCTAGGCAAACAAGAAGACCTCCTTAAGCTTTGGATCCTCCGATTTCCTTCGAAGACTTGATTGACTTGGTGAGCAAGTTCATTCAAGGAGAAGCAACTAACATCAACTTCTAAGCAAAACTAAAAGTAGACCAAAAGGAGGATCTTGCCGACACCACCATTCCCAGAGAAGGTGCATGTCGCGGGGGGCCCAGAATAGGTCAAGTCGGTTGGTGCCATCATCTTCACGCTATCTTGATTGTTCAGGACTCCAGAGAATTAAGCATTGGATAGGAGGTTTTTGTCCCCGATGAATGAGTCGTTGTGGAGACCAGCAGGAAGACCCCACCAAATGGGACCCGGTAGTCTTTTTTCATCTGAGCGGTACGCTCGTTTCAATCCTCCCGAAAGACAGCAAGGAGGAAAGCAAAATAGAATTGGTTATACAACAGAGAAAATTAGAGGATGTGTGGTGGCAGGTGGCATCAAATAATCAATACATGGTCGAACTATATAGGCTTGGCTGGCTGGCTGGCTGGGTGGTGGGACAGCAATAGAGGTGAAAGTGCACACCCATGGAGAAGGAGCTCAGTGCCATCAGTTAAGCTGTGTTTGTGAAATAATTTTTGGCACCACTACTCGCTTTTAGAGAAAGAAGCGCGTGTAGCGATCTTGTCGCCAAATTGAGATTCAAAATTTGTCTTTTTCTTTGTTTTCTTTTGTTATTTAAGCGAAATCACCGATGTTGGATATGCAAGATACGTAAATTTACAACTCATCAAAAATCAGCGGCTTAAATTTCACCCGCTTTCAGAGGAACGAGTGCTATCCATACGCAATTATTATTCTTCTTTGTGACTTCTGGGTCGAATTTTAAAACTGAGAAATGAAATTTAAAATTTGTATTTTCAAAAATGACTTTTCAAAAAAAAAAAAGTGTTTGAGCAATGGACATCTGCAAACAGCTTCCAAACTAAAAAATAATGTTTTTGTTTGGGAAATTATCGTTCCCATGACGAATTTTAAAATTTAGTAATTGATACCTTCTTCTTTGAGCAATGCTTGACAACAAAGGAACTTCTCCAACAACCTTTTGATCATATGCCGACTACTTCATCCCAATAATTTGACATGAATTTCAACATTTTGACGTGAATTTTAGATCAGAATTTCACCATTTTGACGTGAATTTCACCAATTTTCTCTAGTATTGGCTCAAAAGTATGACAAATATGTTCTTTCATTGTCGGACACGACTTATGAGAAAAAAACATTTATTGCTAAAATTTAAAGTTATTCTGCAGATAGACATTTATAAACATCAAAGATTTATTCTCCAGATAGACGTTAATAACCACCACCTTAAAATATTAAGTTTTATGTAATAAATGGCAGATTTTGACTGGGATAAAGAATATTTTCTCCATATTTATTTTTTTAAGTAATTAAAAAAATTCTTAAATCTCATCAGTCATCACAGATTCACACCTTACTTTAAGTAATTATATTGAAGTATGATAATATTTCTTATTTCATTCTAAGTTAAAATAATAATATTAATGATAGAAAAATTGAACAGCTATAATGAATATGACGGTGACAACATCAATATAAATAAGAATACTCCCTTAATATATATTATAAATATTATATTATTATTTTAACATATAACCTTAATATAATTTTAAGGCATGCCTGCAAACAAATAGTAATTCAGAAATTATTATTTCAATTTTTAGAGAGGATAAATAATAATTAGTAGAAGTAAAGAAAAACAGAGTTATTTCAAACAAACAAAAATGTTTAGAAATGATGGGGCAGGCTTAATTATTGAGAAAATGATGCATAAATAGCCAATCACTCTGATTCCCACTAATTTGATGGGAATCATGGAGGTAACCGCCGCGCATGAGGTCATGAACATGGGGGTTAAATTGTCATTCGTTAACGCCCACCTAAAAAACTTCATTCACTTTTATATTCAAACGGATGAAGTTTGTTAGGTGATCCTTAACGAATGACGGCCAGAACTGGGTATTCTAAACAACCAGATATATTTAACCTAAAATCAGTTCCTTAATATCATATTGAAAATTCAGGACTTCAACAGAACTGGGAATTGTAAGCAGCCAGATAAAATGCGGCATCAGACGTTAAGCTAATGCTTCAAATACTTACAGCCGTCAATTTATTTTCATTGAAAATATTTTTAACTTGAAATAGATTTGCTTATCTCAAACTCATTCATATTAAACTCATCCGGCGAGCTTCTCCTTGACGATGGTTGCTCTATCCTGCTGCCTGAGCGTTTCGCCCTCGCGGTATAAATAAGCCTGCAGCTTCTCCTGCAAGCCATAAGAGCAAATTTGGAAATGTAAAGAACGTGTATAGTATAATTAAACAGGACCCATTGTAGGCATGTATTAGATTAGACCATAGATAAATACAAGTCTACTGTGCAAATTGTCATCATCCTCACAAAACTATCATCTTAGGCTACATTTGGGAAAGTAGGTAGTGTCAGTGGCTCTAGTGAATGTAAAGCTCCGGTGAGAAATAAAGCTCCCACTCTTTAGTGAGAAAATTGTAGGTGCGTTACTCACCTATTTCTAGGTGGGAGATGTGTATTTACCGTAGGATCGAGCATTCAACGGCCGAGATACGGTCGTATCTGTTGGAGATACAACCGTATGTACCGCGCATCGATACGGCCGTTAATCCTTATCTAACTGCAGATCTCGGCCGTATCTCCCACCTAGAGATAGGTGAGAGTAACCCACCTACAATTTTTTCCTCTTTAGTAGGATATGAAGCACAAATTGAAGTTTTGATCTTCCTCACCGCTCCGGAGCTCAAAAATGGAGGTTACTCAAACACTTGCATTCCTCCACTAAGAAAAATGACATCAAGAAAAAAACAAATTACAAACAGAGCTTTAATATCATCCTAATCACGTATAATCATAAAATTAAAATTAAGGAAACCATATGACTATATGACCACAAGGAATAGAGACTAAGAAGAGGATACATAATGAGGTTGGGATAGAATTTTTGCAAAACAAGTCATTCTCTTCCCTCTTGTCTACAAGCCTCTGTCCAATTCCCTCGGACCCTAATTTTTAGAATCAATTTTGTCCAAATTGATCATGTTCGATGGGAGATCTGGATCTAAGGATTACATGAGGGCAATGACACCACACCAAAAGAAAATGAGAGATCCACAAGATCTAGTTGTGATATACAAGATGAACAAAAGAATAAGTCTAAGGGAGGTCATTTCAATAACCTGGGAATGTGAATTACACCCACTACATAACAAAATTAAATGGTTATTGAAGGACAAAGACCATACTGAGAGAAATCTGGTCCCCTGTCCCTTACATTTGGGGCAAATTTATAGGCTGAAATTGGACCTGATAGGTCTGGCATGTTTTGTTTGCTCTTAAAAAATATAGTCAAGCCCTGCGAGAACACTGGGCTTAGCTGGCGTCAACCATAATCCGGGGAGACTCCGCCTCTTTAGGGATTACATAGATATCCTTGCTTGATGATGTGAGAGTCGTGAGACACCTATACCAACTCGTTGATGTTGTATAATGGAGAACCAAGGATGTCGTGAGAGTTTTTCTAGGAGTTCCTTAGGTGCTGACCATTGAATGCCTCTGACTCATCATATTGTACTGTGGCCCATCTAAGAATATAGGCATCTCCGTATTTTTCTGATTCCTAGATGAAATCATGAAAAAAATGTGTCTAGGATGGCTAAGTGTCTTCTTTCTATATAAATTAGTAACAAGATCTCCTTCGTATCATTCTTGAGCTCTTTGGACACTCATACCACCTATAACATCTCGTTGCACCATACAAACTATGTTTGATCACTTTGATCTCAATGTAAGCTTGATCAAGAACCTTCACTTCAAGGAGGCTCAAGAAATAATTCTAGTAGAGAATGTTGAAAGTGCTAATGCTGAGGACACTAATATTGAACAAGAGATAGTTGGCCAGAGTAAGGAAGAAGAGAAGACAAGGAGCAGCATTGGTAAAAATACACACCAGGAGTTGAAGACAAAGCGCATCTGATAAATGTCATGGACATTTCCCGTTGCTATTTTGATTATTCTCAATGTATCAGTTTTCTATGCTTTTGTTTCACCTATAATAATGTATTGAATCTATATAAGCATTGCAACAATGAATGGAAGATAAGATGAATGTTTGATGACCTTCCCTGTTTTTCCTTCTATGTTTCTCCTTCCCTGATTCTCACATCTTTCTTCCCGCAACATTGGGATCAAAGCGATGATTGTTGTTTGGAAGAGGCCATCATAGGAAGGATGTGTGAGCATCTGAATTAGTATTCATATCACCATTCCATCCTTGCTGTTTTCCTCATCATATGGCGGTAACATGTTCTAGTTTACACAAACTGGAGTTCCCATCTATGATTTTTGGTCCACCCATAAGTGTCTTTTCTTTCAGTGTCAAGGGCTTTGGGATTTAGTAAAGAAAGGAAAAGTTGTGCAGCCACCTACAACATCCAAAGGGAAAGAAGATGCCGACATCCAGAAAGAAACTGTCGAAGAAGCAAAGATAGAAGCAAAAGCTCTCCTCATCTTGCATCAAGGGGTGAGCAAGGACATCTACCCAAAGATAATGGGGACTACCACACCAAAGGAAGCTTGGGACAACCTCTTCAATGAATTTTAAGGTTCAAAAAAGGTTATCTCTATTAAGCTTCAACATCAATGGAAATTGTTTGAAAATTGTTACGGCACTCGACGCACCAGATCCATATTGGGGCCGCACTTATCAGCGTCGTCGACCGGCTGAAACCGCATGATTTTCATCCTATATTATCGTATCGCATTTCATATTTTTATCTAGCTTTTCATCTCACGTGTAGTAAGCCCGGGTGAGGGGCGCAAACAATTAAAATTTGGGCATGATGTTTGGGACCTATATGGTCCAGTTGGTTGTGTGGACCTATATGGTCCGGTTGGTTGTGGTGAATGAGGCAAGCAAGTATTTTCCCCAAATCTCTTTCTCTCTTTATTCTCTCCCTCTCTCTTCTTCTCCCATGCGGAACCCTAGTAGCGCCGCAATCCCGATTCCGGGATTCCTCTGTCGCCGGGCCGAGCTCCTCTCCCTCGTCCCCTATTTTCTCCTCTCTCTCGATCTCTTCTTCTCTCCCTCTTCTCCTCTAACTTCTTCCTCCTCACAGGTATCTGAAGCTTCCCACCAAAGCACCGTCGGGAGAAGATTCGGCCCCTCCTCCAGGGATCTCCTCCATAGTCGGCCCCATCACAAGATCCAGATCGGGAGGTCACAATAACTTGGTATCAGAGCCAAATGTCGGGATCTCCCTACCCGACACCTTCCGCGCCGCCCTCTCCGAGTTTCGTCGACCGGCTGCACCTCTTTCGCCCTCCAGAGAGCCCGCCGGACTGCTGTCGTCTCCGGCACTTCCTCCTCTTCCCATGGCCGATGGTGGTCCTTCTATCGGCCAACTCATGGAGATGTTTCAGTCGATGTTCGCCACGCAAAATGCCAAGATGGGCGCCCTAAATGTGCGCTTAGACTCCATCCACGGCGCTTCTCCGCCACCACTACAACCCGCAGCATCTCCGTCCAAGAGTCGGGTGGACTCGGCTCCTCCTCACGGCGAAACCTACTCCGGCAACTGTTTCGTCCGTATGGATTTTCCCCTATATGAGGGCCGCGAAGACCCCTTACCATGGCTAACGCGTTGCGACTTATTCTTCGCTAACCAACACACTCCGGACATGGAGCGTGTCGGCATCGCCTTGTTCCACCACCTGGGTCCGGCACAACTGTGGATCACGCAACTCCTCCGGGAGCACCCTACCACCTCGTGGGACGAATTTCGGGTAGGGGTGTGCACAAAATACCGATATGTACCGAACCGGACCGAACCGATGCAACCGAACCGAATTTCAGGCCAAACCGAACTGAACCGATTCAACCAAACCGAATTTCAGGCCGAACCGATCGGTTCGGTTCGGTTAGGGTTTAAGGAGGCTGAAAACCGAGATAAATCGGTTCAATTTTGGTTTTAAGGTTGGAAAAACTGATAAACCGAACCGAAATAATTTAATATGCAGTTATGCACAGTGCGGTTTGCGGAAGCCGGATTCGGAATTCCGAAAGCAGCGCCCGCGGATTGTGATTTGCGGAAGGATGGACAAAACAAATTCGTTATGCCCGATAATATTTCCTCTATTCAATATTTCCATTTCGATATTTCCTGGTTCTGCTGGCTGCTAGGGTTAGCCTCTCGGCCCTCTCCAGCTCGGGTTTGCCGTGCGCCGCTCGCCTCTCGCCGCTCGTGCTTCTTCTACTCTTGGCCGCTCTCCTGCTTGGGTTTTCTGTTCTCCATTCGCCGCTCGTTGCTCACTTCTCGCAGTTCGCCGCTCGCCGTTGGCTGCCCCCGCAAAGGTATTCTCGGTATTTGACTATGATTGTTGTTTCCTAGAACTTCTTAGGGTTTAGACTTGAGCATGGCTGAAATTTTTGAGTTCTTTATTAATTAATGCTGTTATGGTCCTGAGCATGGCCTCAATCACCGAGTTCCTATGTTTCCTGTCTTCCTGAGCATGACCTACCTAGCGCACTCTGTTTATTTTGTGTTGTGTTGTGTGTAGTGTTGTGTTATGTGACTTTTGTGCTGTGCAGTACTGCAGTGGTAGTGCCTTGGTGTTTTTTCAATGTTTTGTTATGTACAGCAGTTTTGCTGTGTGACATGTTATTTAACTTGGCGATGTGCAAATCCCCATTGATTGGTTATATACGCAAAAAATTGTATGTATGCCCTCAAAAAGTCTTATCCAGTATGGCCATCTTAATTTTCATCTTCTTAGTGTTTATTGTATGCGGTATCTCTGAAATATACTCTGAAGATGATTATATTCACATGATCACATCTGAATTGAATTACTAGATTGCTTCTGCTATTCTGCATGAACTTGAATAGATGTAGTTGCATTCAATTTGCTATTGCTATATAGATGTCCGCTGTGAACTTCTTAGAGTATTTTTTTTTTCATTCTATATTAATTATGTCTTATTTTACTGCTATATAGATGTCAAACATTGAACTAGTTTCAGTCATGGATGAAAATAATGTGCAAACAATTGAAGGGAGCAAGATGCAGTGCAACAGTGAACCAGTGTCAGTGATGGATGAAAATTCTGATCATGTTTTGAAAAAAGCAAAAGTATCCGTTGAGGCTTCCAAAGACATTCCAAAGGTAAATTTTTCAGTATGGGAGTGGATTGCTAAGTTTAAGGATAGTGAAGGTAGGGAAAAAGCTAAATGCAAACACTGTAGTAAGATTTATGTCGTCGACCCTAAAAAAATGGCACAACTACATTAAGAACTCATATGCTTAATTTGTGTCGTTTTCGAAAGATTGAAGGAAATCAAAACATGTTATCCTTCTCCGAGAAAAGAGAAGCCGGAGCTACTGTTGGATCTTTGAAAGCAAGTAGATTTGATGATGTAGAGTGTAAAAAGGTTCTTGCAAAAATGATTGTTGTGGATGAATTACCATTCAAATTTGTAGAGAATAAAGGCTTCAGATTATTTGCAAAGCACTTAGAGCCACGGTTCAACATACCATCCCGCACAACTATTATGCTTAGGCGTTGAGACAAGGTGGAACTCTACATATTTGATGTTAGAGACATCAACAAAATTTGAGAAAGCATTCGTTGAGATGTAGGAGGAGAGTTTATACATAAATTACTTTAAGAACGAAGATAAACTTGACGTCCCTCCTTCTCCAAGAGATTGGCAAAAAACACGAATGTTTGTAAAACTTTTAAAAATGTTTTACAATGTTACTTTGGAGGTGTCTGGCTCTAAATATCTGACATCTCATTTATTTTTCCAAAATATCTCAATGATGGAGCATATGATAAAGACAATGTGTGCAAGTCAAGATGCTATTTTGAGTATGATTGCACAAAAGATGAAAACCAAATTTGATAAATATTGGGCCAGTTTAGAAAAAAGTAATGTACTATTATTCGCGCTTTTGTTTTGGACCCCCAATGTAGGATAAAACGGCTTACAAAATATTTTAATGTAGTGTGCGAGCGCACAAGAGCAAGGAAAATGGTAGAGTTAACTGAAAGAACACTTCATCAGCTATATGAGCATTACAATGCAACATTGAATCCATCTAATGCTCAAACTTTAAGTACTCAGGCTTCAAGTAGCTCAAGAATTTGTTGGATGATGGATACATGGAATATAATTGTGTCATACCAAAAAAATATGTTCGAAGATGATGTTGAAGAGGAAGAATCATCAATCTTCGCAATTGAATTGACACAATATCTATGAGAGGACTCTTTGAAAATGCAACTTAATTTTGACATCTTGAATTGGTGGAAAGTGAACTCCTCGAGGTTTCCAATTTTATCGGAGATGGCAAAAGACATTCTAGCAATTCCAATATCAACAGTTGCCTCAAAGTCGGCTTTTAGTATGGATGGACATGTGCTTGATCCATTCAGAAGCCCATTGGCACCAAAAACAGTCGAAGCTCTTATTTGTACTCGTGGTTGGTTGCGTTGCAAGCCGAGTCTAACTGAAATTGAAGAAATGATCATTGATACAGAAAAATTTGAAGAGCTTGATAAAGGTAATTTTTTTGCGGTTTTCTTTACGATATTAATTTGAAAGTGTTTTCATTGTTATATAACAATCTACTATTCTTACTTTTAGACTTGGAGAAGGAAAATAGAGATTGATGATGAGGATGAAATACATATGGATGAAAATTAAATATGGTGAGTTAATCGGTCAACCACTCAACTATTATACCAAATGTTGTCATTGTATTTTTATTATTTATCTCCCGTCATGGTACCACAGAGAATGCTTTGATGTTTGACATGTTTATATGATTCACTCTTTTTAAAATAAGCTCTACTAAAATGCCGGTTAGGGAGAGAGTTTTTCCTTCAAAACTCACCATATAATGAAGTTGTCTGTCCATATTCAGGTGTATCTTATAATCATCAGCTTAGAAGTTGAGTTAGAAAGTTAAAAGTGGAAATTAAAAAAATGTAAAGCATCAGAACAATATAATGACAGAAACTGGAAGATAATTTAATTGTGCAGGAAGCCAATAAAAATGTGTCGTTGCATTTAGCATTGGCTGGAAGATAATTTATTGTTCTGGGGGATAAAAAGAAAATTATTGATTGTTCTGGGGGAATAAATGGCAGGAAAGATAAATGTAATAACTTCACTGAGCCGTAGCCTTTAACATTATCCAATTAATATATGTATGAACACAACCAAACAGCCAACTAATTAATTTGCTAGAATTGAACAAAACAAGGAAATGAAGTTCCTTAAATCCTCAAAACAAGGATAATGGATAAATACGGCGCAGAATTTGACGGAAAACCGAACCGATCGGTTCGGTTTCGGTTTTTGGTGCGTAAAAACCGAGCCTATTCGGTTCGGGTTCGGTTTTACCTAAAACCGAACCGAACTGTTTGCAGGTCTAATTCTGGGCAGCATGCTCCCTCTACTTTGGGCCAGCCAGGACAGGCAACCCTCTTGGCGACCTTATTGCTCTCAAGTACACCGGCTACATCGACTCCTATCTGGAGCAATTTCAGATGTTACTCTCACGTGCCACGACCGTGTTACCATCCCAACAAGTTCCACTCTTCACCGCTGGATTGCCCAACCGGCCCCGCTGGGATGTGGAATTTCAGAAGCCACCGAATCTTTTGACGGCTATGAGCCTCGCCCGGGCGTTCAAACGGTGCCTCGCCGTGGATCGGCCGCCCACGGGCCACCCTCGACCACCACAACCGTTCGTCAACTCTCAGCCGTCGGAGGGGGACCAACCCCCGCGTCCTACTTTTCGCCGCCGTTTGTCCCGTCCGAAGATGGAGGCCCGTCATGAGAAGGGTTTATGCTTCAATTGTGACGAGTTATACACACTCACTCATCGGTGCAAGCGTCTTTTTTGGTTGGAAGCGGACGACCCACCGGAGGATGACGACGATGGGTTCGACGATTCCAGCACACCACAACTCTCTTCATGCCTTAGTCGGACCGCAGGAGGGCTGCACCATTCAGCTTTTTCTGACGATCATGGGAACATCCCTCCTCGCTCTTTTGGACACGGGTAGCACCCACAGTTTCATCCGCAAGGACTAGGCCCTCCAGCTTCATCTTTCGTACATGACGTGCAGCCACGTCAAGGTGATAGTGGCAAACGGCCAACAGATGCTGTGTCCTGGACTCCGGGGGCATGTCGGCGCGTCGCTTTCCATGTGGACGGCTCTTCTTTCCCGACTGACCTCTTTCTTATCAATCTTCAGGGTTTTGACATCACGCTGGGCGTTCGTTGGCTGCGCACATTGGGGCCCCTCACATGGGATTTCGATTGTATGACCATCTCATGGCGAGCCGACTATCATTTGGTACAGTGGCAAGGGCAAGTTCCACAGCAGTCTCCGACCTCATTTTTAGTCCATACAGAGTCGTTGGCCGCTCCCACACAACCGTCGGGGGACCATCCGGCGGATCTTGCTGCCCTTCTTCAGTCATTCCCCGAGATTTCCAGCCCATGCTTGGGCCTTCCACCGAGACGGCGGCAGGACCAATGCATTTGCCTCCTTCCAGGAGCGACTCCGGTGGTGGTGCGACCATACCGCTACCCCTTCCTCCGGAAGGACGAGATCGAACGCCAATGTGATCTCCTCCTCCAGCAGGGTCTCATTTGACACAGTGTTTCACCTTTCTCTTCTTCGGTATTGTTGGTGCACAAGAAGGACAGCATGTGGCGCATGTGTGTGGACTACCGTGCCCTCAACGCAATTACCGTCAAAGACAAATTCCCTATTCCGATAGACGAGGAGCTTCTGGAAGAGCTACATGGAGCATGCTTCTTCTCCAAGCTCGACTTGTTTTTTGGGTACCATCAAGTCCGCATAGCGGATAAGGACATGGAGAAAACGGCATTTCGGACGCATCACGGCCACTTCGAGTTTCTGGTTATGTCGTTCGGCCTAACGAATGCGCCCTCTACTTTTCAAGCGTTGATGAATGAGATATTCCAACCCTTCCTCCGCAAGTCCGTTCTGATTTTTTTGACGATATTTTGGTGTATAGCAAATCTTGGTAGGAGCACCTACGTCATCTTCGGGTCGTCTTCAATCTAGCACACACGCATCAATTGGTTCTCTAGCCTTCCAAGTGCTCATTTGGGCATCGCTCGATCACTTATTTGGGCCATGTGGTGGACCACTCGAGAGGGTCTCGGCCGACCCGGCCAACCTCGACGGAGTGGCGTCATGACCACTGTCCCAAAACAACACCAACCTTCGGGGCTTTCTCGGCCTCACGGGCTATTACCGCCGCTTCATCCGCGACTACGACAGCAACGCCGCCCCCCTAATCAGCTTGCTGCGGAAGAATGCATTTGTATGGACTGACACAACGACACAGGCATTCCATTCTCTTCAAGAGGCCTTGATGTCCGCTCTGGTTCTCCGCCTTTCAGATTTCACCGAGTCGTTCCTCGTCGAGTGTGACGCGTCAGGTACAGGCTATGGTGCGGAGCTGCAGCAGGAGGGCCACCTCATCACATATTTCAGCCGTCAAACGGCCATCCACCACCGGAAGTTACCAACATACGAGCAAGAGCTCATCGGTCTCACCAAGGCGATTCAGCAATGGCGGCCTTACTTATGGGGTCGTTCCTTCATCATTCGGACAGATCACTATAGCCTCAAATACCTCCTAGAGCAGCGTCTCACTACCGTGCCACAGCAGCGGTGGGTCAGCAAGTAACTCGACTTCGATTTTCAGGTGGAGCATAAGGTCACTCAACCGCGCCGCCAACGCGCTATCCCGCTGGGACACTCCTACGGAAACCGCCATCTGTGCAATCTCCTTCCCAATGGCCGACCTCCTCGCCTTGCTTCGTCAGGAGATCCATGCTTCCCCCAGTCTGTCTGAGCTGTTACACCGGGCGGAGCAGGGCCTCACAGATACGCAATGGACAGCCCATCAGGGGATAATCTATTACCGTGATAGGTTGTACGTAGATCCGGCCTCGCCCCTCATCCTTAACATTTTGGACGACGTCCACTCCCGTAGCCACGAGGGTGTTCACCGTACTCTCCAGCGCCTTTGCACAGAGTTCAATTGGAAGGGCATGCGTCGACACGTCCACGAATTCATCTCTGCATGTGTCGTATGCCAACAAAAAAAGGTGGATCACCACTGGCCGGCTCACTACAGCCTCTACCGATTCCTACACAGATTTGGGTGGATCTTTCTATGGATTTTTTTGAAGGGCTGTCATCGGTTCGCGGCAAATGCATTTTGATGGTGGTGAAGGATCGATTCTCAAAGGGGGCCCATTTCATTCCCTTGGCACAACCGCTTGTCGCCGAGCACGTGGCATGGGTGACCTGGTGTTCTTTCAGGAGATTTATCGACTACATGGCATGTCGGAGACGCTTGTCTCGGATCAGTACAAAGTCTTCACAAGTAACTTTCGGAGAGAGCTTTTCTCACGTAGCGGCACCAAGTTGGCTTTTTCCTCAGCATACCGCCCCCAATCTGATGGCCAGACCGAGGTGGTCAACCGCACTCTCGAGATGTACTTGCGGTGCGTGACCGGGGATCGTCTGCGGGATTGGTCGCGTTGGTTACTGATGTGATCTAAAACCTAGGGCTGTAGTTTTCGAAATGTAAAATTGTGATCTTTAAAATATTCGTGGCGCGAGGGTAATCTCTAACGAAATAAACGATCAAGACGTCGCTCGCGAACGTAAGGCTACCGCACGAACGTAAGAGCATTACAAATCTCAATTCCACAGTCTTAACAATCGAGTGAGCGACAACCCAGGAATGAAATTAACGGTAATTAAGAGACACGATAGTCGGGCAAGCACTAAATAATAAACCATTCATTTAATATTCAAGCACAAAATAACTAGTGAATGCGAGTGGGGATGAAGAGGTATACACTAGGAGGAGCGGCCGTGACGAGCAACATTCCTGAACTTTGGAGGAAGAGGGATGTAGGAGTCGGGCTGCCTGGACGGAGGGGCGGCTGGAATCGAGGCTTTGTGGGGGTAACAGGACAGGCCGGAGGAGGAGACAGCGTTTCCAGAAAAGGACCTGCGCCTGACTGGAAGAGGGAAGCTCACTGGAGGCGGCGTCTGGAACTTGGAAAGGCTTTGTTGAAGTCGGCAGTGACAGACGGGGCTGCGGAGGGCGGAGCAGCGGCCCTGTGTAGCAGACACAGCGCAGGATGGAGGAGGACTGGCGGTCGGCTATTCTGGCGGCTTCAGGAAGCGTCGTCGAAGGGGTTCAGCGGTGGGAAGACTTGCTGCAGGAACTCCAGTGGCAGCTCCGGTGTTGGACGGGGTGGAGAAAGGGATGGGGGAGGCGGCGTTGGCTTCCGTCGAGCAGGGAGAACAAGCGGTAGGTGTGCTGCTGGAGAAAAAACCGAGCGAGAGCAAAACTCTCGTTCAGTTTCCAATTTTCCAAAGTCGAATTAGGGTTAGAGGAGGGGTTTGCTTTAATAGGCTAAAGTTTTGGAGGAATTAGTGGGCTTTTGGGGAATGGGCTGGCAGAACTCTTCCAAGTGGAAAAAGTATGAGATTTTAACATAGGCCTCACAAGGGGGGCAGATTTTGTAACAGAAACATTTTAAATAAAATAGTTAAGTGTCCAAGCTTGCCCTAAACTAACTTACCTCCTAATATACCGGACCTATGCATTTAGGGTCACGTTGGTCGGTCACACCAACGCGTCAAACCAACATTGCGCGAACAACATGCGCTATACAAAAATACACAAAGCGCTAACAACGTGCGCGATACAACTCTACGCTACTCAATACTCAAAAAAATGCGCAAAAAAAGTGCGCTACAATAATAAAATACATATGCGATAAAAATAATAAAAACGATGCGACGCGGGTTGCATCAATTCTCCCTGGCTGAAAGAGCTCGACCCCGACGAGACTCGATGTAACCTGCAAGTAGAAAGTCCAAGTGTCGATCGAAGAGATGTTGTATACTGTCCTGCGGATGTCGTCGTTGCAACCCAACCTGCAGGTAACCTCTCATCCCAAAAGCTCGCAATCCATTAGTCAAATTTCATGCTAAATATTTAAATAAACAACAATTATTAGAGCTTTCAGAGGATGACAGGGGCGGTGTGTGGGGAAAACATGTGGAAGTAGGGGGAACAGGAAGCAAGTGGAATCAGCCCGTGGAATCAGTAACTCATGATGCAACATACTCTCGTCCGATAGACACCTACGAACGTCTACAAGACCCGGATCGAATATCGTCCTAATTTCGCCCGATGAAATTCCACTCGAATCACAAAATTTTAAACAGATCCCAAATTTAGCGTGTAAAATTTTCCATAAAAATCTCTTGAAACGGGTGTCCTGATGGGTAGTGAAATATCTAAGTGTTGTCTTGACTCTCTCGAGACGAGTAGACCTAGAAGTGTCAAACCTCGAGCGATAGTGAGGTGGTGGTATAACATGCTCGTCTATAACTAAAAAGAAGTGATGTGGACTAAAGGCGTGCTCGTCGAATACGAAATCGATGAAAGGTGGTGCCTCGGGGGCCTCAGGTGAGGGACCACCAAACACAATGTTTGTGGACTCAAGGGTTTGTGGCGGTAGTGGGCTAAGAATGTCAGGACGCAAGACGCACGAGTCCATGTCACCCAAGATGAGGGCCTCATCACTAACCAACTCCTCTAGGAGAAGAGAAAGCGATGATGTGTCATCTGAGGCGAGTGACGCATCACTAGTAAGTCCTCCCTGGAGTGGGGCCTCGGGAAACCACGCGGCGACTGAAGGATGTGAGTCAGTCGGGGAAGATGGGCACACCATGTCAATCGGGAGGAAGGGATAAGGAGGAAACTCATCTTCCTGGAGCAAGGGCTCGGGAAGAACATCCTCGATCAAAGTGGTGCCAAAACGGAGACAGGTGGAGACACGACTTCAGTCAGGGTGGTGGAAATAGAAAGAAGCTCTTCTTCCTGGAATATGGGCTCAGGAAGAACATCCTCGACTGAAGGAAGAGCTATAGTGGAGACGCGTGGAGTCGCGACATCTGTCGGGGTGATAAAGATAGGAGGAAATTTTTCTTCCTGGAGCAGGGACTCCGGAAGAAACTCCTCGACTGAAGTGAGCGTCACAGTGGGGGTGGGTGGAGCTAAAGTGCTCGTCGTGAAACTGAGGAGATGTGGACTAACGAAACACCTAACCTCGGGTTCCACTGCGTGATATGAAGTGGGAAGGTATGCAAGAGCAGCATAATATGTGTGTGTTGTCACCTCCAGGTTGTGAACAGAGGTGCACAACCCACGCAGATTCTGTCTGGCGTCAGCAGTGACGCACTCAACATCTCTCATCAAAGCTTTAATGCGCGCATCTAAATCACTCATCATTTTTTTTTCTTTTAACGAAAACAAAATCTAATCCTAGAATTTGAAAACGATCGGCGCTCGGCTATCCCACGATAGGAGTGAGATATCCCAGCAGGCACACCAAACTGATGTGATCTAAAACCTAGGGCTGTAGTTTTCGAAATGTAAAATTGTGATCTTTAAAATATTCGTGGCGCGAGGGTAATCTCTAACGAAATAAACGACCAAGACGTCGCTCGCGAACGCAAGGCTACCGCACGAACGTAAGAGCATTACAAATCTCAATTCCATAGTCTTAACAATCGAGTGAGCGACAACCCAGGAATGAAATTAACGGTAATTAAGAGACACGATAATCGGGCAAGCTCTAAATAATTAACCATTCATTTAATATTCAAGAGCAAAATAACTAGTGAATGCGAGTGGGGATGAAGAGGTATACACTAGGAGGAGCGGCCGTGACGAGCAGCATTCCTGAACTGTGGAGTAAGAGGGATGTAGGAGTCGGGCTGCCTGGACGGAGGGGCGACTGGAATCGAGGCTTTGTGGAGGGAACAGGACAGGCCGGAGGAGGAGACAGCGTTTCCAGAACAGGACCTGCGCCTGACTGGAAGAGGGAAGCTCACTGGAGACGGCGTCTGGAACTTGGAAAGGCTCTGTTGAAGGCGGTAGTGACAGACGGGGTTGCGGAGGGCGGAGCAGCGGCCCTGTGTAGCAGACACGTCGCGGGATGGAGGACTGGCGGTCGGCTATTCTTGCGGCTTCAGGAAGCGTCGTCGAAGGGGTTCAGCGGTGGGAAGACTTGCTGCAGGAACTCCAGTGGCAGCTCCGGTGTTGGACGGGGTGGAGAAAGGGATGGGGGAGGCGGCGTTGGCTTCCGTCGAGCAGGGAGAACAAGCGGTAGGTGTGCTGCTGGAGAAAAAACCGAGCGAGAGCAAAACTCTCGTTCAGTTTCCAATTTTCCAAAGTCGAATTAGGGTTAGAGGGGTTTGCTTTAATAGGCTAAAGTTTTGGAGGAATTAGTGGGCTTTTGGGGAATGGGCTGGCAGAACTCTTCCAAGTGGAAAAAGTATGAGATTTTAACATAGGCCTCACAAGGGGGGCAGATTTTGTAACAGAAACATTTTAAATAAAATAGTTAAGTGTCCAAGCTTGCCCTAAACTAACCTACCTCCTAATATACCGGACCTATGCATTTAGGGTCACGTTGGTCGGTCACACCAACGCGTCAAACCAACATTGCGCGAACAACATGCGCTATACAAAAATACACAAAGCGCTAACAACGTGCGCGATACAACTCTACGCTACTCAATACTCAAAAAATGCGCAAAAAAAGTGCGCTACAATAATAAAATACATATGCGATAAAAATAATAAAAACGATGCGACGCGGGTTGCATCAATTCTCCCGGGCTGAAAGAGCTCGACCCCGACGAGACTCGATGTAACCTGCAAGTAGAAAGTCCAAGTGTCGATCGAAGAGATGTTGTATACTGTCCTGCGGATGTCGTCGTTGCAACCCAACCTGCAGGTAACCTCTCATCCCAAAAGCTCGCAATCCATTAGTCAAATTTCATGCTAAATATTTAAATAAACAACAATTATTAGAGCTTTCAGAGGATGACAGGGGCGGTGTGTGGGGAAAACATGTGGAAGTAGGGGGAACAGGAAGCAAGTGGAATCAGCCCGTGGAATCAGTAACTCATGATGCAACATACTCTCGTCCGATAGACACCTACGAACGTCTACAAGACCCGGATCGAATATCGTCCTAATTTTGCCCGATGAAATTCCACTCGAATCACAAAATTTTAAACAGATCCCAAATTTAGCGTGTAAAATTTTCCATAAAAATCTCTTGAAACGGGTGTCCTGATGGGTAGTGAAATATCTAAGTGTTGTCTTGACTCTCTCGAGACGAGTAGACCTAGAAGTGTCAAACCTCGAGCGATAGTGAGGTGGTGGTATAACATGCTCGTCTATAACTAAAAAGAAGTGATGTGGACTAAAGGCGTGCTCGTCGAATACGAAATCGATGAAAGGTGGTGCCTCGGGGGCCTCAGGTGAGGGACCACCAAACACAATGTTTGTGGACTCAAGGGTTTGTGGCGGTAGTGGGCTAAGAATGTCAGGACGCAAGACGCACGAGTCCATGTCACCCAAGATGAGGGTCTCATCACTAACCAACTCCTCTAGGAGAAGAGAAAGCGATGATGTGTCATCTGAGGCGAGTGACGCATCACTAGTAAGTCCTCCCTGGAGTGGGGCCTCGGGAAACCACGCGGCGACTGAAGGATGTGAGTCAGTCGGGGAAGATGGGCACACCATGTCAATCGGGAGGAAGGGATAAGGAGGAAACTCATCTTCCTGGAGCAAGGGCTCGGGAAGAACATCCTCGATCAAAGTGGTGCCAAAACGGAGACAGGTGGAGACACGACTTCAGTCAGGGTGGTGGAAATAGAAAGAAGCTCTTCTTCCTGGAGTATGGGCTCAGGAAGAACATCCTCGACTGAAGGAAGAGCTGTAGTGGAGACGCGTGGAGTCGCGACATCTGTCGGGGTGATAAAGATAGGAGGAAATTTTTCTTCCTGGAGCAGGGACTCCGGAAGAAACTCCTCGACTGAAGTGAGCGTCACAGTGGGGGTGGGTGGAGCTAAAGTGCTCGTCGTGAAACTGAGGAGATGTGGACTAACGAAACACCTAACCTCGGGTTCCACTGCGTGATATGAAGTGGGAAGGTATGCAGGAGCAGCATAATATGTGTGTGTTGTCACCTCCAGGTTGTGAACAGAGGTGCACAACCCACGCAAATTCTGTCTGGCGTCAGCAGTGACGCACTCAACATCTCTCATCAAAGCTTTAATGCGCGCATCTAAATCACTCATCATTTTTTTTCTTTTAACGAAAACAAAATCTAATCCTAGAATTTGAAAACGATCGGCGCTCGGCTATCCCACGATAGGAGTGAGATATCCCAGCAGGCACACCAAACTGATGTGATCTAAAACCTAGGGTTGTAGTTTTCGAAATGTAAAATTGTGATCTTTAAAATATTCGTGGCGCGAGGGTAATCTCTAACGAAATAAACGACCAAGACGTCGCTCGCGAACGCAAGGCTACCGCACGAACGTAAGAGCATTACAAATCTCAATTCCATAGTCTTAACAATCGAGTGAGCGACAACCCAGGAATGAAATTAACGGTAATTAAGAGACACGATAACCGGGCAAGCTCTAAATAATTAACCATTCATTTAATATTCAAGAGCAAAATAACTAGTGAATGCGAGTGGGGATGAAGAGGTATACACTAGGAGGAGCGGCCGTGACGAGCAGCATTCCTGAACTGTGGAGTAAGAGGGATGTAGGAGTCGGGCTGCCTGGACGGAGGGGCGACTGGAATCGAGGCTTTGTGGAGGGAACAGGACAGGCCGGAGGAGGAGACAGCGTTTCCAGAACAGGACCTGCGCCTGACTGGAAGAGGGAAGCTCACTGGAGACGGCGTCTGGAACTTGGAAAGGCTCTGTTGAAGGCGGTAGTGACAGACGGGGTTGCGGAGGGCGGAGCAGCGGCCCTGTGTAGCAGACACATCGCGGGATGGAGGACTGGCGGTCGGCTATTCTGGCGGCTTCAGGAAGCATCGTCGAAGGGGTTCAGCGGTGGGAAGACTTGCTGCAGGAACTCCAGTGGCAGCGCCGGTGTTGGACGGGGTGGAGAAAGGGATGGGGGAGGCGGCGTTGGCTTCCGTCGAGCAAGGAGAACAAGCGGGAGGTGTGCTGCTGGAGAAAAAACCGAGCGAGAGCAAAACTCTCGTTCAGTTTCCAATTTTCCAAAGCCGAATTAGGGTTAGAGGAGTGGTTTGTTTTAATAGGCTACAGTTTTGGAGGAATTAGTGGGCTTTTGGGGAATGGGCTGGCAGAACTCTTCCAAGTGGAAAAAGTATGAGATTTTAACATAGGCCTCACAGGGGGGGGCAGATTTTGTAACAGAAATATTTTAAATAAAATAGTTAAGTGTCCAAGCTTGCCCTAAACTAACCTACCTCCTAATATACCGGACCTATGCATTTAGGGTCACGTTGGCCGGTCACACCAACGCGTCAAACAAACATTGCGCGAACAACATGCGCTATACAAAAATACAGAAAGCGCTAACAACGTGCGTGATACAACTCTACGCTACTCAATACTCCAAAAAAATGGGCAAAAAAGTGCGCTACAATAATAAAAGACATATGCGATAAAAATAATAAAAACGACGCGACGCGGGTTGCATCAGTTACCTTGGGTTGAATATTGTTACAACACAACGTACCACACGGCTTAGCAGACCACACTGTTTCGCCTCATCAACGCCCCCCCCCCCCCACCCCGCCTTTTGTCCTATACGGGTGGCTCGGCTCGTCTGACGACCATCGATTGAGAGCTGGAGGATCCTGACACTTTTTTACAGATCTCTCGGGCTCGTCTCCTGCAGGCCCAACAATGAATGGAGTTGGCATACAATCGGGGGCATAGAGATCTTACCTTTGCTATGGGTGATTGGGTGTGGGTGCGGCGCCGCTCCTTTCACCAAGTCACCGCAGTTCGACCCCCTCCAACAAGTTGGGCCCCAAGTTCTTTGGGCCTTTTCCCGTCACCGAGCGCATTGGCGACGTGGCCTACCGCCTCGGCCTTCCTCCGAAGGCCCAAATTCATGATGTCTTCCACATTTCCTAGCTGAAGTTGTTTGTTGGACCTCCACCACCAGCCCCCTTGGTTAGCATCCCACCGTAGCTTGAGGACAAGCTGTCTTCTGACGAGAGCGGTGATGTTACGACACTCGACGCACAAGATCCATATTGTGGCCGCACTTATCAGTGTCGTCGACCGGCCGAAACCGCATGATTTTCATCCGATGTTATCGTATCAAATTTCGTATTTTTTATTTAGCTTTTTATCTCACTTGTAGTAGGCCCAAGTGAGGGGCGCGAACAATTAAAATTTGGGCTTGATGTTTGGGACCTATATAGTCTGGTTGGTTGTGTGGACCTATATGGTCTGGTTGGTTGTGGTGAATGAGGCAAGCAAGTATTTTCCCCAAATCTCTCTCTCTCTATTCTCTCCCTCTCTTTCTTCTTCTCCCGTGTGGATCCCTAGCAGCGTCGCAATCCCGATTCCGGGATTCCTCCGTCGCCGAGCCGAGCTCCTCTCCCTCCTATCCTCTTCTTTCTTCCTCCTCACAGGTATCTGAAGCTTCCCACCATAGCACCATCGGGACAAGATTCGGCCCCTCCTCCGGGGATCTCCTCCTTAGCCGGTCCCATCACAAGATCCAGATCGGGAGGTCATAACAAAAACATAACCATGAAAGAGAGAGAATATTATGGGAATTGTAAACAAATATTATGGGGATTGTAAACCAAATTAGAAGCGTTGGGGAAGTCTGCAATCATATCAGGAGAAGGGGGGGGAGAGAACTCCTCGTCGATCTCAACGTCAGTTGACGAGATCTCTCGATAGCATGCAAAGGATGTTTTAGCCACAAAAAACCGAATGTCAACAAAAGGAA
The DNA here is from genome assembly GCA_039583875.1 of Platanthera guangdongensis. Lineage (NCBI taxonomy): Eukaryota > Viridiplantae > Streptophyta > Magnoliopsida > Asparagales > Orchidaceae > Platanthera > Platanthera guangdongensis. The sequence continues at coordinate 9,148,273 of CM077152.1, forward strand.
GGTGAGTGCCTTTACTAACCCCGTGAAGTGTTGATCCCCTTGCCCGGGCGTTGGCGAGAAGGACTGGGTCGTCCCTCGAAAGGCCTGTCGAAGGATACCATGTGCGCTTTCCCGAGGCCAGGGGGAGTGGTGCCTTAGGTCGGTGACCAGTTTAGGGGCAGCAGTCGAGTGGCCGAGAGCCCCTTTGGCCGAAAACCCGGAGCCTAAGGCGGGATCGGGGGTGATCTTGCGGGCTGGTGACTTTGGCGGCAGGGTGTGCAGGTCTGTGGTCCCAAAGGTAGGAGCTGCGAGAAGCAGAATGAGGTGAAGATTGGAGACAAGAAAAGAGGGTCCGCAGAAATTCAATAGACAACTCACCAGGCGCAGGCGGGGGGCCAACCGAAACAACTTGAAGGTGGGTAGCTTGGGTCGGTGGATCGCTTCCGACAGAGCGCAAGAGCAGGCCGGAGTTCGCAGAGCCCTCTCCTGCATCCTTGTCCTTTGATGGTTGTTCCTGCGAGTAGTTAAAACGTCTTCAGCCAATCTCCGTCGGCGAATGACGAGTCAAGAGGTAAATATGAGTACCTGGGGAGTAAGTCCGGCAGTGGATGACGGAGTCAGAAGGGCTGTCTGGTCACGCCTGACCGTTTTAGCCTTTTTAGCTTATGGGGGGAGCTCGAGGCCTTCCTAGAAAGTCAGGGAGCAAACTCAGTGATGGAGGATTTGGTCTCTTTTCTCGCGGCGGCAATACGATCTTGAACTTCTTTCGGGAGCGACATTATGCAGCAAGAGTAGAAGTAAAAGTTGTGGAAGGTGAGGAGTGTGAAGCCCTCTCACCCCCATGGTTTAGAATATATATAACACGGTGTAGGGACCCACCAAAACATTTCCTCCAGATCAGCAGGCACTCACCGAACACTAGAGGTTGGACTTTTCTTTCCGAGTTTGGGACAATCTCGCAAAGAGCGGAGATTGTGTACAATCTCATGTTCGCCGAGTGGGTTTGCCAGAGAAGTCCAGGGTGCAAGTGGAGCCTCAGGACCCGGTGAGGGGCGAACAGGCCAGGAAGGCCCGCACTCGCCCAAGGCTGCAGGTTAGTGGGGTAAACAGGCCCGCACTCGCCCAAAGCAGCAGGTATGTGATGGCGGAGCGAGTGGGGGAGTTGGTCTGCACTCGCCCCTGGTAGCGAGTATGAGGTAGGCGAGTGTCGGCTTCATCGGGTACTCGCCCTCAGCTAGGAGCGAGTAGGCAATTGTCGTCTCCATCTATGCACTCGCCACTCCAGGGGGATATGACATCATATTCTACCCGTCCTAGAAAGATTATCCATGGGATAATTTGTTTTGGCCTGCCAATAGCCCATCCAAACAGCGGAGTTTAGCTATTGACAGACCAATTTGTGGTATGATTAGTAAAATCAGAAGGCGGGATTTCGTTATGTGCAGACCAGACTTGAAAAACTATAAATAGACCATGTGGGCACCTTTGGAGGGGATCCAGTTCTTTTGGCTTCTTCCTCCTTATGCTATTTTGGTGGGCCTCGAGGGCCCTCCAAAGTGTCCAGCTCAGCTTTTGGCTTGGGAGGGGAAGCGATCTAAGATCTTTTGGGTGTGTGGTGGGATCTCCGCACTGCAGCCCAGGATCTGTTCGCAAGTTCCTTGTATCCGGTCAGGTGTTCAAGTTCAGAAGAAGTAGGTGTAAGCTATCTCCTTAGGTCCGAACTCTCGTTGAGATCATCTTCCGGTTTCAACACTGAGGTGCTTACTTCCAAAGTTTGATCTCATTGTCACTACCATTGAGGAAACCAAGAATCTCAAAACACTTTCAATCACAAAGCTCATGGGATCTCTCCAAGCTCATGAAGAAAGATTGAAGAGATCTAGTGGAGATCTAGAGCATGCTTTTCAAGTGAAGACAAAGCTCTCATCCTCTAAAAAAGCCTCGCCCAGAAACACAACAACACCCATGAGAGGTAGAGGGAGAGGTAGACAATGTGAAAAAAGAAATGAATTTAAAAACAATTCCTCATTCCTCTCCACACTATGCAAAAGATCGAACCATAATGCAATTGATTGTTTCTATAAGTGCAAAAGATTCAAAAAGCCTATACACATGCAAAAGAATTGTTGGTTCAAGGATAAAGAAGAAAAGAAAGAAGAAGAAAGTTTATAGATACCACTGAAAACTACTAATCTCCAGAACAAATTCCGAGTTGAACCATCATGATACTTGTTCATAGATAGCGGATGTTCAAATCACATGACATTCAGCAAACATTTCTTTTTAAAACTGGATGAAACCAACAAGTCTCATGTGAGCCTAGGAAATGGGAAGAAATTGGTGATATAGAGAGCAGGAACTGTGGCTGTAATATCAAAAGATGGACAAACCCAACATATAGAGAATGTGCATTTTGTAACCCAACTGACTCAGAGCTTGCTGAGTGTAGGACAGCTCATGAAAAATTGATACACAATCACTTTTGAAGGCACATACTGTCACATTTTCCACAAACAGAACAGTGAGCGCATTGCCTCAGTTAAAATGACTCCTAATAAACTGTTCCTCTTGATCTACAAATGCCTAGTGAACATGCTTTTGTTTGTAGATGCATTTTCTCCTTGTGGCACCACAGATATGCACATCTAAATTACAGAGATCTGCAAAAGCTCCAGCAAAGTAATATGGTGGTCATCCTGCCTAAGCTAAAAGAGGACAGCACATTGTGTGAAGACTGCATCATGGGAAGATTCATCGCCAACCTTTCCCAACTTCCACAACATGGAGAGCTCAGCATCCATTAGAATTGGTTCATGCTAACTTATGGGGACCAGCCGCTACCCCCACATTCGGAGGAATGAGGTCTTTTGGTGCCTTATTGATGATTACTCCAGGTATTCCTAGGTTTTCTTTTTGCAGTAAAAGTCAGAGGCATTCTCAAAGTTCAAAGAATTCAGAAACCTTGCTGAGGAGAGTGGATGCACCATAAAAAGAATGAGAACTGATCAAGGAGGGGAGTTCATTGGGGAAGAGTTCATGACTTACTGTAGGAGCAATGCCATCCACAGGGAGCTCACTTCTCCTCGGTCTCCTGAACAGAACGGGGTGGTGGAAAGAAAGAGCAGAACAATCATAGAAAAAATGAGGGCTATGCTGCATCATCATCACCTACCTCAAGAATTTTGGGTAGAGGCTATCCATACAGCTGTGCATGTATTGAACAGATCTCCTTCCAGAAATCTTGCCTTCTCCACTCTATATGAGCTTTGGCGCAAGAAGAAACCTAATGTCCAACATTTCAGGACATTTGGTTACCTCTCCTATCCTCACATCTCAAAGGAGAGTAGAAGAAAACTAGAAGTAAAGGCAGAAAAAGGGATCTTTGTTGGGTACAGTCATCACTCAAAGGCCAACTATTTTTACAATCCAGACACACAAAAGCTCCATTTATCTAAGGACAACATCTTTGATGAGAATGCATCGTGGGACTGGGATCAGACTCCAGACTCTCTCTCATTTACATCAGGGATGGCTGGTGTAGAAGAATAAACATTTAGTCCAGACTCTGTGGAGGTTGCTGCAAATGACCAGTCATCCAATCCAACATAATAATTCAACACAGAGCAGATTATCTTATCTGCTGACTCTGATTCTGAAGAGTCATCATCTCCCAAGAAGTATAGGTCCCTAACAGATATTTATCAGACTATCAGTAAAATTCAACTGCATTCTTTATCAAAGAAGAGCCAGAGGATTATACTGTTGTTGCCTGCAATCCAAATTGGGTGAAGGCAATACAAGACGAGCTTGAGATGGTTGAAAAGAATCAAATCTGGGAGCTGGTTCAGAAACCTCAAAACAAACAAGTTATTAATCTAAAATGGGTATACAAGGTTAATCATGATGAAGAAGGCAAAATAAGAAATACAAAGCCAGAATTGTAGTCAAAGGGTATACCCAATGGCATGGCATAGATTACACAAAAACTTCTGCTCCAGTGGTTTGAATGGAGACAATCAGAGCCCTGCTTACCGTGGCAGCTCAAGCTGAGCTTGAAGTTCATCAGTTGGACGTCAAGTTAGCCTTTCTAAATGGAACTATAAGTGAAGAGATTTATGTTAACCAACCAGAAAGTTTTGAGAAGCCAAGAGAAGAGGAGAAAGTGTATCGACTTCGAAAGGCTCTTTATGGCCCGAAGCAGGCATCACGGGATTGGAACCAAAAGATTGATTCCTATCTCATCTCAAATGGGTATATATCAAAAGTAAGGATGAGTTTCATTATATGCAAAGAGGATCGATTCTGGCCATTTTCTCCTACTTTGTCTATATGTGGAATATCTAATCTTCATTGGGTCAAACTCAGATATTGTCCAGGATTTCAAAAATATTGTTAAACTCATTAATCTCATCTCTTATATACTATTTGTATGTTGTTCTCTCTTAATATATATATATCCCCTTTGACCTCTATTGGAGATATCAATCATTCCAATACCGCACAACATGGTATCAGAGCGGGTTTAGGGCATCCTCGCTCGATCCCGGTTCGCCGCTTTGTCGATCCCGCTCGCAGTCTCGCCGATCACACTTCACCGCTTTGTCGCCGATCAAGCTTCGTCATCGCCGATCCCGCTTCTTCGTCGCTGATCCCGCTTCGCCGCAGGCTCGTCAATCCTCGGCCGCCTGCGACATCGGCGCGCAGAGGCCGTCGGGACGGAGGTGTGCCTCAGAAATGATGTCGCTTGCCGTGATCTCTTCCCTAGGGTTCTCCCGGTGATCTCTTCCCTGTCGTGATCTCTTCCCTGGGCTTTTGATGCTCCTGCTGTCGACCTCGATGTTGCGTGTTCCCCTATTCCACTGAGCTTTGTTGTCGTCCAACATCTCGTCTTCCTTTACCGTTGATCTTGGTCATGGGTTCCTCAGTTACGAGCACCACTGAGACGACCGTTCCCTCAGGGGATTCTACCAATACCTTTCCTCCAAATGCGAGGCTTGCTACAACTATCCTTACCTCCTCCAACTTCCCACTATGGAAAAAGGGGGTTATTATGTCCCTATCGGGTATCGACGTATGCACCACCTTACCTGTCTCCCAACTCATGTTGTGGAGAGTACAGAGTATGAAGATTGGTATAGTGATGATTGCCGCATCTTTGCTCTTCTCTTGAGCTCCATGGATCCATCTGTTCAGCAAATGTGTACGAATTGTAACAGCACTAAGGAACTATGGGATACTGTGCATATGATGTTCTCTCAGGCGAACAATCTCTCTCGTCTTGGTGAACTCTTTCCCAAGATAGTTGAGCTGAGACAAGGGGCGCGCCCTGTCACCGAGTACTTCGCGGAATGGAAGGTTCTTGCAGATGAAATATTGGACTTTTGGGAGATCCCCTCTACTAGAGAAGAGCATCAGGCTCAACGTGAGCATCTTCTACTTCTTTAGCTCCTAAATAGACTTGATCCAAACTTCTCGACAACAAAGACTAAAATGGTAGCGAGTCCTTCTACCCTGCGAACTGCTAGTGTGTACCATCGTCTGACCAAAGCCAGTTCAGCATGTACTCCATCTGCTCTACATATTTCCTCCGGAGAGTCAATGGCTCTTACTTCTCGGGGTGGAAGAGGAACTAGTCGAGGGGGCCGCTCTGGTCGGGGTTGTGATACCGACACGAGACATTGTACTCATTGCGGGCGTCGGGGCCACACAAAGGATACATGTTGGGTGGTTGATGGGAAGCCAGACTGGGCCTCCAAACCTCCTTCATCTCGCTCTGCGCACTTTGCCGACTCCACTTCAAAACCTCCAAATCCGAGAACTTTTGAAATATCTGAGGATGAGTATCGTCGCTTGCAGGCTCTCTAGACTGACTCTCTGAATCATACTGCTATTGTGATCCAAACCATTCAACCTGTTTGCACCTCTCAGCGTCCCGTCCAGTGGTTGGCAGATTTTGGTGCTTCTGATCACCTGACTAGTACCTCGGGTATCTTACACTCATACAAAACTCGTAGTGGGTCTTCAATTACAGTTGCGGATGGATCAACTGTGTCCATTGTCGGGTTTGGTAGTTGCAATGTGACACCTGACATGACTCTATCCTCTGTTGCTCATGTCCCTCAATCTGCTTACAACTTATTGTCCATTAGTAAGCTTACTCGTGATTTAAATTGTATTGCTACCTTCACATCTTATGATTGCATTTTTCAGGAACAGTCGACGAGCCGTATTATTGGTAGATGAAAGCTGCGTGGTGGCATCTATGTTCTGGACGAAGTCTCTCATCTTGCTTGTTTTGCTGCCTCAACCAAATTCTGGGATCTTCACCGTCGTCATGGTCATCTGTCTATGCAGGTCATGCGTCGTCTGTATCCTGAGTTTGGGAAGGTTTCCCATCTCAGCTGTGAGTCTTGTTTGTTTGTTAAACTCCACAGAATTAGCTATGTTCCTCGTCTTGATGTTCGTGCTTCTGCACATTTTGATTTACTTCATTCTGATGTTTGCGGACCGTGTCTTGCCCCTACGTTGTTAGGACACAAATATTATGTTATGTTTATTGATGATTTCTCTTTGATGACTGGGGTGTATTTAATGAAAAATCATTTTGAGCTGCCGTCTATATTTCAAAATCTATGGAATGAAATCTTCACTCAATTCTCTGTTCGTCTTAAGTGCCTTCGAACAGATAATGATTGGGAATACCTATCTCAGTCCATGTCTAACTTTCTCTCTGACAAAGGTATCATTCATCAAACCAGCTGTCCTGATACCCCCCCCCCCAACATAATGGTGTTGCTGAGAGGAAAAATCGACACCTCCTTGAGATCACCCGGGCCATTCTTTACCATAGGCATGTACCCAAACACTTCTGGGGTGATGCAGTTCGTACCGCTGCACACCTCATTAATCATCTTCCCACCCATATCCTCGAGGGGGAGACACCCTATCACACTCTTTACCCAGATCTTGCTGGTCTCCTTCTACCTTTGAGGGTCTTTGGGTGTGTATGCTATGTTCGAGATGTTCGTCCCTCTATCTCGAAACTTGATCATCGCTCTTTGAAATGTATTTTTCTTGGCTATTCTCGGATTACTAAAGGATATCGGTGTTATTCCCCCGATCTCCACAAATACATTATCTCATCGGATGTTGTCTTCCTGGAATCGGACTCTTACCTTCTTAGTGGATCACCATGTCCTGACCCATCTCTTGATGACATCTTGGTTCCTCGTCCTGCACCTGCAATCCTCTCTCTGACTGACCTTTTGTGTCCCCTTTGGGGGCAAGTTTACTCTCGTCGCTCTTCTGATAGTACATTAGTGTCACCACCTCAGCCTACCTCTCCCACCGCTGATATGCCGACTGTTCCTACGGAAGAACCTACTGGCGTGCCTGCTGCTTTCATGCCAGTCAGCCCAGATCTCCCTATTGCAGTCAGGAAAGGGAGTCGGACCTGTCGGGACAAACCTCTATATGTTAGTTCTTACCAAGGATTGTCAGCCTCTCATATTGCCCTGCACTCCACTCCGGATCAATACCGTCTCCTCTCTACCAATGCGGAGGCCAAAGCTCATCCTGGTTGGGTGACTATTATGCACGATGAATTGACAGCCCTTCAACTTAAGAACACATGGGACTTGGTCTCCTTACCTACTGGCAAGCGGGCTATTGGATGCAAATGGATCTATTCTAACAAAGTTAATGTGGATGGTTCCCTTGATCGCTTAAAGGCCCGCTTGGTTGTCAAAGGCTATGCTCAGACTTATGGCGTGGATTATGATGAAACATTTGTCCCTGTTGCTGAGATGTCCTTTATCCGCATCCTGCTCTCTCTTGCAGCCTCTCAGCAGTGGCCCTTGTACCAGTTGGACATCAAGAATGCATTTCTTCATGGGTCCTTAGATGAAGAGGTGTATATGGAACAACGACCTGGGTTCGTTGTTAAGGGGGAGCGTAACAAGGTGTGTCATCTCCGGAAGTCGTTATACGGATTAAAGCAATTCCCTCGGGCATGGTTTGCTCGTTTCCGATCTGTGGTCACTCAATTCGGACTTACCAAGAGTACAAAGGACTCCTCTCTCTTTTATCAGAAATCTTCGGCTGGTACTGTTCTTCTAGTGGTTTATGTCGATGATATTGTCATCACAGACAACAACTTTGAAAGGATAACAAGTCAAGGCATTCTTACACTCCAACTTCCAGACAAAGGATTTGGGCTCATTACGGTACTTTCTAGGGATTGAAGTTGTTAATTATGATGATTCCCTCTTTATTTGTCAACGCAAATATGCTCTCGATCTTCTATCCGACCTTGGAATGTCTAACTGTGGCCCTATGGATTCTCCACTTGAACCAGGGGAAAAAGGTCTTCATGTTGAAAGCAAACTGTTTGATTCACTAGAGAACTATCGTAGAATAGTTGGAAAATTGAACTACCTTATCATGACTCGTCCTGACATTGTTTGTGCTGTAAGTAGGGTCAGTCAGTACATGGCTGCTCCAACTATCTCTCAATGGGAATCTGTCCTCTGAATCGTCATGTACATAAAGAAAGATTCTGGTCTCGGGATATCATACAAGAATCGAAGTCATTCTAATATTAAGTCATACTGTGACTCTGACTGGGCAGGCTGCTTAGCCACCCGAAAGTCAACCACGGGATTTACTATCTTTCTGGGTGGGAATCTCGTCTCCTGGAAGAGCAAGAAACAGACCACGGTTGCTAGAACTAGTGCTGAGGCGGAATATCGGGCTATGTCCCACTCTGTTGCTGAGATCATGCGGGTTAGACAAATTATTAGTGAAATCGGGTACCCTGTCCAAGATTCCACTCCTCTATGGTGTGATAATCAGGTTGTGATACATATAGCTATTAATCATGTGTTCCATGAACGCACAAAACACATAGAGGTCGACTGCCACTATGTAAGGGAGAAGTATGGAGAATGACTTATTTCTCTAAGTCATGTGAAGACCGGAGATCAGATTGCAGATATTCTTACCAAGAGAGTTACAGGGGTCAGAATGAACTTTATATGTAACAAGTTAGGTCTAGGAAGTTCCCACGACCCAACTTGAGGGGGAGTGTTAGACTCATTAATCTCATCTCTTATATACTATTTGTATGTTGTTTTCTCTTAATATATATATCCCTTTGGACCTCCATTGGAGGTACCAATCATTCCAATACCGCACAACAAATATCATGAAAAAGGAGTATGAAATGAGTGATTTTGGCTTAATGAAATTCTACTTAGGTTTTCAAATCAAGTCGTAGCTGGGTAGAATATTCATTAGCCAAGAACAGTACGTTGAAAAATTACTAGAGAAGTTTGTCATGACTGAATGCAATCCTGTTTCCACTCCAATGGCTACGAGTACCAAGCTATCACAATTGAGTTCAAGTAAGCCAGTCTCAGAAATGGAGTATAGAAGCTTGGTAGGTTCACTCATTTACCTTACAAACTTTAGGCCGGATATTGAAAAAGTTGTCACCATTCTCTCTTGGCGTCTATCCAAGCCCAGCTCAGAACACCTCATCACTACCAAGTGAGTGCTACGATACTTAAAAGGCACAAAGCAACTTGGTTTATTTTATGGAAAGGAAGAAAACACTGAACTCACAAGCTACTCTGATAGTGACTGGGGGGAGATATGGACGACAAAAAAAACACTAGTGGTTATGTTTTCATGCTTGGAAGCAAGGTAATATCCTGGGCATCACAAAAACAGAAGATCGTAGCCTTCTCCACTGTCGAGGCAGAATATGTTGCGGCTTGTGCTGCCGCATGTGAAGGTATCTAGTTGTTTAGACTTCTCAGTGATGCGGGGGTTGAAGGAAATCTGAGTCCAGTTAACATATGGTGTGACAATACAGCAGCCATAAGGATTGCAAAGAATCCTATATTCCACAGTCGAACAAAACATATTGAATTTTGTTTCCATTTCCTGAAGGGACTTGTTGAAGATAAACGGATTGAGTTGAGTTCTGTCCAACAAACAAACAGTTGGCAGACATCATGACTAAGCCACTGCCAATGCATAGGTTTGTTACAATGAGGAGAGTTCTGGTCTCAGCACTATGGGGGGTGTTGAAAGTGCTAATGTTGAGGGCATTAATGATGAACAAGAGATAGTTGGCTCGAGTAAAGAAGAGAAGACGAGGATTTGCGTTGGTAAAGATGAATACTTGGAGCTGAAGACGAAGCGCACCTGATAAATGCCATGGATATTTCCCGCTGCTATTTTAATTATTCCCAATGTATCACTTTTTTATGCTTTTGTTTCACTTATAACAATGTATTGAATCTATATAAGCATTGCAACTATGAATGGAAGATAAGATGAATGATTGATGCCCTTGCCTGTTTTTCCTTTTATGTTTCTCCATCTCTGATGTCTCATATCTTTCTTCCCGTAACAGAGAAGAGCGTCCATCTATTGGTGATCGGAATAGATCCTCCTGGTGAGAAGAAGCTTAGAAGGAGCTAGCACCAGTCACTGCTTTATAGAATGTCTCGAGTCAAGGGACCCTTAATGACACCTCTTTAGTCGACGCATTCCCAACACTATTGTTTCGCCAATCAACCCTTCAGTTTAAAGGTCACAATGCCATAAGAGAGAGATACTCCAGCTACCACTTCCCTATTGAGGTAATCTTCTTATCTGAAGTTATTTCAAAAAAAAACCACCATTAAAGTTTTAATTTACTTTCTCTTTCAATCAAGTCGGATGACCCCATCCCCATGAGAACTTAAAGATGCAGCAAAGGCCACCTTACTGAAGAGCGTACGTGTCCAGGAGGTTGCAAAACCTGCCTCCTCACAACAAATGACCTCGTCTACTACTTTGGCAAAAAACCTCCTCTATTATCAACTCTACCGTCTTGAACTGGGAACTTCATATCCTTTTGATTAGTCCTCCCTCATGTCTAAGTAATCTCATTATTTTTACAACCACCGAGAGAACTTCACCCTCTACTAAGACCCTTAAAGTATTGTGGGTCTCCAATGAGGAGCTTTTTCTCATCCTGGTACAATTTTAGTGAGCGTATTTGACCTCCCAAACTAGGGCAAGCGCATTTTGAAGTGATGGAGGCGGGACTGAAAACCCTACGACAAGAGAAGGAAATGCTTTGGAAGCAGCTCAGGTTAGGTCTCCAATGCACTAAGGATAGTAAAGGTCTAGTTGACCTCCCGTCTGAAGGCTATCAAGGCTACTTTGGTGGTTCTGGCACACCTTCCTCCTGCATCGTATGCTTGGCTGCAAGGGCGGTGATTTAGGAGCAAGCCTTGGGTGAGATCCTAGCCTCTTCAGTGAGGGTGATGGAAGTCATGTGCGGTATTCAAAAGAACCTCGCCACCGTGAAGGAGTGAAGGGTCCTAGAAACACTCGTGAACGTTCTCCTATTTTTTCTTATTCTCCCCTCCCTTGAAGGGGTTGGCATGTAATAATATTTGAATAAAATAGAAGATTTTTTTTATAAAATGAAGATTGTATTTTTAATTTCAAACTTGTAGACCTGTAGAGCATAAGGTGTGACTAAACCTCGGACAACAAGCTTTCCCATCGGAATTCTGGATGTCACATTTTGCAGGTTGTTATGAGCACTCTCTCACTACATCTCGTGATGGCCTCTATTAGTGCAAGAAACAAGTATGAAAGTCATGCAACCCAGACCAGTTGTGACAGAGTGGCAATCATCTGATTCAGGAGGCCAGAGGCTATAATAATTCGTCTGGACCATGAAACATCGACCAAGTACGTAAGGAACAAGATATGCCGGTACCGAATTTCTTCAACATGATATAGAGGAGTTTGGCATTCTTTCCATAATCCATAATGAATCGCCAGTAGGACCAGTGAGGCCTAAAAAGCCTTAGATGTCGCAGAGAGGGCGGGCTCGAACCTTGTCAGCTCAAAGACAACTAAATGCATGGAAATTGTGTGCACCAATTAGATGATTTGGGTCTAACCAAAAGTGCACTTCTTGGGGTTCAACAAAATATTATGCGCCTAAAGGGTGGCGAGTGTCATCCACACATGGAGGTAATCTCGTCAGGAAGAGATGTAAAATAAGATGTCATCAAAGAAAACCAAGATGTACCTGCGCAGGGCCAACCAAAATAAACCATTCATGGTCGCCTGAAAAGTGGTGGACGCATTCATCAAGCTAAAAGGCATGACAATGAACTCATTGTGGTCGCCATGTGTGTGGAACGTCGTCTTTGGGATACCCCTCTGCCATATCCAAATATGGTGATAGCCGAAGCGAAGATCCAGCTTAGAAAAGTAAGAGGCCCCACATAGCTTATCTAGTGGATATTGTCTGGAATTGTGACCTTGTTGAGCTTTCGGTAGTTAGTGCAAAAATGACAATTGTCGTCTTTCTTGCGGGCCAAGAGAGCCGGGCTTGAAAATGGACTGGAGCTAGCGCAGATTGTACTCGTGGCTAGCATGTCACCAACAAGCGTCTCAATCTTGTACTTATGTGTTTGGCTGTAACGGTAAGGTCAAATAGATATGGACAACACACCTGCTCGTAATGAGATGCGGTGATCACAGATTTGTGTGTGTGAAGGGGGCTTCTTAAGGCTTTATAATAGGTTTTGTAGAGTCTTCATCTGAGAATCCAGTGGTCTCTCATGGTGTCGACCTAATGAAACTAAAAGGTGTCAACCTGTTGGTTTGTTCTCTTGCTTTCCTTACACCATCAAACGCCACCCTAATCCACATCTAAATAATCAGCCGCTCACCTAGCCTTGCCGCCAAGCAATCTAATACCAAACCTTACATCCTTCGATCACCCAAAACCTCATGCACCCAGCTATCGAATATATTCCCTACAACCACCTATCCGTTCTGCATTTCACGGCCCTCAGTCACCTCCCAGACCATACCTGACCACTCCCTCCTTAATCCATGGAAGAATTCCAACAACTCTCTCATCCTAGCCAAGTCTCATAGTCACTCCTTCACATCATCTAGACCACAATAGTCATTTCCCTTTCCAAAAGCCACCATACAACCACTATTGTGTCACAGGATCATCACCACGGCCTCTACAATCAACATATCAACACGTCTTCGGCCCCTTTACTCGTGTGTTTATTGGTTGGTTTATATTTTTGAACATTATTTGTATGAATTGATTACCCTATTATTATGGATGACAATCTAAATTACTGTATTTGTTTTGTAGCTATTTGTGATTTGCGGGAATTACTCGCTTGTGGATTTAATTAACGTCTTTCTAATGGAATGAAAGCCCAGCTTGTTAGCTTGCTTAAATTATTAGCAAATTGCTCATTTTAATTTCTTTTATTTTGTGTCAATTAATAGTTGCAAAACACATCACCCTAGGGTGGCATCGTCTAGAGATCTGATCGCAATCTCTACCCTATGTCAGAGGAGCATGCATTTTGTCAGACTATTGGGCAATTTCAAGTATAACTTACAATGCAATGGCTCTTCAAAATAGTACTAAAAAACAGATATTCATCAAATGTAATAGTTGTCAGCAACTATAAAATGCAGATTTCGGGATAGCTTTTAGAGTGATCAAATCCAAGGCAAACACTCGTCCTATCCGTTTGGGTGTGGTGGAAAGTATTCTTGGGAATTTTAATAAGTATAGGAAATGCCTTTACAATGAAGTGAAGAAGAGATGATTGGTAAAATTAAGAGGAAGAATGGGGAGGTAAATCCAGGTGGGTTAATCAAAGACTTGACTCCAATTGCAGATATTCATTTAAGAAGTTTTAATAGGAACTCTTTGATGAGTAAGAACTCTTTCAATCACACCTTATAAATGCCCTCATGGGTGTGAAACCTCAATATCAGGTGCCTTTAATCCAAGATGTTGATGGCAAAGTTAACTTTGATTCAAACTGAAGCTCAAAAATATCTTTGATTTCAACAAGCAACGTACGGCAGTAGGTGCATCCTTCCACTAAGGCTAACTAGAACAGAGGAAAAGAAAGGGCAACCTCGCCTGGCGAGAAAAAAAACACATCATCACCAACAACGTGACTGCTAAAATTCCTGGCAATTTTCATTTATGAAATTTACATATTATAAGTAAAGCCGAAGCACAAAAGCTTAAGGAAAAAGAGAGGCTCTGGCGCACGAAGACCTCCACCAGCAACCATGTCTCAAGCTCTTAAGAAAAATGAGAAAAACTTTTAGAGGAAAAGAAAGGGGATAAAACTAATGCGCACAAAACATCCATCGCTGCGAGAGAACAAACACTCTGGCAACTGCAGAAAGACAGTTCAAGATGCTTAATTTCTTCTTAGGAATAGAAGTGACCCCCACCACCCATGGTCTTCACTTGTCACAACAATCATATATGATATAACTGAGACCCGTTGGAAAATTTCAACATGGCTGACTCTAAAGAAGTATCATCATTCATCACCCTTGAGTAAATCGACTCCTTTGCAGCTCGTTGACAGTGGTGCTAATGTTGTTTAAACACTTCATCGACAACTTGTTGGTAGGTTACAAATTCATCTGCTTAACTCGGTCAAAAATTGATCAATCATTTAACAAGCTATCTCAATACATGCACACACCCCACTCAAATATAGTGGACTGTGTGTTACCAAAAGAGGGTTAACTAAACATTCCTCAAGAGCATTTATGCTATTTTAAAGGAACCATTTCTCATGGCCTTTTTTTAAAGGTGATCAATCAATTCGCCTAACGACCAAGAAAAAATCTTTGATCGAATGTAAGTTGGATATATATTCATTGCTCATCAATCGTATGAATTAATCTAGATTGAGCACCTCTTACGTTTCATTTTGGAGAGTGGCTGCGGTTGTAAAATGAGTTGTTGTAAATGCAGGTTTGTAAATGGAACTGTTGAAAACTGGTTGCTGGAAATGAACTTCTGTTTGGATAGTCTGTATTTGCGGAGCTGTTCAGAACAGATAACTGTTTGACAAAATAACGGTGACATTTTATAAATATTTTTTGGTAACTATTATGGGCAAACCCATTCTGAATAGGGGTAAAACAATTTTTAATCTATTAAAAAAATATTTTTGGAAACTGTTATGGGCAAATCATTGATATTTTTAATCTATCTATCTATATACATGTATATACATGTATATACATACATGTATATATATACATGTATACATATACATACATGTATATATATACATGTATACATATATATACATGTATATACGTGTATATATATGTATATATATAGATTATATATATATACTAAGGTTATTGTTCAAACTATATACTTTAGCATAAAAAATAACAATATATTTGGCCTCTCCGTCGTGCCTACGTCATGCCTCTCCCATGCCTCCGCCATGCCTCTGTCATGCCTCCGCCATGCCTCCGTCATGCCTCCGCCATGCCTCCGTCATGCCTCCGTCATGCCTCCGTCATGCCTCCGCCATGCCTCCGTCATGCCTCCGCCATGCCTCCGTCATGCTTCTGCCATGCCTCCGTCATGCTTCCGCGCTACTCCATCGGCGGCGACAACCCAAAAAATATCAATGATTTGGAGCTCTGCCGCCTCTGCCATGCTTTGCCTGGTTTTCGTCCTCCAAACAAAATAAGCGGAGCTCAGGGGCTGGGTTTCGTCCCGCAATTTTTTGTGCTAGGATAGAGCGTCTGGCGGTTCAAAATCAGACGGAAAAACAAATGGGATATTTCTCGCATATTGTGTTTTTACAAAAAGAACGTTGCTAAACAGTGAGCCAAATGAAGCCTTAATTGAACATGGCATTTCACTTACCAATAAGGTAATCATGTTACACCACAACAATAGAGCTACATACTTAAATGAAACTTCAATTTTTCATTACAGAATGAAGCATGTGGCTCTAGACTAGCGCTTTGTTAAGGGAAAAAGCAATCATTGGATAGCTCCTGCTATGATTTGTCTCCACTCAAAAGTAACTTGTTGAAGCACTCACAAAACCATTATCTAAAGCAAAGTTTCAACACTTAAGGTCCAAGATTGGAGCCTTTGAGATCACGGGCTAATTTCTATCACTCTGGATCACCCAGTAATTATAAGAGTCCTAAACATAATTAGGAGTACAGAATTCAAACTAAAATATGTATAAAAGCTATTTCTTTCACTCCAATCTCTAAGTTCCATGCGTGCATTAGGACCCAATGAACCATAAATATATTAATGCATCTAACATGATAAGACATATCCAATCAATAAAAAAACTTGAACAGAAATAAGAATTCAAAAGAGGGTTTTTCTCGCAAAAAAGAAAGCTAACCTTTCCATGGAATAGAAAGACTTGAGCAAGGCCAAGGGAGGCGACTCCTCCCCAGATGATCACCGTAGAGGACAGCAAGGACCATTTACTGTAGATCATCTCTTCCACTTTTTTTTACCTTCGAAAGGGATTCACCCAGTCTACGATGTGCCCTGTGATCAGTGGGAGGAAATAATGAGATTCACGTGAATTCAGGCTTCGCCTTATGAGCTAACAATTAAAAACCAACAAGATCATAACAAACAAATTCAAAAGAAAACATCTACATCCTTGCAATCATAATAATCAACTACAATATCAAATCAGAAATCTACCACACTTGGTAGTAGATCTGCAACAAAGATTTGCAAGCTACAACATGATTTTTTCTGGAAATCAAGTCCTAAATCCAAAATGTTATCCAGTGAAGTAGTATTCTGCAAGTGAGAAAAAAAAATCTATCCCGTGAAAAGAAATTTGGAAACCAAAACCTAAACGAGGAAGGATCCAGTGAAAAAAATCTGAAAATCAAATCGTGGTACAGCAAGGTTTTGTGAGAAGAAGGCGGGATCCAGGAACTGAAACGAACGGAAACAAAATTCGAGATCTAAATGGGGGAGAATATGCGCGTGCAGAGATCAAAAACGAGGAAGGATACCTTGTGGATCGGCGAGCGGAGAAAATGGACCGCCGGCGGCGTGCTGCGTGAGGAAGAAGCGCCGATGAGACCCGACGGCAAGTGTGGCTTGAGGAGCAGTCTTTTCGTTCGGCAGGCAGGGAGGTTTCGCAGAGGCGAGATTTTTGGAATAGGGCTAGGTTTTCAAATCTGGGTCGGTTTAATTTGGCAATAGTCAGGCCCAGTTTAGCCTGGGTAGTCAGGCCCAGATCCAGACCCCAGGCCCAGGCCTCCTGTATAAATGGGGATAAACAGAGAGACTTGCAGGCCAAGCCTATTCCAGGCCCAAGCAGATCTAATTAGGTCCAGACTTACCCGAGGCCAAATTTTCAACAAAAAAAGGGTAATTTGCAAAATGCATCCTCGAATTATAGGGTTTTGGCAAAATGCACCCCAAAAGTTTTAAATTGACAAAATGCACCCCACAAAGTGAGTTTTCTTGGCAATGTGCACCCTCAATAGGCAAAAAATGAAATGGTCAAAATGTACACTCTATGGTGCACATTGCCAAGATAACCCACTTTGGGAGGTGCATTTTACCAATTTTAAACTTTTGGTGTGCATTTTGCCAAAAGTTTATATTTCAATGGTGCATTTTGCCAATTGCCCACAAAAAAAATTTATAAAGTTAATTAATATAAAGATATTATATAAAACATATGTATTAAATTTTAAATACTTAATAAGTTTAAATGTTATATTTTATTTTATATTAAAAAATATTACAACGCATGAACAGGTCGGCCGTCAATCTCGAGAAAAAATTTTCGAACTTACAAAACGCATAAAATTTCACAATTTTTAATCTACTCACCCACAATAAGTAAGATGTCAAAGTACTGTATGACGGTCTACCAAAATAAAATAAAATGTATCGTTAATACTCAATCTTCATCGGTCAAGTTTAACGAACTCGGTTCTTCTTCGACTGACGATGAGCTGTCTTTGATGAAAGCAGTATGTTATTCGCCGCGTCCAAATAATTTTTATGGCAAATACAAATCTCCAACGACTTTTCGTTAAGTTGACTCTGCTGTTCATTCAAAACTCTCTCACTTAAAGAAAAGCGGACTCTGAAACTACTATACTGACTTAGACAGTTAATATATCGCGGGTCATTAATCTGAAAATAGGATATGTGTTAGCTTTATTTTTCCTCCACACTATTATATTAAAATTTTCAATTCTTGTTTTAGTTATATACTCTCTAAATTGTATTTTATTAAATAATTTTAATTCATTTAATATATTATTAGTTCGTGATTTTTTTTAAACGCAAACTCATAAATTTCATTTTAAAAATCATCTATCATTTGTTCTTGTGTTGAATCATCTTGTGTTCGTGACCTATATAAATAATAATTATTATCATTATTATGGAAATATGAAAAAACTGTATTAAATTTTGAAATTATTGAATCTTTATATTCCAGATTGTTTAAATCTAAGTGTAAGTTTTTATTTATTTTTATAAAAGATTTTCTAATAAAAGATTTAAAGATGACGCAGATGAAAACATAGGCGGTATTTCATTAGGCCTTGTTCGTTTCCCAGGTTTTGATAGGTGGGTTTTGGTTTTACATAAATAAAAACCAAAAATCATGTTTGTTTAGCCCTTTTGAGCCACGTTTTTTATTTTATTTGAAAACTAGTAGGTTTCACCGAGTTAAAAATTGCATAGCCCTAAAACTCACCTCATTCACTCGATTTTCATCCCGCCTCTATCTTCTCCCCCCTCCCGATCGAGCGCACACATGCGGCGACTGCGACGATCGAGGGCTCTCCTCCTTTCTCTGGCAACCGAGCAACTTTTCTCTTTTCTTCAGCATTCAAGAGGCGTTTATCCTCTGCCATTTCTAGCGATCGAGCTGCTCTCCTCCTATCTTCGGCATTCCAACGGCGACAGTCTTGCTTCGATTATTTGCCCAGGGGAGGCATTCCAGCGGCAGCAGTCCTGCAACAGCATTCAGGCGGTATTCCAGTTCTCTTGAAAGGCTATAACTCAAGTCCAAAGTTTTCGAAGAGGTATACCTAACCCTAACTTACGAAAAAAAATTCCACCTCACAAGTTATGTGTATGTGATTATGTGCAATAAATTATGTCATCTTGCAGCTTACTAGTCTTCGAGCTCTAGTTGTGCGTATGTTAGGTGTGTGTAATAAATTATGTGTTTTGTGCAATAAATTGGTTTGTTTGTTTTCGTAGATGGATTTGATCAATGAGTTACGTAGGAAAAAAATTGTTCAGTCGGAATCGAAAGATTGTTGTTGTGCTTGTTACGCCTTTTGTTGTTTGGAGTCAACCCAGCTTATGTGGTTCTTCAATCCTTAGGAACGTAGGGGGAACATATTTATGTTCCAACGATACTATTAGTAGACTTTTCAACAATGTGTTGAAGGGGATATTGAAGCTGAGTTCAGACTACATCAAACTACCTGAAACAACACAAGCTAGTAAGTAGGGGTACTTTAAAATTTGTGTTTGTGTTATTGACGGTACACATATTGATGTCATTGTCCCGGTAATTGACTAAGGTAAATACAAGAATCGGAAACGAGCAATTACCACAAATGTACTCGGAGTATGCGATGCAAATATGAAGTTTGTTTATGTTTTAGCTTGATGAGAGGGTTCTTTTTCGGATTCAAGAGTGTTGTGCAATGCACTTGAGAGGGAGGATCATTTTGAAGTGTCCGCGGGTAAATATTTTGATCACGTGTCAATTTGCTCCATAATAATTTTTAGATTGATTAACATTTAATATCATATTTTAGGAAAATATTATCTTGTTGATGCTAGATATACAAATAAGTCTGGGTATCTAGCTCCTTGTCGATCAACTCGTTATTATTTTTAGGAGTGTGTAACCCAAGGCAATAATCCAACAACATACGAATAATTATTTAATCTTCATCACTCAAAAAAGGAATGTAATTGAAAGAATATTTGAGTTACTAAAAAAGATGGGCAATTTTACGTCAGTCTTTATTCTTTGATATCAAACGTCAGGTAGAAAGTATTGATTTTTCTTTATTATTTTACATCAACTGGTATCATTTATTGCATTCTCATTTGTACATGTTCAAATTATTAATGTTTGTTGCATCCTTCATAATTTTTTGATTAACAAAAGACAAGTGAATAATGTTGGTTTGCTAGAAGAAGTTGTTGCAGAGATATTAGCACAACCTACTAGTGGAATGTTTTGTATATGAGGATACATCTGTACCAATTCAATCAAACACTGAATGGAATGCATTTTGTGATATAATGGCCCATACAAGGTTTAATGAGTACTGACATCGAGAAGATGATTTGCTTGCATGACAATGACTTAAATTTTGTACTCGTTAATTTTGTTTGTGGAAAAGTCTTTTTGTTGATGATAATGATATCAGTCTCATTAAGTCAACTTGGCGATGTTTTTTGTACTTATTTCCTTAGTTGTAGATGATTTGCTTAGTTGTATATGCTTTGTATAGTTGTGCATTATATCTACTTGCTAATATTTTTTTCATATAGTGCAACGAATGGATAGTGGTAAGGAGCAAGCTGAGAAAAAGAAACAAAAATCGTATATTCATTGGACACCTGAGATGGATACCCCTCACCCAGCTCCTGAAAGAGTCGGCTGAGGGCCCCTTAGAGTCGTCGGCGGCGGCCTCCGCCGCTTTTGTTGCTCTCCAGCAGGCCCTAGTTCGTGCCCCGATGTTAGCTATGCCAGATTTCTCCTAGCCTTTCCTTGTGGAGTGCGACACGTCGGGCGTCGTTGTGGGGTCCGTACTTATGCAAGCCGGCCGGCTGGTGGCCTATTTCAGCAGCACATTCTCGGATACCATTCGCAGCCAATCACCGTACGAGAACGAGTTTATGGGTCTCGTCCTCACAGTACAACACTGGCGGCCCTACCTTCTGGGGCAACGATTCGTGGTCCTCACCGACCACCATAGCCTCTGTTACCTTCTGCAGCAGAAGATTACTACGCCCGCCCAACAGGTGTGGGTTGCCAAGCTACCGGGCTACGATTTCAGTATCGAGTTCCGGCCGGGGAAGGCGAACCACTCTCTCTCGCAACCCCAAACTTGCAACCATCTCTCGCCCGGTTTGAGAGGATGCGGACGCCCTCCAGCGGGAAGTTGAAGCAGACCCGACGCTCAACGACATCCGGCCAGCGCTCCTCGCAGACGCCACAACTCACCGACCCGACGCTCAACGACATCCGGCCAGCGCTCCTCGCAGACGCCACAACTCACCCACTACTCCTTGGTGGACGACCGCCTACTCTTCAAGGTCCGCCTCGAACTCTCCCCCTCCTTCCCCAGCATTCCTCGGTTATTGACCGAGTTCCATGCCTCTCCGACGGGGGGACATGCCAGTAGAGCTGTCACAGTTCCGGTTCTACTAAAATCATGAACTGAACCACTAAGTAACGGTTCTTCAAATTAGAACCAAAAGCTTATTTGGTTTGACCGGTTCCTGTTCCGGTTCTAGTTCCAGCTTAACTTTTGGAGTCTTCGTGTCAACAGTTCTGATTATGGTTCAACAAGAACCAAAACCAAACCGACCACTAACGGTTTAGTCCGGTTCCATGCGGTTCGGTCCGGTTCCAATCGGTTCCATGCGGTTCGGTCCGGTTCCAATCGGTTCCAAATAAAAACAAAATCAAACTTGACGGAATAAAATAAAAGCGAGCTGCAAATAGTAAAACTCAAAACAACATCAAAATATAAATAATTATGTTGCGCCCTTCCCGACTGTCTTTTCCACAATCGGTGGGATAGTATCCATCGGCTTCCTACACGTGTAGACTTGCCACGACGTCTAGTTGGCTTGCGCACATCTCGTTAGCATGCTTTACTATAACAATTTGGTACAATTAGTTGTCTTTCATGATTACTAATAAATAGTTGGGGGCGGGACGTTATAATTTGGTCAGCATGGCTGACCGTTGCTTTGGTTTGCCACCGTTGCGGTGGATTGTGCTTGCAGGTGTTGCGGAGCCGTGCGATAAATAGCGGGCTAAAGCCCAAGTTGCTGAGCCGGCCCTCGAAGGCCTACCTTTTTGAGTGTTTTCTTTTATTCATGTATGGTCAGCCTGCGTGCCGAGGTCTGAAGACATGTAATTTGAGAAAAAAAATTGTAAGGCCATAAGGCAAATACTGATGTATTTTGTACTTCATTCCTTTTGAAGTACATGTTAGAATGACAAAAGAAAAAATCATGGCAAAACTCAAAACTTAGAATAAGTATTCTCGAGAGATTTCTGCAATGCTAGACACATATGATTTTGGGTGGGACTGGGAAAAACACGTGGTGAACGTAGACAGTGATGAGGTCTGGGCCAATTGTATTAGGGTGATTTTTTTCATTTTTTATTATAAATTTTGACACATAAATTGATGTAATTTTTTAAATAATGTAGGCATATCTTTCCCTTTGGCATTACAAGGACAAAGTCATCGTAAACTCGAGTGATCTTGCGGCGCAATGTGGAACTGATAGTGCCACTGGAGTCAACTCATTGACTAGTGTGGAACCAGCTAATCAAATTCATATTGAAGATACTATTGATGATGATGCTGGTAATGGACCAATGTGCCTAAGAAAGAAGAAGGCAAAGAAAGCATCAAATCTGGATACGATTGTAGAGGTTGTCACGCATATTGCATATAACTTAGATGGCCCGGATGAAGTAGTACCTGTAGTTCAGCTACGTAGGGAGATGAATCGGATTGAGATGATGTATGCGTCACTGACGCCTATGATATAACTTTTAGAGGCTAATATGATCAGATCTATAGATATGTTTGTCGCCGACGAAATCAAATGTGAGTGCTTTCTGATTATGTCAAAGATTCTTAGGAGGGTTTGGTTGTGCGTGCACTTGGGCGATCAGTTTTTTTTTTTGCTGCGTAAAAACTATGATGGATTGTATCTTTTTGATGTGCAAAACTTATATCATGATGATTGTATCTTTTTAACGCGCAAACGCTATAGTGGTTTTAACTTTTTGATGTGTAAAAACTTATATCATGAACAATTAGCTTTTTAACGATGTTTAAAATATTTATTTTTATAAGTGTCTTTTATTAATTTAAAAATCAATTCATGTGCCTGAAAATCTTTCTATAGCCGAACAAAAAATTTGACATTTATGAATTTCTGCACCTGAAAATCTTCCTGCAAACGAACAGAAGAATTGAGTTATGAGAGAAAATAAAAACCTTCCAGTTTTTAGTTTTCGACTAAAACCAATTCCCATCATACAAAACCTACGAAACGAACGCACCCTTATAGTATTTTAAAATTTTTGTTTCCGTTGTTTCAATTATGGGTTGTCAAAACCAATATTGTTTATAATAATTTAAAGATTTTGTAATAATTTTTAAAAATTCGATAACTCGTAAGCTAGTGAGATCATAAACGCCGGATAATTAATCGTCGCTCTATAAAAGCATTCTAATAAGTGCATATAAATCATAACTGTTTCTCAGTCATCGTCATTTAAATCATGAGTTGTATTTGTTGAATAAAATTCCATTATGAGAGTTTTTTGACGAATTACTTTTTTAACATTTTGTAAGTGAAATTTCATATAGTTGACATGTCAAATCTTGACATTAAAATTTTTTCTTCTTTGTTACAAATTTTATAAAAAAATGTCGTCTCTTTTGAATATATATATATATACATATATATATATATATATGTATATATATACATATATATATACGAGTGACGGGCACAGGCCTTCGGCCCGGGGGCATTCGGCGGCGGTGCTACATTCGGCGAGGGTGCGACATTTGTCGTGGGTGGCAACATTTGTCGTGGGGGCGACAATTGTCGTGGATGCAACATTTGTCGTGGGTGCAATAAATGTCTGGGAGGCGATAGTTGTCGTGGGGGCAACAGTCAGCGGTAGATCGACATTCGGCTGGGATGCGACATTCAGCGAGGTTACGACATTCGGCTAGGGAGCGACATTTGTCGTGGGTGCGATATTTTTCGTGGGCATAACATTTGTCGTGGGTGTGATATTTGTCGTGGGTGCGACATTTATCGTTGATCGCAACATTTGTCGTGGGGGCGACATTTCTCGTGATAGGGGACAGTTGTCATGGGTGCTTACACTTTTTTTATGTGGTGGTACATATTTAAAGTACAAGTTATAACAAATTCATTAAAATAATTAGAAATAATAAATTGCATCCACACGTCAATCAGATTTTTAATAGTGATGGATGACATCCTAACAGTCATGAGAGAGCTAGAATTTATAGTTTAAAAGAACTTCAACTATAAATCACAAAATTTGAAGGGGTATTGTGCTCGTTATGAAATTATAGCAAGAGATTTAAAATATGTCTAGAAAGAGAAAATGACCAACATAATGCTAGCGGGGCCTGTTAAAAGCTTTAACATTGTGTTGGTATGTGCTAATCTGTTTTGACATTAACCCCACCGATTATATTGTTATGCCAGCGGGGCCTGTAACTATACCGTCATGATATTACCAACTCATAGTTATACTATTGTTCATCTTATCTTCCAACTCTCCCCCTCATGTTCTCTCTCTCTTGATCCAATGACCAATACTATGGTAGGCTTTCATTAGGCATGTCAGTCGTCAATTTGAGGATGGTTCTCATTCGACATATCAACGATATTTTTGAGGAGTTGTTATTAAATCAATCAATTATATTAAAGTTAATTAAATAATATTATATTCATTTTAAGTTGCATTAAATAATTGATAGGGTCGGAGCCCCAAACCTATCGCAGTCGAGCTACTGTCGTAATTGGCCGTAGGGGGAAGCTCGCGGAGGTGGGCGAAGCCTGCCGCCACTGGCCGAGTACTTTAGCGCGAGGCCATAGGGGCGGATCCTCGTGTCTGGCACTCGTATACACACACACACACACACACACACACACACATTAGCATTTTCGAACGGGTTTCGCCCGTTCTTGATGCGACGCTGCGGGATTCGCCCGCAACCAAGCGGGCTTCGCCCGCTTGACAACGACAATGGTCGTGGGCGGCAATATAAATCGTGGGGACGACATTTGTCGTGGGTGACAATATTGGTCGTCGCAGCGACATTGGTCGTGGCGGCGACATTGGTCTTGGGCAGCGACATTGTTCGTGGGCGGTGACATTATTCATCGACATCATTCGGGGGCGGCAATATTATTCTGGTGCGGTGACATTTATTGAGAATAGGAATGTATCTAATTGAAAATCAAATTGAACATTCTACGGGGGTGGCGACATTAGGCAAACCAGCGTCATTATACGAAGCGACAACATTAGGCGGGGGTGACGACATTATGCTGGGGTGGCCACAATCGGCAGGGGCAACGACAATCGGCACAGGCGGCAACAATCGGCGGGGGCGTCGACATCCAGCGAGAGTGGTTATAGTGAAACAGTGATTCAAGTAATGAATGTTGTACAACAAAATAATATTATGTTTTGTGAAAGATGAAATAAGATTTAAATAATATCATGTTGATTCATGAGCTCAATTACTTTATTAGTGTTTCTTTTTCAAAAACTCTCATCCAGCACACCAACATACCCAAGTGAAGACTTAATAAAATAAAGTCACGATTGATCTCTCATCCAACATAGCTCTATTTAAGTAAAAGCAAAACAAATACAAAACACCAATTAGTTAATAAAGTAGTAAAGAGTAAAGAATAACTCATATAAGATATCTTTATTTCTGCAAAGGAATAATTTGATTTCATAAATTACAACAATGGTGGATATTTGTGTGCACAAACAGCTCTCTAAATATTGGGATAATTTGATTTCATAAATTACAAACAATGACACTGGAAATCTCTTAGCGGCGCTCCCCGACCACGTCGGTGCCATGAACGGCATTAGCTGGAATCCCATGATCCCTCAAATGCTTGCTTCTGCCAGCGACGACCACAACATCAGAATACTGGGAGGAAGCATGGTTAACTATAATCATCATGAAGCATGCAGCAATGGAGTCAGACACTTGAATAGAAACTCCAAATGAATGAATTATCGTGTACATAGCTAGATGCCTAAATTCCTCTTGCTGGTTGCTTTTCTCCCACACAAATTTTAGACCACTTCTTTTACTGTTTGCGATTTTACTGTTAAGATGTGAGTTTAAAGATTGAGAATTAATTGATTAACTTCACCATTTTTTCTGTAAAAAAGAAATGCTTGCAATGATTTTTAAAGTGTATGCTTCAGTTTATCTCCCTTTTTCTGAGAGCTTTCGTCAGTTGTAGTGTTTTAGCCGGGCCAAATACAGTGCTCTGTGGTGGCTCTTTTTTTGTAAGCCTATTATCTACAGTAAAGATTTGTATATGTCTTAAATTCACTTAATTGATGTTTAGTTCTTATGTGTAGTTAATTGTAAAATTTGTATTATTATTATTATTTCTAGCACATAAAACTACAATGGTTTTTGGGCATTTCTTAAGCTGATCGGGCAACGCAAGTGAAGCGTGAAGCTTATCACGCGCGGCCATGCAGTTGATTCCTCAAGCAATTTTTGTTGTGAATGTTGTATTTTCTAATTTGGTGAAGCCCAATGGGGATGTTGTTTCAAATTAAATCAATCATTGAGATTAAACAACATTCATACTATATATTAGAGTCAAACAACATTCTCACCATAATAACAGAAACACTTGCATACCTCAAAATTTTTTCAAAGCAATTCTCAACAAACGAACTACAAAAACATGACACACGGTGAAATATATAGTCCAAAATAGAAATGTATACCTTCGGAAAATCGAAAGGAATGAGTCGCGTGCTGCATCATCGATTGGCACCTCCTGCTAAAATTTGCAAAAGATTCTGATCAGCGAAATATTTTATGATGGATTTAATTATACTGCGCCAAGTATCACTTTCTTGCATTACCTATAATATTTGAATTCCAAAAAGTCTGGAAGAGCACACCAATTATATTGATTTGTGAAACGCTAGTACTACCAACATATGCTTCTGACATGAGATAGTAAATCCACGGTAACATTGAGACAAAGCTTTGTTCTCAGTTGTCAGTCTTGGCTTTGTTCTGGGTTGTTTCCCTCAGAGGTATATTAGATAATTAGAGTGTATGACACAACTAATTGAAATTGCATGGCACAAATAACTAAAAATGCAAACAATGTCATCTTAAAGGTAAGAGTCAAGGCAATTTCTAATGAATGTGCATCCCACAATTTCTAGGGTGGGGGTAGAGAACATCAGCTGTCGAAGTTGGTTTGTACTGGAGATCAAGAGAAGTGCTGAGAACATTGGCAATTTCTAGGGTGGGGGTTGAGAACATCGGCCGTCGAAGTTGGTCGATACTGGAGATCAAGAGAAGGGCTGAACATAGAATCGTCGAAGTTGATCAGTGGTGGAATGCAAGAAAGAGGGAGATTGGGAAGCGGTTTTGGGACGGGGATCACGAATGAGTTGAGGGGTTGAATGAAACGATGATAAATCGATGTTGACTGGGTTGATTCAAATGAATCCTCTTGGTTCGGCCTGAGAAGAGTTCTTCAGTAGAATGAAACCATAAATCGATGATTTCTTTTTATTAGTTACTGAATGCCAATTTCTGATGGTCGGGAGGTGTGATTTTCTAAGATTTTAGCATGATAATTAAGTTTTGAAGTGTTTTGTTTGAATTTAAATTGGTCATGATGGAGGGGAATCATGAGGACATGATTTATTAGCAAAATAAAATAGTTGTGAGTGCTCTGCTGGTTAACCACCATTGCACTAAAAACGGCCAAAGGGGATTTTCTTATATATATATAGGATTGCTAAGTCAGTGTGGAACATGTTCTAGAACTCCCTGCAATCTCAACATATGATGTATACAATCTATATAATGCATTTAGATATTACAATCTATATTTGGTCAGAAATCACATTTGCTGAAGATGGTGTTGAGCATGATGAAATTGCAGGAAAAAATAAAATGGTATCAAAATCAAAACATTTTATGATCGGGATCAAGCAAGCAATTGTCATGTAAGTCGGTGTGGACCAATTTGTTAACTTATAAATGTCTCACATTGGCAAAAGAACAAACAGTTTGTGTGCATCATTTTACATCTCTTTAGCAAAATCACTGGAGCAAACTATGAAGACGAACATAGGCCTTCTTCTTTGGGAGTGTTATATGACAAATAAAGGATTAAAAAAATGCATGAACGTAAAGCAATCCAACAGTATGACAATAATGTAAAAGGAATGACAAGATTAAAGGAAATTTGAACCAACAGTAAAGTTAATTATCTGGAAATCTCTGATCAAATATTGGAGCAGCTACACAACACAAAGTAGTTGATGAGATCCTCCCACGACAACACCATCTTCATCTTTCCAAACCCTACTAGATACTCTTTGTCGAGCAGCACAGTTTCTGGTTTCCTAGCCATAGCCAGTTATCGGGGGTGCCAATCCTCACTTTAATCTGAAATGGCGCACATACACGACATGGTAGGATATTCAGGGGAGGTGCACCAAAAATTGACAGGAGATACGGGGTGGTGCATAGCAAAATGGGAAGGAAGTGAGATGTAGGTCGTGAGTGGTTGGGGAAGGGTAAAGGAAAAAAGAGCAAGGGTCGAACATGTTGCATACCTTGGAATCAATCGGACACGATGTCCTGAAACCCTGAGCAGCAGGAAGGAGGGATTTGGGGTTACCGGGTTGTAGAAAGCATTAGACGGGCTTTTGGGAGGACGCCGACCCTAAGCAGCGGAGCAGGAAGGGGAGAGGCGTGGCCGGTGGGTAGTGCTCAGACGGAGGAGGAGAGAAGGAGCGTGAAACTGATGTAGACGGCAACAAGATGTATTGCGATGGAAACAGAGATGAGAGCAGCATTGTCGAGAGAAAGGCAAGGAGAGCGAAATTGAGGGAGAGGGCGACGAGGCAGCTAGCGACGGAAGTAGCAGAGGAAGCACGATCCGTGAGCATTTCGTGAGGTGGATGATCTATGACCTTTCTTTAATGGATGATCGTGTGCCTAATATTAAAAGTGTGGTGTGCTTAAAAATATTTATATTGTTTTATATAATAAAGAAAAATAAATATAAATATATATATTAACATAGTTCTAATTTTAAAGAAATCTTTATTTTATAATAAAAATAAAAAATAATTGATTGATCATGTGGCTAATATTAAAAGTGTGGTGTATCTATTAATTTTAAACTATTTTGGACAATTAAATTTAAAACTTGACAAACACAACGTATATAAAAAAAATACTCAATTTAACATAGGTTTTAAATCTCCTTTTAAACTATCAATAACTACGACATTATAATTAGCGTTATTAAAAGAAATACTCATAATTTTATCTTTTATTTAAAATATGCGGATACAATGTAACACCCCATATCCGTCGCATAGCATATAGTAGTAGTTCCGACCGGGGCCCAACGTCATATACCACAGACAGACCGGAAGGTTACGCAATGGAAACCATCCTGCTAATAATCAACGTCCTACACAGAGTACATTCTAGCGGAAGCAATTTAAAAGTTGCAAAAATAAGAACCCAACCAAACAGCCTGAATGTCCACTACAATAACACAATAGGAATGAACGTACAAATACACAAGTACATGACCTTATGATCTTACAATAGTTTTCTCAATTAAAAGTGTCTTCCAAAACTCGACACGCAGGCCGGTTATACATGAGTATAAAAGAAAACACCCAAAAATTAGCCCTTCGAGGGCCGGCTCAGCAACAATGGCTTTTGCCCGCTATTTACCACTCAGCTCCGCAGCACCTGCAAGCAACAAATCCACCGAGCGGTGGCAAACAAAAGCAACAGTCAACTATGCTGACCAAATTATAACGATCTCGTCCCTAAACTCGGGGTGGCAATGCTCCTTCCCTGCAAGTCGATGAAGACGATCACAAAGTAGTCTAGGTACTCAATGAAAGTCATGTTCATCAGATCCATGAACACTGACGGTGCATTAGTCAGCCCAAATGGCATGACCGTAAACTCTTAATGCACGTATCTCGTACTAAAAGTTGTCTTGGGGATATCACTCTCTGTTATCCTCAGCTGATAATACTCAGACTTAAGATCCAATTTTGAGTACACCGTTGACCCGACTAACTGATCGAACAGATCATCAATCCTTGGGATCGGGTACTTGTTCGTCTCTGTTAGCTTGTTCAGTTCTCGATAATCGATACAAAGTCTCAAGCTTCTGTCCTTCTTAACAAAAAGGACCAGTGCGCTCCAAGTCGACAAACTTGGATGCACATATCCCTGTTCCAATAACTCTTGAAGTTGCACCTTCAACTCCGCCATCTCCTTAGGCACTAGCCGATACGGTGAGCGTGACACAGATTTCACACTTGGCACTAGCTCGATAGTGAAGTATATCTCCCGTTGAGGTGGGGCTCCAGGAAGATCGTTAGGGAACACATCAGGGTATTCGGATACCCCTGAAATACTGTCCAACATAGGCTTAGGCTTTGCAACCTCCACTAGCGTGAAGAATAGCTCTGCTCCAGCACGAACCGCCTTCAGCACCTGAAGAGCAGACATCAAAGTCTTGCTCGACCCTTTCAATCCCGTAAAAGACATCTCACAATCTGTTCCCAACTTGACCTCCTTGCGACTGCAATTGATATGTGCTTGCTACTCTGAGAGCCAGTCCATACAAAATATCATGTCGAACTACACCAGCGGCAGTAACGATGCTTGCAAATCAAACTCCTGATTTCCAATACGAATCTTTATGCCACAGACTCTATCCGCGCGCATCGAACACCCATTCGGCAACAACACAACCAGTTTGTCCTTTATCATCGAAGAAGGTACTCCGATGCACGATATAAATCCTTCAGACAAAAAGGAGTGCGAAGCTCCCGTATCGAAGAGTGCTCTCGCCGGATTATCACAAATCAAAACAAATCCTATACAAGCAGTGGTAAGGTAACACGCGCATAACAAGTATTTAAAAATTAACATGCTATAAATTTAGACCATACTTGTCACCGCATCTGCTTGCTTGATGGCCTCCTGCTGGCCAAAATTGTAGACGCGAGGTTGAGCCGGAGCATAATGGGATGCGGTTGACTCCACCGCCTTGCCCTTCTCTTCATAGGTTGCTCCCGGCTTCCTCTCGGACTTTGGGCGTCCGCTTCGACAATCTCGGGCATGGTGTCCCAGCTTCACACAAGTATAATATGCGCCCGGGGTTCGGACTGTAGTCGCCCCAGATGCACTAAAAGAAGGGGTTGGACCCGAAGTTCTAGCCTTTTTATTCCACTTGCAGAACAGAGATTTTGAGGAGTTCGGCACTTTGAACTCCGGCCCCTTTGCAGTAGAGTCTTTCTTCGCTTGCACATTCTTCAGATCCTTTTCCAAATACCGGGTCGTATTGACCAGGGTCAAGAAGCCCTGCGTCATAGGCCCCGAGAGCAGTAGCCTTAGGTCATCCCTCAGACCTTCATAGAATCAGTTTGTCTTACGCTCCTCATCCGTGAACGTAGAGCTAGTGTACCGACCCAACCGAGTAAATTCGTGGAGATACTCATCCATGCTACTCTCTCCTTGCGTCAACCTCTGGAATTCATTCTCTAATGCAATCCTCTGAGATGAGGGAAGGTATCTTGCCAAGAAGAGTCTCGAAAATTCTTCCATCAAGACGTCTGTAAGTTGCCTTCCCATCAAGTGATGTAACTCCAAGCCGTCCCACCACATCCTAGCATCTTCGTCCAATAGGAATGTAGCTATAATGGTCATCTGCCACCCCTCCGTTTCCGTCGCTGTCAAGACTCTCTTCACTCGGGAGAGCCAATCTTCAGCTTGGGATGGGGTCCCCGTCCCCGAGAACACCATAGGATTGAATCTCATAACATGTTTGAGCTGCCTTTCAGTCGCTCTCCTAGGCACCAAAGGCTCCACCACTACTAGCTCCACCCTTCTCGGTTCCGCTGCTTGAAGTGGTACATGCTCCATCGCAGGAGCGGGCTGCTGCATTTGCCTTGCAAGCTGCGCGTTGATCATAACAAACACCGCTTCAGCCACCAATCGTATGGTTTCTGCCTAGGGAGGTGTTGCAGACACTTCATTCGGTGCGCTACTAGCCTCAGAAATCGGACATTCTGACGGCCCTGCACCACTTCTGGTCACCTATAGTTGTACAAAACACCGTTAAGCGACCCAACAAAATTGCAAAAAGCAATTATAGGAACACGCAAGTTCCCCAAACATGTGTATTTTCATTCTTAAGTGGACATGCATGGATTATTTTAATGTTATAACGATGATGCATACACATGTGCTCACCACCACTTAAAAGAATTCGTCCACGAATTCATTTAAATTGACCGAAACCAGTAGTCTGATATCAAATTGTAACACCTTATATCCGTCGCATAACATATATCAGTAGGTCCGACCAGGGCCCGATGTTATATACCACAGACAGACCGGAAGGTTACGCAATGGAAAACATCATGCTAATAACCAACATCCTACACAGAATACATTCTAGCGGAAGCAATTTAAAAGTTGCAAGAATAAGAACCCAGCCAAACAGCCTAAATGTCCACTACAATAACACAACTGGAATAAACGTACAAATACACAAGTACATGACTTTATGGCCTTACAATAGTTTTCTCAATTAAAAGTGTCTTCCAAACCTCGGCACACAGGCCGGTCATACATGAGTATAAAAGAAAACACCCAAAAATTAGGCCTTCGAGGGCCGGCTCAGCAACAAGGACTTTTGCCCGCTATTTACCACTCGGCTCCGCAACACCTGCAAGCAACAAATTCATCGAGCGGTGACAAACAAAAGCAACGGTCAGCTATACTGACCAAATTATAATGATCTCGCTCCTAAACTTGGGGTGGCAATGCTCCTTCCCTGCAAGTCGATGAAGACGATCACAAAGTGGTCTCGGTACTCCCTGAAAGTTCTGTTCATCAGATCCATGAACACTGACGGCGCATTAGTCAACCCAAACGGCATGACCGTAAACTCATAATGCTCGTATCTCGTACTAAAAGCTGTCTTGGGGATATCACTCTCCCTTATCCTCGGCTGATAATACCCGGACTTAAGATCCAATTTTGAGTACACCATTGACCCCACTAACTGATCGAACAGATCATCCATCCTTGGGATCGGGTACTTGTTCTTCTCCGTTAGCTTGTTCAGTTCTTGATAATCGATACAAAGTCTCAAGCTTTCGTCCTTCTTAACAAAAAGGATCGGTGTGCTCCAAGGCGACAAACTTAGACGCACATATCCATGTTCCAATAACTCTTGAAGTTGCACCTTCAGCTTTGCCATCTCCTTAGGTGCTAGCCGATAAGGTGAGCGTGGCACAGGTTTCGCACCTGGCACTAGCTTGATAGTGAAGTATATCTCCCGTTGAGGTAGGGCTCCAGGAAGATCACCAGGGAACACATTAGGGTACTCAGATACCACTAAAATACAGTCCAACGTAGGCTTAGGCTTTACAACCTCCACTAGCGTGAAGAATAGCTCTGCTCCAGCACGAACCGCCTTCACAACCTGAAGAGCAGACATCAAAGTCTTGCTCGACCCTTTCAAGCCCGTAAAAGTCGTCTCACGACCTGTTCCTAACTTGACCTCCTTGCGACTGCAATCGATATGTGTTTGCTACTCTGAGAGCCAGTCCATACCAAATATCACTTCGAACTCCACCAGTGGCAGTAATGACGCTTGCAAATCGAACTCCTGATTCCCAATATGAATCTTTACGCCACAGACTCTATCCGTGCGCATCGTACACCCATTCAGTAACAACACATCCAGTTTTTCCTTTGCCATCGCAGAAGGTACTCCGATGCGCGATATAAATCCTTTGAACAAAAAGGAGTGCGAAGCTCCCGTATCGAAGAGTGCTCTCGCCGGATTATCACAAATCAAAACAAAGCCTATACAAGCAGTGGTAAGGTAACACGCGCATAACAAGTATTTAAAGATTAACTTGCTATAAATTTAAACAGTACATGTCACCATATCCACTTGCTTGATTGCCTCCTGCTGGCCAAGATTGTAGACTCTAGGTTGAGCCGGAGCATAATGGGATGCAGTTGACTCCACCGCCTTGCCCTTCTCTTCATAAGTTGCTCCCGGCTTCCTCTCGGACTTTAAGCGTCCGCTTCGACAATCTCGGGCATAGTGTCTCAGCTTCCCACAAGTATAGCATGTGCCCGGGGTTCGGACTGTAGTCGCCCCAGATGCACCAGAAGAAGGGGTTGGACCCGAAGTCCTAGCCTTATTATTCTACTTGCGGAACACAGATTTTGAGGAGTTCGACACTTTGAACTCCGGCCCCTTTGCAATAGAGTCTTTCTTCGCTTGCACATTCTTCAGATCCTTTTCCAAAGACCGGGTCGTATTGACCAGTGTCAAGAAGCTCTACGCATAGGCCCCGAGAGCAGTAGCCTTAGGTCATCCCTCAGACCTTCATAGAATCGGTTTGTCTTACGCTCCTCATCCGCGAACGTAGAGCTAGCGTACCGACCCAACCGAGTAAATTCGTGAAGATACTCATCCACGCTACTCTCTCCTTGCGTCAACATATGGAATTTATTCTCCAATGCAATCCTCTGAGACGAGGGAAGGTACCTTGCCAAGAACAGTCTCGAAAATTCTTCCATCGAGACGTCCGTAAGTTGCCTTCCCCTCAAATGATATAACTCCAAGCCTTCCCACCACAACCTAGCATCTCCGTCCAACATTAATGTAGCTATAGTGGTCATGTGTCACTCATCCGTTTCCATCGCTGTCAAGACTCTCTTCACTGGGGAGTGCCAATCTTCAGCTTGGGATGGGGTCCCCCCGTCCCCGAGAACACCGGAGGATTGAATCCCATAGCATATTTAAGCTGCCTTTCATTCGCTCTCCTAGGTACCAAATGCTCCACCACTATTGGCTCCACCCTTCTCGGTTCCGCTGCTTGAAGTGGTACATGCTCCATCACAGGAGCGGGCTGCTGCATTTGCCTTGCAGGCTGCGCGTTGATCATAACAAACACCGCTTCGGCCACCAATCGTTTGGTTTCTGCCGAGTGAAGTGTTGCAGGCACATCATTCGATGCGCTACTAGCCTCAGAAATCGGGCGTTCTGACGGCCCTGCACCGCTCCTGATCACCTATAGTTGTACAAAACACCGTTAAACGACCCAACAAAATTGCAAAAATCAATTATAGGAACACGTAGGTTCCTCAAACATGTGTATTTTCATTCCTAAGTGGACATTCATGGGTTCTTTTATTGTTATAATGATGACGCACACACATGTGCTTACCACCCCTTAAAAATATTCGTCCACGAATTCATTTAAGTTGACCAAAACCAGTAGTCTGATACCAAACTGTAACACCCCTTATCCATCGCATAGCATATAGCAGTAGGTTTGGCCGGGACCCGACGCCATATACCACAGACAGACCAGAAGGTTACGCAATGGAAACCATCCTGCTAATAACTAACGTCCTACACAGAGTACATTCTAACGAAAGAAATTTAAAAGTTGCAAGAATAAGAACCCAGCCAAACAGCCTGAATGTCCACTATAATAGCACAATAGGAATGAACGTACAAATACACAAGTACATGACCTTATGGACTTACAATAGTTTTCTCAATTAAAAGTATCTTCCAAATCTCGGCATGTAGGTCGGTCATACATGAGTATAAAAGAAAACACCCAAAAATTAGCCCTTCGAGTTCCGGCTCAGCAACAAGGGCTTTTGCCCGCTATTTATCACTCGGCTCCGCAACACCTGCAAGCAACAAATTCACCGAACGGTGGCAAACAAAAGCAACGGTCAGCTATACTGACCAAATTATAACGATCTCGCCTCTAAACTCGTGGCGGCGATGTTCCTTCCCTGCACTTTATTAGCATTGTCAAACAATAATGAATAAACACTTCACCACAGGCGTAGGCACTCACGACCACACACCCCGTGCACTCAGGGCACATTCTCGGTGAACCCGATCAAAGTCCGTGGTCTCACCACTGCCACTTGGACGACAATTTCTCGTGAGCATTTAAGTCTTTCCGACAGTAATCACATCAATTGAAGACATCGACAGCCTAAAACTCGCCCTTTATGCCACCGGGTACGGTTCCACTCAACCCGTTGCTCACCTCGCCACAACAATTTAAGTCATCGGCGCGGGTCAAGCTTCCCCGAATCCCATTTCGATCACACTCTTTACATAACCCGGTTATGTACAAGTTGGCTCCCAGACCACCATGTTGGTAGAATCATGCATCTGCCCAGTTTTTCGGGTGCACCTCGACGTTAGTCCACAAGGTTTCCTGTTGCAATCTACCGAGTATAAAACCCGAAAAACAATCAACTGCGCGGAGTCTTCTCCAGCCATTCATGCAATGCAGCATCACCGATCCATAACAACATGCCCGGGTAGGCTTCACACATCATGCATATGCCCGTTTCTCGATTACGGACTCTACATGTAAAACAACGGGGACTATACATGTCTACTCGAAGGAACTCCTCACACTCACCACAAACTCACGAGAGCGGACTTCTTATGTAAGGGAAAAGAGGAATTCACATGTCCAGGATGAGAATCGTTACCCTAGCATTTCTCTTTGGCACCATGAAGATCTATGCGGATGAAAAACACCGCAATGTCCTCGCCTTCGTAGATCCGAACTCGGCTTGCGATTTGGGGCTCCGAAGCTCCACTGGTGGCTGTATCTCTCTTCCTTCTTCTTCCTTGCTTTCCCCTCTCTCTAGAACTTTAAAAATAGAAAACTCAAATAGAATGAGGGTTTCTAAGCCCTATTCCCGGGTATATCCCAGCAAGAACAGCCTTGAGCCGTTGGATCCCAAAATAAGGAAACAAACGGCCATGATTCGGACTTAAAATCCAAAACCTGGGTCGAACAAGGCTTGTGACACGCCCGTGTCCAAGGCCGCGTGCCTCATTCGATGTCGAAACCATCGTGTCCCGAAAAGAACACGGGCTCTCGACACGCCCGTGTCCGGCTTGACATGCCCGTGTCATCAAGTACACGCCCGTGTCATCCAGTACGCGCCCGTGTAGTTGGGCGTGTTCCTCCATCGACACAGGACCAACACCAACCCGTGAAGAACACGGGTATTGGACAGGCCCGTGTCCCATATGACACGCCCGTGTCATACCCAAATACGTCTGGGCTCCAGGTCGTATTTCTCCCCCGACACAACTCGGCTAACCACCCGAGTAGGACACGGCCTGGGACACGCCCGTGTCTCAGGCCGTGTTCGTTGTTCGATGATCGTCGACTGCAATTTCGTCGACCACACGGTCATCGTCGAACCCGAGCAAGACACGTCGTTGGGACACGCCCGTGTCCCAGGCCGTGTGACCTCTACCAAGTCCCAAACATGGCTCAAAATGCCACTCGTCGCTCTTTTAAGTTTTGGGGCGTTACATACAATTCATATTTTCTTGATAAATTTGTGTTTTGGTATGTTGAGCTTCAAAATCATTAAAATAAATGATACGTTTGGATAGCTCCCACGAAGTATGATCTATCAAATGACTTGTAATGCAAACGTAGGAAAGTCATAATTATATATTGTTATTTCAAACATTGCAAGTTAAACAAATCTTACTCTCCAAAGCTTCGTTTGGTTCGACGTTTTGCTCAGGAGGCGGGAAGAGAAGGTGAACTGTTGGAACCGGAGGGGGAGGCTGTGGTTGGAATCCATCTATTTTCCTCTTTTTCTCATTGTGCGGCAGGTGTAAATAGAGCAAACGTCGCCGCCGGCCATTTGGTTACCCGTCGTGCGGCGGCGTTTGCCCCGAACGAAGTGCTTAAAACGCTGCGCCAAACGAAGCCTAAATTGTCAAAATATTTAATCATTTTTTTTTTCTTTAATATAAGCTTTATGTGTCATGTCTTATTGTAATTATACTTGATGATATTTCGGCTGGAGAGCTCGCTTAACATAAATAGTCTCACTGGCGTTGTGTAGTGATTAAACGACAGCCCATGCCCGATGATATTCTCCATATGCGCTTCTCTTTGCCGCATTTGATCGCAAGTCCAAACTTGTCCGGTCATTGATAGTTGTGATTGGCTAGATTCCAGAGTTTGCTTAGCAACACATGATTTGATGTGTCGCACGAGTGTGGAGTTTTCGGCCACAGTTAACAACTTCGGACAATGTCGGCACT
The DNA here is from genome assembly GCA_039583875.1 of Platanthera guangdongensis. Lineage (NCBI taxonomy): Eukaryota > Viridiplantae > Streptophyta > Magnoliopsida > Asparagales > Orchidaceae > Platanthera > Platanthera guangdongensis. Next base: position 9,186,407 of record CM077152.1, read on the forward strand.
TCGCTTTAAAATCATTGTCGACACACACTTTTTCACGGTGCTTCCATATTGGAGCACTATGTTTGTGCTCGACAATTTCGGGAATAATACCAGATGAAGATGTCATTGATTGAAACTTTGAACTGAAGAATGAAAGCGGATGAGATTTATGAGAGCTTAAGCTTCGAGTGCAATTAAATTTTTTTGAATATAGCATTCTATATATTTATAAAAAAATTCAAAATTTAAAACATTATAAAGCATTTATAAAAAATAAAAAATAAATAAATAATCTTCTCTGCCCACCATTCTTCTGATGCAGCAATAGTTCTTTTCTCTGGATCCCAACCTAAACCAGTCTCGCCATGTTTCGGCTCTTTCCATAACTTCCAATCCTTCTTCAAATAATTCTATTTATTTTTCATTTGCAATCGATCATAACTTTTCCCGGTTCATTCTTCAAGCCCCACAATCAAATTTTTTCACCCTTCTTTGCTAAAGTGGGTGGTGGGCAGATTCCCCAGACAATTCTCTTTTATGTAGAGATCACAAAATAACATCACTTCACCTGACTCCCAACTCGTTACGATTCATCTTTCATTTGATTTTACCATTATGCTATAAACAAATACAGAATATATTACATACAAAAACATATTACATACAAACACACACACACACACACACACAACACAACACACACACACACACACAACACAACACATACACACACACACACTCACACAAAATATCAAACACACACACACACACGCACATCATGCTTACACACTCACACTGAACACACACAACACTCACATACACAACACATGTTATGTAGGTAAGTTCATGAATTATTCAGTTTATACGTGCTCAAAGGGAGATACCTTGAATGTTGTGCTTGGCCCAGCCATGTCCGACTCAATACAACAACAACATTCAAGCCTTTATCCCACTATAGTGGAATGTAAAATCACTGGAGCAATATCATCACAGAGAGCTTGGACTAAGGAATGTTCCAAATACATGCATTTTAAAAACAGGAGCAATATTATCTGTATTTACAGGAATTGAGTAATGAAATGTCAGCTGCATGAGTTGCAATAATTACAATTCACCATTTATAAAAAATGTTGAATGTTCAACAGGGGTTCTTCGAGAGCAACAAATATGGAGAAATAACATGATTCACACCCTTTCTTATTTCTTTAAGCATCATTTAACTCTTCATAATACTCATTACCGGTAAAGGAGGCAACACTTGAGAAATTAAACTCATCTTCCAAGTGAATCGAAGAGAAAGAGAAACGAAGTGTTCTCCTGTTTCACCTTAAGGAGACGCGGTCCGGAAGAGTTGCGAGATCCCTAGCAGCGGCTCGTAGGGGACGATGCAGGATCCCTAGCAGCGATCTGGAGGAGAGGATGCAGGATCCCTAGCATTGATCTGGAGGAGACTGCGAGAAATCCTAAAGCTTGATTGCTGCGCAGCGGAATCAACAACGGCAGGCAGATCGTCTGCCCTGCGGGATCACATGCGGATCGTCGGCGGAAGCAGGGAAGCGCAGCACCTAGGGCACGATTTGGCACGAGATCGCAGGTGGGGAGGAAGACGCGATTTTGGGATTTCAGGATCGCGGGGGGTCACGAGCTTCCCAAAGAGCAGAAAAAAATTGCTCTTTATGAACTGCGATTTTGAAAGATCAGTCTAACCAAACACGTCAAAAACAACTCTGGCGGCTGGAAAAGAACTTTTCCAGCCGTCAGAGCTGTCCCAAACAGACCCATAGTGTTGGCCAGCAAGACAACAATGTCTCTCTAATTAGATATATTGCATTGATTGCAACTTGTAGCTATCATGTCTTTATGAAGAGATGCGGCAACAACGTCTCTTTGAAGAGATGTGACAGCACCTCTCTTCATAAAGACGTTGCAAACATAAAGACGTTGCAGACTGTAACGTCTCTAAATTACAGATGTGCGCAACGTTTCTAATTAAATACATTGCGCCGCCTTGGGCCCTTTATCAGTCATGGGTCAGGCCCAGTTAAGGCCTGAGATCGGGCCCAGACAAAGCCTAAGACCGGTCTTAGCCTTGGTCTGGCACGGGTGAGGCACCGGGCTCGGGTGATTGTTAACCGCAATCTGTTATTGGTTAGTCGCACCCCAAAATATCCCAATTTTTTGCGCATTTTCGAAATACGTCTTGTACATGCAATTTCAGAAAAAGTGTTCAACACGAAAGTTGTCTACAACTTTCGTGTTGAATACTTTTCATGAAATTGCATGTACAAGGCGTATTTCTGAAAGACGCAAAATCTGGGAATATTTCCAAAGTACGTCTTGTACATGCATTTTTAGAAAAAGTGCTCAACACGAAAGCTCTAGATCTCGACGAGATCTACAGCTTTCGTGTTGAGCACTTTTCCTAATATTTTATGTACAATGCGTATTTTAAAAAGACATAAAAAAATAGGAGATTTTGAGATGCCACTGGCTACTAAAGGGCGGTTAACAATCGCCATAATTTATGATTGCAAAATGAAAAAAAAGATGGAAGAAGTGACAAATAAAAAGTTAAAAACATAACCGGCCGCCAAAATCCCGTGGGAGAGATCGGAAAATTCCCGTGCCCGAGAACAATGGTAGGAACGGCGGCGGCGATGAAGAACGAATACGCTCACCACACTCACAACGACTGCCGTATTCCACGGTGGACGAAGAGGTATTACCGTGCGAAGTATATTCAAGCTGACCCTTATTGCAGGGTTAGGGTTTACTTCATGTCCTTCGATTTGCCTGTTCTTATCTATAGTACTGACCCTTATTGCAGCGAGATTTTCCAGTATATGTATGCCCGGCCTTGGCACAAGATATCCGATTTCTATTTGTATCTGGTCTGCACCGGCGGGCATTCATCGCTCCACAGCTTGTTTTCTTCGGAGGTCCGGCGTTAGCTTTTTGATAGTTTTGAATTTTTTTATATTTTTTAAAGAGCCATTTTTATACGGGAATTGAATGATGGATTTGGTTGTGTAATTGGCACTTTGCGGGTTTTTGGCACCTAACACCCTCCAATTGAGGGTGTTTGGCATATTGCACCCTCATATTGAATCTTTGACACTTTGCACCCTCTAAAACCTCAAATGCACCATAATTCTATTAAAATCATTTATTTTAAAACCCCAAATGCACCCTCTAAAACCACAAAATCCAATTGGAGGGTGCAAAGTGCCAAAATTTTAAACTCGGGGTGCAATGTGCCAAACACCCTCAATTGAAGGGTGTTAACTGCCAAAATCCCGGCACTTTGCACCCCGAGGTCCCCGACTATCACCCTTTTGGCACAATGCATTTCGAATCTGAAACCTCGACGCATTGTACCCTCCAAATACTTTTAAATTTACATTTTGTGCCCTACGCTGAATTTGGGGTATTTCGGGACCCTAAGTTTTGAGATCTACTGAAGCTTGTTTAATTTATATGATAAAACATTGGATAAAAAAAGATAGAATATGAAGATATTTGGAGGGTGCAATGTGAAAAATAAAACAATAACAACAACACTCAAGCCTTCATCCCATTATAGTGGGGTCGGCTCTAAGGATCCTTTGTCACCATTGTGCCCTATCTTTTGTCATAATCTCACTAATGCCTAATACATCATGTCTTTCCTTATAGTTTCATTTCAAGTCTTTATTGGTCTACCCCTCCATCGTTTAACATGCCTAGTCGCTAGACTCTCACAACGCCCAATAGGTGCAATGTGAAAATATCTTTCAAAATTCAACCCAGGGTGCAAAATGTCAACTTAAAGGTATTTGGATGGTGCCATGTGCCAAATTTAAAGATTCGGGATGCAAATGTGCAATGTGCCTAAAACAGGATATTCAGATGGGGCAAAATGCTAATTAACCGATATGGTTCAAGCAGTTTGGATTTTGTTTCAAAATGGACACTTCATATTGACGTAGATAAATAAATGTATGTGAAGAGTGAAAGGGAAGTGTGAATAAAAGCATTTAGGGTCCGTTCGGCGCGCGGGTATTGACTTTTTAGTATTGGCTTTGGTCAGAAAACCAATATCTGCAAGAATTAGTTTTGTGCAGAAAACCAATTATGTTGTTTGGCTGCATGATATAATTCAATCAACAGAATTGAAATTGAGACAAAAAAGCTGTTCGACACACTTGAATTGTCTTTCTGGCGACCAAAGCCAATACTCGCCAAATTCTATCCCGCCGAACACCATAATTGGCTTTCCGGTGATCGAAGTCAATACCAGAAAGCCATCCTGCGCGCCGAACGAACTCTTATAGTCAATGTTTTGATCTTGAAATTTTCGATTTGATCAAGCTCAATTTGGTCAAATGCTCAGTCAATTGTCAGAAATCTATTCACGCGGTTTCTGACCCATGGATTCGATAAATCATGGATTTGGGAGAATACTCTGACAATTGTCGTTGCTTCATGTGGTATCAGAGCTCCTCGTTTCTTGGACAACAACTTAACAATGAACATTTGTCTTTTACAAGTTACAACACCTTTGGCTCCAAGCTTATTTGTTCTTCTACAACGAACTTCTTGTCTCGACTTCAACCTTCATCTTTTGATTTCCATCTATATCATCCTTCACATTAAATTCTTCTTCCGCTGATGACAACTCTTGTAATAATTCCTTCATAAATAGTGGATCCTCCACTATTGAAGATGGATAATTTTGCAATAACAAGCTTCTTGGCCTTGTCAATCATCGAGCACAACGTCTTACCCATGGGGGTACCAGACAACTTCCTTCAACGTTTCTCCTCCATCAGCGACAACAACATAGCATTTTATGCAATCTTCTCCATCGTTTACGACAATACCTCCATCCACAAAAGTTTCTTAATAGGACTCCACTTCTCTTTCTTTGACACAACAATTCTATCGAACCTTATTCCTCTATCAAATTCAAGCTTCTTCAACAAAAAGTTTCCTCTGATACATCAATAGACTGATACACCAACAAGATGTCTTCCTCCTTAGCAAATCTTCCCATTTTTTGATATGGCTATTTTTCCCCTTTCGAAGGAATCCCCAAATGAGGCTTCTCGGGGGGCTTGACGCTGCTTCCCTTCGAGGCAATCTCCATAATGATCTTCATGTTGAAGGTAGCTCCATCAGAGTTCTCCAACACCAAGTTGGGCGCATTTCACCTCTTCTAGAGCAATCTCTTGGAAAATCTTTACCTTGAATGTTGCCCCCGAATGATCTCCCAAATGCTCTTTGCGATAAAGTAGCACCAATCATTTCCTTTGGGAAGAAAAAACATACATTGTATTACATAGCCTATACTCTCGCATCCGATATTTTAGAAATGAATGCACGATAAATGCCAAATTTCAATGCAATTATGGTTGGGAATTGGGAATCCCGAACAAACAAATTGGTACAAAAACCCATTGAAGTTTTACCTAGTTTTGATGAGAACGTATCAGCACTTGTAAATTGTTTCTCAATTTCAGGCCTTTTTATTTGTTTTTGCAAACGTAAAGCTTTTATCGAGAACATCTTTTGCAGAAAAATAACTCGAAGGGTGCCTTAGAGTGCTCTCATGACGACAATGAATCAAATCTAGTGAATGTATCCTTAAAAGAAAGGAAAGGAAGATGGGAAAGGAAAACCTTCAAGATTGTTCTTTCATACCATGGAGGATCTTTTGATGGATGGCAAAAACAGCCTGGTTTAAACACTGTTCAAGGGTTTGTTAACTTTTTAGTTATCTTTGTTTCAATATTAAAATACTGTCATTTTTCATAACTGATTCTTTGAATCATTTATGATTTGGGCTATGCTTTTTAGATTAGTGGAGAAATCTCTTGGTAGATTTGTTGATGAAAACAAAGCTCAGCAGCTTAAGGAAAAATCTCTACCTGTGGAAGGTTGTGTTTCTGTAGCTGGGCGCACTGACAAAGGGGTTTCTGCTCTTCAACAAGTTTGTTCTTTTTGTCAGTTATAAGATCTATTCTACTTTTCTTGTTTTTTTATGTTTATTTATTTTATGGTATCATTCAACCGACGAACCTTTCCTCAATGACTCTTGGCTTTTTAATCTATTTCATGTTTATGTAACTTTAGATCAATAAATTATGTTAGGATAACATGATCATACTTTATATGATTTAATTTTTCTTATTAAGTTTTCAATGTTATTGTCCTCTGAGGACTTAAGTATGCGCCTAGTTATTAAAGGTGCGAGGCGCACTAAGGTGCAAAAGGGTCTTGGAGCCTAGGCGCAAGGCTTAAGGCGCTTCAAGTGTAATTTGGAGATTTGATGTTTGAGCCTGTGAAATTGTCTCTACGCAATACAAGGGTAAGGTTGCATCTGTTAATGCCTCCCGAGATCTTGCACTGGTAGGATGTCCATGAACATGCCCTTTTACACATTTGGACGGACATCCATCCTCCAAAAAGTTTAAGGCGATAGATAAGAGTCCATAATATTAGAAACCCAAGTCTTGTATGACTTTCAGTATGAATTTTTTTTGCAGCTCAACAATCTCCCTTTACATTGATCATAAATTTTTTTTTTCTGCTCAATCTTTGTCATGCATCAAGATGCTACACTAGACTTTTCAACCATGATAGAAGCCCAAGTTTCAATAGGTCAACAAAAAAAATCACTCGGTCCTAAGTCCTAACCCGACCATCCGCTCTGGTACTACTTATTATGGACTTGTGGGTGAAAGTGTGAAACCCTGGCTTGAGTTGAGCTCAATATACTAGTCTATGCACATATACTTCAACAAAAAGCTTCAGACCTTAAGAACCACAACTTTTGTTTCAGTTCTGATGTAGGGATGTTCTTCACACCTATTTATATTTTAGAATTGTTGAGTGAAAGAAGTCTTCATAATACCTAGTACTGTCCTTGTTAACACATTTCTTTAAGCTTAATCTGCTTTCTTAGATTCTCGTCACAGCTATCAATTAATTGTGATACTCTACAGCTTATTCCTTGGAGGACAATAATTTTTTTAATCATTATAAGACACATGTGATAATTGTAACTAAGTATAACTTTTTTGTAGGATATAGTAAGCGAATATTATTGAATAAATAGAGTACAATACACAAGGGGTTTGAATATAGCATTTACACCAGGCACGACGAACATCATTCTGCGCAACTTGTGAAATATGCTTCAAATGGAATAAAATGAGTTAAAGTATCCTGATACCCCCTCATATTGGAGCCTAGATGATATCAAAGTCAAAATTTCTTATGAAGCTAGGAAGTACGCAACTTGTGAAATATGCCTCAAATGGAATAAAAGGAGTTGAAGTATCCTAATACCCCCTCATATTGGAGCGTAGATGATATCAAAGTCAAACTTGCTCATGAAGCTAGGAAGTATCTTTGGAATCAAAGTTTGACAAACATATAATAAGTAAAATAATTTTCTTCTCCGAGTCATCTCAAACGAAGCGATAGTTGTACTCATAAAATATAGGATTGGAGTGACTAAGCTTTGGAAAGTAGAATGAGTAATGCCGTGTTCTCACCGACATAAGATTTATCCGGGGTTTGGTAGAATTAATATATGAAGTGGAAGCATGGGTGGGTGAATTGATTATCATAGAGCATGTGGTGTAGTAAGACATTTGAGATGTTTCCAAAATATTTCATAGATGTGATTGTCTTGGCACTAGGTGATGCAGGGCTATGTTGCATGGGGACAGGGATGAGATACAAGATATGCTACGAAATAGATACGGGAAACGTGATTTTTCAAAAAAAAAAAAAAACTAGGATACAAGAAATTTTTTAAAAAATTAATTATTTAAATATATTAATTAATTAATGTGAAAACAAGTCAACTAACAAATTAAACGTATACATCTTGAATTATAAAGAGAATTTTTTATAAGACTACAATATATATTATGTATTATATATCATTCACATTTCATTTAATGACTTAATGCTATAAGAAATATACAAGTGTCAATAAGACAAGCATCATAAAGACTAATCATTATTGTACCACATGTCCACATCATTAAATAAATTGTTAAAATTTTTTAATTTTTCATTACATTCACATACAAAATATCAATAATTTAAAAAGTAAGCACTCTCTCCGTTATTGCCATACAATTGACAAGCGGTTGTCTGTGGATCGCTCCATCCCTTACAATGCTAACTCCCTTGTCGGCCCACATTCCTCTTAAAAGAGTTAATCTTCTTTCAACTTTTATCTTCTCCTTCAACAACAAGGTAGTTCTCATTGAATTATAGCCGGGTGATACATATCCCCCAAGGTTATGACTAACAACGAAGGAATATAATTCTCTCTGTAAAAAAATACGTAAGTGAGAGAAATAAATGAAATATTTTATTAATTTCTCACACACATATTTGGCTACAAGTATGTGCGTGCTTATCTAGGTAGAGAGAGAGAAGAGTCACAATCCCATTTTAAAATGTGAGACTAAATCCTAAGAAGATAATGGACTCTAGTTGGTGTCACAAGACGGAGCTATGTGAAATATATATGTGAATGTAGTGACTCGCTAATGGAACACTACGCGCAAATGTGGAATTAATGCATTCAAGCTCGATTAAATGATACATGCATGCTTTTAAAATTAGCCCGAAATTAAATTACAGCAACGAAGATTATATGCGGCTAGCAAATTAAGACAGTGTTCACAACATTTTTTGTACGCGCCATCAAATAATCACGTTTTTTCACAAGAGCTGCTTTCCACTACACATTTTACGAATAAGAGTTATAAAATTAAAAGAACTGGAACAATTACTCTTAACAATTTCAATACCAAACACATACAAGATGCTCATCCACAATCCAATATGAAAATAAGAACTGCACATTAAATTTATACTCACAAGGGGCAAGGAATCCGCTGGCGGCGGCGGCGGGCGTGGCTCCACGAGATGAATAATACATCTGTGATGGAACAATCCGTTTCAGGCTTGGATGGAGGAAGGCGGAGGGGAATCTGGTCTGAGGTATGGGTTGGAACTGGGCTAAAATGGGGAAAGCAGAGTATGGGCTAAAATGGGGAAAGCAGAGTATGGGCTGACGTAGGGCTGCAGGACAATTGTGGCTTGCTGATTGGATCTGGAGAGAGGCCAATTCCTGTAATAATTAGGCCTCAGGTATGTGGTGTTAAAGTAAGAATTTGGTGGGCTTGCCTGGACGGGAAAGAATTTTAGAATGAGGTTCGACAGGAGATTAAACTTGGTGGAGAAGACAGGGGGTTCCATGGTGATGCAGAACCCGACGTCTCACCAGGCCTGCCACCCAGCACGACGTCACACCGCCTGGGGGCCCAACAAGACGCGACCTTGTGGGCTTTATCAGGGCCGCGACCCATGCACCCCAACCCGCCGACGCCTGTGGTTGGGCTCGTGAGAAGGGTTGGGGTGCATGGGCCGCGACCCTGATAAAGCCCACAAGGTCGCGCCTTGTTGGGCCCCCAGGCGGTGTAACGCCGTGCTGGGTGGCAGGCCTGGTGAGACGTCGGGTTCTGCATCACATGGGGTAACAAAAACGGGGAAAAAGAACAAGTAAACGACGATGGCTGCTGGATAGAGGGATGGTGAGCGCACGAAATCGAGATGGCGCTGGGGTGGGGGAGGGGCTACTCCTTGTGGGAACGGGATCAGAGACGTCCAAAAGACCGAGCTTTGCTTTCGACTGGTTAGACGAGGACGGCTAGCGCAGGTTGCAGCGAACACGTCGATGATATGGGGGTGCAAGATGAAGAAAAGAGTAGTTCTACAGTTACAGGTGTGGGAAAGATGGTGAATAAGACTGGAATTGAGCGGTTGTTTGCGATTTTTTCGGTCGAGGAAGAGGGAGAACAGGGGAAATGGCGATTTTCTCCTTCCGGCTGAATTGATCGTGGGTTTTAGGATTGAGAACTGTTGGAAAAGCCCACTTAACATTAGGCCCATTTGTATAGCATTTATTGCTTTTTCTCTCCTCTCTTTAGTCCCACATTGTGTATAGGACTTTTCTCTCTCTTTCTCTCATCTATATATATGTACTCATTCTTTGTATTTGTATCAAGTGGACATATATACAAGGTTGGCTTTCTCCATTTCTACATGGTATCAGAGCGAGGTTCCTGACTCCTGCGGACTCCCCTCTCCGTCCGCCCTGCGGCCTGCGACCTCCTGCGGACTCCCCTATCCAGTCCGCAGCCTCTCCGTGGAACCACCTCTCCTCTGCGACCTGTGACAGTGTGTCCGCCCCTTCTAGCCGCTTCACTCCTGCGGCCTTCCTTGTCCAGTCCGCAGACTCTCCTCCCGTGGAACCACTTCACCTCTCGTCTTCTCCTTCCTCCTCTTGCCCCTTATTTATAGCCATCCTGTGGGGTCCACTGCTTTCCCTTGTCCGCTGCGGACTCTTCCTGTCCGGCGCGACCTCTGCCTTCGCTTCTTCTCCTTGCTCTCCTTCAGCTCGCCAGCTCGCCAGCTCGCCAGCTCGCCAGCTCGCCAGCTCGCCAGCTCGCCAGCTCGCCAGCTCGCCTCCTCCTCTTGGACTTCTTGGTCTTCTTCAGCTCGCCAGTTCGCCAGTTCGCCAGTTCGCCAGTTCGCCAGCTCGCCAGCTCGCCTCCTCCTCTTGGTCCTCTTCGGCTCGCCAGCTCGCCAACTCGCTTGTCGCCAGCTCGCCAGCTCGCCAGTCGCCCGCCAGCCAGCCCGCCTGCTCGCCAGTCAGCCCCGGCTTCTCTTCTCAGCTCTCCCGTCCGCCTCGGCCTGACCCAGACCGCCGCGGCCTGACCCAGACCGCCGCGACCTGACCCAGACCGCCGCGACCTGACCCAGACCGCAGCGACTTCCAGCTCGCCGCGACCTCATCCAGGTCGCCGCGACCTCTCCCAGTCCGCTGTCTGCTTCCTCTCGCGGCTGCCTCCAGCCCGCTGCGGTCTCCTCCAGTTTGCTGCGGCCTCCTTGAGCTCGCTGCGGTCTCCATGTCTACCTCTGCAGACTCCGTTGGTACGGCAGTTCCTCCTGAACGCCCGCCCTCTATACCAGAAGTCCGCGACGAGCTCCGGATCACTACTATTTCGCTCACTGACAAGAAGAACTTTGTGGAATGGGCACACTCAGTTCGCCGTGTCCTTCAGTCAAAGGGCTTCCTTCATCATCTGACCCAGACCGTTATTGGTGTCCCTACTGAGGAGTGGTTACGCAATGATGGGCGTGTGCAGACTTGGCTCCTCAACTCTCTCGATGGAGAATCTTATCGCCTGGCCATGTATCATGAGACGGCCAAAGGCATGTGGGACGAGCTACACACCCTCTATTCTGGCAAAGATAGTCTCCACCATCTCTATGATATCATCACCGCTCTCCAGGCCCTTGACAGCAGTGGCGCAACCGACTTGACGTCCTTTGTTGCTCAAGCCCGGTCTCTGGTTGAGGCTTGGATCCACCATCAGCCTCCCACTCTAGATCTCGCTGCCCAACGTACCCAGAAGGAAGCTGTGGGTATCGCCATGATGATGGCTCGGGTACCCTCTCATCTTCACAGTGTCCGGGCTCACATCCTCTCCTCTACTGTTACACCGTCCTTTTCCGACGTGTGCTCAATGCTTCTCAAGGTCTCCCCGCCTCCGGATGTTCCCGGCCTTCCTTCTCCGGCCCTTGTTCAACAGGCACCCGCTCCCTTATTGCCTCTTCCCCCCTCTGCCCGGGGTGGCCGCTCTGACTCTCGCGGCCGGAGTCGCGGTGGCCGATCTAGGCCTCAATGCTCGTTCTGTGGTAGAGTTGGTCATCTTGAGGCCACTTGCTTTCGCAAACATGGCCGACCTCCTCGTCCACAGGTCTCTGCTGCTACTACCGACTCTGCCTCCTCTCGTACTGAGCTCGACGAGGTTCGTCTTCAGCTCCAGCATCTTCATGGCTTGCTCAGCCGTCCGCCTGCCTCGGTTGCCTCTGCTGCCTCTCTCTCCAATGAAGGTATCGCCTGCCTATCCTCTGACACGCGCTGGATCCTTGATTCTGGTGCCACTCATCATATCACCTCTGTTAGGCCACCACAGTACTTGTCTTCACCTCACCCGAAGTACATTACTGTTGCTAATGGGGCGTCGGTTCCCGTATCTGGATGTGCTGATATTTCTCTCACCTCTTCTCTCCTCCTCCGCTCGGCTCTTCATGTTCCGGGCTCTCCTTTCAATTTACTCTCTGTCGGTCGCCTTACTACAGATTCTAATTACTCAGTAACATTTACTTCTTCTTCTTTTCTCATACAGGATCAGCAGACGCAGACTATCATTGGTAGAGGACGGCTGCAGAATGGGCTCTATCTTCTTGACGACTCTCCCACTGTCCTCGCATCTATCTCCTCTTCGGATTGGCATCGCCGTCTGGGACATGCTCCTCTTCCAGTCCTCCGGAAGGCTCTTCCTGATGTCACTCTCCCTGCTTTTCGTTGTGACACATGTATTTTGGGCAAACAGCCCCGTTCTTCTTTCCCCCCTCATTGTACTCGGAGCTCCGCTCCTTTTATTTTAGTACACTCCGATATATGGGGTCCGTACAAATTTACTAGTATTTCTGGCTATCGTTATTTTCTTACTTTTATTGATGATTACTCTCGCATGACGTGGTTATATCTCCTTCGGGATCGCTCTGAACTTCCCCGCGTATTTCGGGCCTTCATACTTGAGACTCGCACTCAGTTCTCTGCACCTATTCGCACTATTCGCACTGACAATGCGCGGGAGTACACCAGTCATACGTTTGCCACCCTCTGCTCTGAGTTCGGCATTCTTCACCAAACATCCTGTCCGTACACACCACAACAGAATGGTGTCGCTGAGCGCAAGAATCGTCACCTTCTTGATGTCGCTCGCTCGCTTATGCTTCAAATGCAGGTCCCCAAACCATACTGGAACTACGCTCTCTCCACGGCTTGCTTCCTCATCAACCACCTCCCGTCTTCCGTCCTCCAGTATGCTACTCCTTTCAGCCTCTTCTTTCCCACAACTCCGCCTTTTCCCCTTCCACCACGGGTGTTTGGGTGTACCTGCTACGTTCACCACCTTGGTCCCTCCACGGACAAGTTGGACCCTCGTGCCACCAAGCAGATCTTTGTCGGGTACTCCCGCACTCAGAAGGGGTATGTATGTTATTCGCCTACTACCCGCAAGGTTACTGTCTCGCCTGACGTAACTTTCCGTGAAGATCTTCCATTCTTTCCTGCTCCGGATATCGCTCTGCATCCTGCTCCCGTCGTTCGTCCTGTCATTCCTGCTCCTCACTCCTCAGCCCCTCTCCCTTCCCCGCCTCCGGTCCGTCCACCACCACCGGTTATCCGGGTCTATTCTCGTCGCTCTCCTCATTCTGTGGCTCCTCTGCAGTCGGCTTCGCCCTCTGGTGCTCTGCTCCCTGCTGCTCCGGCTCCCGTCTCCACCGCTCATCCGATGGCGAACTACGTCTCGCTCCATCGCCTCTCCCCCTCTCTTCTTCACTTTGCCACCTCCTTATCTTCTGTTTCAGTCCCTAACTCTTTGCAGGAGGCGCTTCACCATCCTGGCTGGCGGGCTGCCATGGACGAAGAAATGACGGCCCTTTGGGCCAACCAGACCTGGGTCTTGGTTCCCTTACCTCCCGGTCAGCAACCTGTTGGATGCAAATGGGTCTTCGTCATCAAGCATGCTCCGGATGGCACTATTGCCCGACTGAAGGCCCGTCTTGTGGCCCGTGGCTTCACACAACAGGAGGGCCTCGACTATGAGGAAACATTTTCTCCGGTAGCCAAGCTTAACACTGTCCGCGTTCTTCTCTCCGTCGCGGTGCACCGCCGCTGGCCCCTTCATCAGCTTGATATCAAGAACGCCTTTTTGAATGGCGACCTTCAGGAAACTGTCTACATGCGCCAACCGCCCGCGTTTGAGACCACGGGGGAGTCTCGGGTCTGTCTTCTCAAAAAGTCCATCTATGGTCTCAAACAGTCCCCACGGGCGTGGTTTGACAAGTTTAGCAAGGTGGTTCGGGACATGGGGTTCACTCGGAGCTCTGCAGATTTCTCCCTTTTTACCCGACACCGGGCCACTGGCACCATTCTTCTATTGGTTTATGTTGACGACATCATTCTCACTGGGGATGACTCAAAGGGGATTCAAGACGTCAAACAACACCTGAGCACTGTTTTTCAGACTAAAGATCTGGGGACACTTCGCTACTTCCTTGGTCTCGAAATCGCCCGGCGGCCGGACGGGTTGGTACTCTCCCAACGAAAGTACTGTCTCGATCTTCTCAAAGATGCTGGCCAGTCTGGTTGCAAGCCTGCGTGTACCCCGATGGAGGCAAATCACAAATTATGCGCTCATGCTTCGGATGACGATTTGCTTCTTCCGAACCCGGAATACTATCGACGCCTGGTGGGCAAGTTGATCTATCTAACAGTCACAAGGCCAGATATATCATTTGCAGTTGGGGTTGTCAGTAGGTTCATGCATGCCCCCCGGGCTTCTCATCTCCAAGCGGTTGAACGGATTCTCCGATACCTTAAGGGAGCTCCAGGCCAAGGGCTGGTTTACAAAACCTCCGACTCTGCTCCCGCATTGGTTGCCTATTCTGATGCCGACTATGCGGGTTCCCTGGACGATCGAAGGTCAACTAGTGGGTTCTGTACGTATTTTGGTGGGCATCTTATTACTTGGAAGAGTAAGAAACAAGCTGTGGTGGCTCGTTCCTCTGCAGAGGCTGAATACAGATCGATGGCCTCAGTTGTTTCAGAACTCACATGGCTTGAAAGTCTCCTTACTGACCTAGGAGTAAAACTCCCCTCCTCTGCTGTTCTATTTTGTGATAGTCAAGCCGCCATACACATCGCAAAGAATCCGGTCTTTCATGAGCGCACAAAACATATCGAGGTTGACTGTCACTTTGTTCGTGAAAAGGTTCAATTGAAGAAACTGGAATTAAAGCATGTTCCAGGAACTGATCAAGTTGCCGACATCCTCACAAAGGCCTTATCAAGCACTATGTTCTACCAATGTTTGTCCAAGCTGGGTGCATATGACCTATACGCTCCAGCTTGCGGGGGAGTGTTGGAAAAACCCACTTAACATTAGGCCCATTTGTATAGCATTTATTGCTTTTTCTCTCCTCTCTTTAGTCCCACATTGTGTATAGGACTTTTCTCTCTCTTTCTCTCATCTATATATATGTACTCATTCTTTGTATTTGTATCAAGTGGACATATATACAAGGTTGGCTTTCTCCATTTCTACAAGAACAATGATGGAAATGGAAAAAAAGGAAATAACTGAACAAAATAGGTAAGCTAGGATGTCGCACCCCGGGTTTGCGGCGTCGCACCACGAGTGATTGCAGGAATTCTGGATTCTCTCAACAAAACTCAACAATGAAATGAAAACCTGAACGTCCCCCTATTTATAACGAGAGGGGGCGGTTGGGCATCCAACGTGAATGACTACGATCGTCCGTTACGCCCGATGTCCAAAATAATATAAATACAACTCCAAAAATTCTAAAAAATACATGTTCAATGAAAACAGACGCTCCGAACACGCTCGCAGTCCCGGATCGATGATCTGATCAACAAATTCATGACAAATCAGCAAAAGCGGGTCCTGCCATGTGGTGGCCCGATCTCCTCTGATCACGAATGTACGGTCGATCCCCATCAATTCCCCCTGATTGAAAAACATTCATCTCCAAGGAATGAAGATGAATATGCTGTGGTCGAAGATCGAGGGAAATCCAACATGCAGTCTCCAATATACAAGCAACATCAAAGGTGTAGTAGTGGTGTTCACTTCAGAGCACCAAGTAACGACAAGAAGGACCGTCTGTAATAATGGTGCACTCATATCACTCATACTCTCAACTCTCACCTCTCGTTCTGGTGGATCCAAAAAATTCGGTAGAATCATAGGAGATGCAGAAAAATTCGTGGGTGCTCATCTAAGGTGAACATGAGAGGTGTTAAGCTGTGACTGGGAAGATAGCAGAAGAAGCTCAAGGTATGGGTCCATGGGAGGGTGTCAAAGAAGCTCAAGGTGTGAGTTTCTATGCTTGAGAGGATCAAAGTTATGTGCCACATTTTCATATTAAATAAGCTTCATATTAAATAAGGGATGAATACCCATATCTGCTGGAAATCGATCTCGTATGCATTTGTCCCAACTTTCTTTATAACCCTATAAAGACTCATTCGCTTAAGTTGTAGTTTAATAGCGGCTCCTTTTGGGAGCCCCTCTTTGCAAAGTCTGACCATGACATGCTCGCACACCCGAAAATGTTGCTCACACTTGTGCATATCTGCTCATGTCTTATATAATTCAATATTGCTATCAGCTTTCTTCCGGATTAATTTCATGCATTTCATGCAAATGATGCAAAACAAACAACATGTGCGACTTACACCACAAATGAATCATGTACTAAATATAAATGAGCAAACAATAAATGCAAAAGATGAACTACTAACATGACCTACTCAGTAAACCGAGGATTTTAGATACTATCTGAAACTCCTAAAATAGGTGCATAATCACGAGGTTCAGGAGGTGGATCATAGAAGAATTCATCGCGGGGGCGATAGACACTCCAATGAACATCCGAGACATCAGTGAAAAGATGTGTCAATGTAGTGTGCGAACTATCCCTGCAAGTGTAGGTGAGAGGATATAAGATCACCGAGTCAATGAGCGTACTCTCAAACTCGAATATCCTGTTAAAGACGAATATCTTCCAAATGATCGGTGGATCGACATGTGTCTCATCTGGGGGTTCTCCGTGAGGGGTATAATAAAATTCGTCACAAATGCGACGAGTATTCATGAATGCCCCCAAATATCAAGAATTCTCTTATATAAACGAAGATCACCAAAGTGAAAATCGTAGGCATTGACACTATGATGTGATTCTAGTGTGCACTCACATGAATCTCATTCACACAAGGACGAAGAGACTCATCTGGAGGCTCAATAGGGGGGGGGGGTCGCAAAGAACCCATCAATAGAGTGATGGTCCTCCAGAAACATACCATCAGAAGGGGTCGTGCTCCCGGAAAGGGAAGAAGAGGCTACCTCAAGATCACTACTAAGCTCTTGGCTCCTGATCGTGATGTGACTCAGTACGCCATCAGATGAAGTGTGCGACAAGTCCACACTCAATAGAGAGTTAACAGATATATAATCGAGGACAAGCTCTCTAAGTGGAGCAGACTCTCGTGGGGGTTGATTCCACACATCCTGTGTTGGGAGGGCAACCCGCTCTGCCTCTAATAGAATATATCAGATGGAGTTGGTGAAGTTTCCCAACTTTGGGAAGTGGAGTGCTCTCGCCGACCCCCAATTACAGCAATGCGGGTGCGTAGATCATCAAATTGTGCATCTAATTGATCAAACATCTTAAGAACCCACTGCTGAAATTCGGCCCCCGTCATGTCTGTTTTCGGAACATTCGAAAGATCACTACGTGTGATATAATCCTGGTGAGAGTGACCTCTATAGAATTCTTGAGGGTCACCAATACGGTCGTCCATAGCATAATCACTGCGTGCTCGTGGGGTGGACGTGGGTCCTACGAACATGTGGTGGTGGTTGTGCATATGTAGACTCAGGTTCCTCAAATAGAGGAGATGTGTAGTGTCGATGACTTGAGCGATGTTGAACTCTATCATCATAAAATTGTGTCGAAGGATCAATAGGATCTACTCGAGTGCGGGGATAAAGATGACAATAATCATCATATTGATCGTGCCTAATATAGTGGGATCATATCAGTGGATTAACACGATCTCTGGAAGTAGTGTACTGTGATCGAGGATAATCATCGAGGTATCATGAAGATTTCCTTGATGCGGTTCTATGGGAGCAAGTGTAAGTGGATTCGTCATCCTCAAATAGAGGATTAGTGTAGTGACGATCACTACGATAGGACATAGGGTGACAAAAGATGTAGTCCCGCGTATTTTAAAGAAATCCCTAACCTCCCTCTGGTACCTATTTGACGCAGGATGGGGCTATGTGAAATATATATGTGAATGTACTGACTCGCTAATGGAACACTATGCGCAAATGTGGAATTGATGCATTCAAGCCCGATTAAATGATACGTGCATGCTTTTAAAATCAGCCCGGAATTAAATTATAGCAACAAAGATTATACGCGGCTAGCAAATTAAGACAGTGTTCACAACAATTTTCGCACGCTCTTGCAAATAATCACGTTCTTTCACAAGAGATGCTCTCCACTACACATTTTACGAGTTATAAAATTAAAAGAACCGGAACAATTTCACTAATAATTTCAATACCAAGCACATGCAAGATGCTCATCCATAATCAATATGAAAATAAGAACTGCACATTAAATTTATACTCACAAAGGGTGAGGAATCCGGTGGCGGCGGGCGTGGCTCGCCTAGATGAATAATACGGCTGTGATGGAATAATCTGTTTCAGGCTTGGATGGAGGAAGGCGAATGGGAACCTGGGCTGAGGTATGTGCTGAAATGGGGAAAACAGAGTATGAGCTGAGGTAGGGCTGCAGGACAATTGTGGCTTGCTGATTGGATCTGGAGAGAGGTCAATTCCTGTAATAATTGGGCCTCAGGTATTTGGGGGTTAAAGTAAGAATTTGGTGGGCTTGCCTGGGCGGTAAATAATTATCGAATGATGTTCAACACGAGATTAAATTTGGCGGAGAAGACAGGGGGGTTCCACGGGGTAACAAAGACGGGGAAGAAGAACAGGTAATCGACGATGGCTGCTGAACAAAGGGATGGTGAGCTCACGAAATCGAGATGGCGCTGGGGTGGGGGAGGGACTACTCCTTGCGGGAACACGATCAGAGACATCCAAAAGATCGGGCGTTGCATTCGAACCACACACTAGGCTAGGGTGCACCCTATTCTTCGACTATGATGCTATCCTTGAGTCGCTGTCCTAACTCTGGAGTGTGCCACCAACAAGGCCAGCCAACCCGCCGCATTTATTCACACACATTATTATATCACAACGACAAAATTACCAACAATTCAATGTACCAACTAGGGGAGGCGAACAACCTGTAACTCTACCCAACCAAAAGGGCTAACCATCTCACCTCCGATATATTACAATTTCAATAAATTATTATGTAGATTCAAATTATTTTAAGTGCGATCAACACATCAGATTAGATATCGTAAACACTTCTCAAACTTAAAGTAGGATTTGATTCTAAGTCCAACTTGTATTCCACAAACTTGAATTCTTCAATGCTGACGGTCTCCGCCACAAGCTTTATGAATACCTCCAATACGCGTCATCGTAAATTTGCCACACGATTTAATGTCATTTATCGTTGCGCGCTCTTTTTTATTTCGGTCGCATGCATCAATATAATTATTTGTCCCACGATCGTTGTTATTCTGATCACGCGCACCAATGTAATTTATCGAGAATGCTAAACCTCGAGACTCACAGGGAGGGGTCACAAGGACCCACTCTACGTTATCCACGATCATCCCGAGCATGACTACGCTCAGGTGCCGTGGGTCCCCAGAATAACGAGGTTTTTGTGAGAAGAATGTCTATAAATTGAAACCTTAAGATCTAGGCCCGAGAGAAGTCGAGGAAGCACTCTTCGGGTTTCCATGCATACTACCCAATAGCCGCTTATCCAGCATTTGTCTGTCGCTCCCGGTCATAGTCGGATCTCGTCGAGCATTGCCGAAAAGGAGTTGACCTCTTTGAGTGGTTGTTTTGGTCTTGGAGATCTAAGAGTTCTCAAGCGAAGCTTCAAAAGAGGAAAACTCGTTGGAGAATGGAGAAAGAGAACAACTATCGTTTAGATCTGAACTCTCGCGTGGATGGTTACGTAAATGGAGAGGGAAGAAGAGAGTAGCTCTCAATCTGCGCCACGTCGAAGAAGTTTCATTGCCGAAAAGGGTAAGTCGGTGATTTGTTGATCGCCGAAAAATCGAGAAAATGCAACGTCCTTGGTGGAGTAGATTGCCAGCCTAAGCTGTAGTTGGAGCAACTCAGTTTGGAGACGGGAAGATCGCCGGAGGAAAAGGCTAGATGGAGAGAGGGCTGGGTTTCGGCTAGGAGATGAGCTTATCGGCCTTGGTGGAGCAGTTCGATTTTCCTGTTCAAGGAGCTCGCCGGAAAACCTGGAGGAGGGAGTTCGGCCACCTGTTGGATCGAACTGGGTGGGTGGGTGGGTGGGGGGAAGATGACAACGCTGGTTGTGAGGGAGATCTCGTTAATGGAAATTTAGGTTAGATTAACTTTTATACTATTATTATTATTTAAAAGAGGGAAAACTAATAATTCCCAATTTTCCCTTGCAATACGCTCTAGCGAACTCTAAATTTGTCCTGGATGGGCTCGTTACGGTCGTCTCATCGATACCCACCCATCGAAACGATCCACGATTAATTTTGAATTCGTATGCTCATTTTACGCTCTTGGAGCATTTGCGGCCTAATTTACATAAACACTGAAAACCCTCCTAATGATGTCGGAATTGCAAACAGACGACTCCGTTGAACTTGTATGGACTTTACGAGTCCGATGAAACTGGTTGAGGTCAATTCCGTGTCCGTTTACTTGATTTCATCTTTTTGGATAATTTTGTTACTTAAAGTCGCGTTCGTGCGAATAATTTTTCATATACTCATCGAAATTGAGTGCGAACAGTTCTGTTGAACTCGTATGAACTTTACAAGTCCCGTGAAACTGACTGAGGTCAATTCCGAGTCTGTTTGCTCGATTTCACCTTTTTGGATAATTTCGTTACTTAAAGTCGTGTCCGCGCTTTAAGTTCTCCAATACTCATTGAAAATGAGCGCAGACAGTGCTACTGAACTCGTATTGGCTTCATGAGTCTAATGACATTAACTGAATTCGACTATGAGGTCATTTACTTAGCTCGTGAGAAACTGATTGGTTTAGGTCATGGTCGAGTAATGAGTCACCCAAACTCGACTATACTGCTCACGCGGGTCAATTGAATCGACTAGACTCCTAGATGATTCAATTGAAAATTGGGATGTTAGTATTACAAACCAATAAAACTAAAAGAATTTTCACCTTAAAAATAGGCATGAAGGGATTTTAATAGTGAACGCAAAAGATACCTAAACAGAATATCCTAGTACTTTTTTCGCATCAGATCCTCTAGCTCCCAAGAACACTCCTCTCGCCCACAATTCAACCACCAAATTTTAACCATGACAACATCCTTGCTCTGTAGTTGTCGAACTGAGGTGTCAACAATGTGAACTGACTCTATCAATACAGACCTGTCTTCCCGAACGGGTAAGTCAACAGTCTGAACTCTCTACTTTGGTTGTAATAGGGCCATCCACAAAGAAGAAATATGGAACATACCACCTAGCTCAACGAGCAACTCTAGACGGTAGGACATCAACCCCATCCTCTCCAGATAGTATACAGACCCATGTAACAAGGGTCCAACTTCCGATGTCCACAGACTCGAGAAGCTCCATGCATTGGTCGGATCTTCAGAAACACCTGATCCCCCATTGCAAACTCAACTACCCGGTGCCTAGCATTGTCGCACTTTGCATGCCTGCTCAGTGCTTCCAATATGTGCTCCCGTATCAGTCTCACATAATCTATTGTCTCATCCGTGTAGTCATGGCCCAACACAACTATCCTCATCCTCAACCCATGATAACGGGGTACATCACCTGCCATAAAGTGCCTTAAACGGATCCATCTTCATACTAGCCTAATAATTGTTGTTGTAAGGGAACTCAATCAAGGGGAGCTTCCTCTCTCAGGGCTTCCCATAATCTACAATGCATATCCTGAGAAGGTCCTCCATAGTGTGGTTCATCCACTTTGTCTGTCCGTCGGTCTGCGGATGGAAGGTGGTGCTGAAAGTAAGCCTGGAGCCTAAATAGGGCTGCACCCTCCGCCAACATCTGATGTGAATCGACCATCTCTATCCGACACAATGGTCTATGAAACTCTATGAAATCTAACCATCTACTCGACATGGAGAAGTACCAAGACCTCGACACCATCAGCTTGCTTGTTCGGAATGAACCGAGCCACCTTCGTCAGGTGGTCAACTATCACCCAAATGGAGTCGTTCCCTGACCGAGAACATGGTAGGCCGTGCACGAAATCAATAGAGATATCTTCAAACTTCCACTTTAGAATCGACAACAGCTGTTATAATTCTGGTGATCTCATGCACTCGACCTTCACGAACTGACAAATCCTACAGTGGGAGACGTAAGCAACAATATCTTGCTTCATCCCGAACCATCAAAATGTTCGTCAGAGGTCAACGTACATCTATGTAATACCCGAGTGAATATAATACTTTGTATCACGTTCCTCCCGTAAGATCTCCTGTCTCAGCTCATCGTCATCTGAAATGCTTAATCTGAACCTGAAGTAGAGTAGCCCATCATATTGCATGAATTCCTCTAGGGCCCGATGAAAGGGACCATATGATCTTCGACAAATGACGATCTATCGATAGAGCTTCTCGGATCCGATCACGAAAGTCAGACTCTAAAGAGGTTTATGTGTGCTCCGACCCTGCCTCTATCCAATGCAAAAAGGCTGCCTCTCCGGTATTGACCTGAGGAGCTACCATTGAAATACCGAGTCTCTCAAAAGACCCAATCATCTCCTCGGTGCTGCTGGTTCAGACTACGCATTCCGGATGGCGGCGAGCTAAGACAGGAGATCCTACGGGAGGCACACGATACAAAGTATTCTATTCACCAGAGTATTACGAAAATGTACGTCGACCTTCGACGTATGTTTTGGTAGTCCGGTATGAAGCGAGATATTGTTGCCTACGTCTCTCACTGCAGGACTTGTCAGTTGGTGAAGACCGAGTGCATGGGACCGCCATGATTATTATAGTTGTTGCCGATTCTAGAGTGAAAGTTTGAGGATATCTCCATTGATTTTGTGCACGACCTACCACATTCTTGGTCAGGGAACGACTCCATTTGGGTAATAGTTGATCGCTTGGCGAAGGTGGCTCGGTTCATTCCGAACCGAGAGACTGATAGCGTCAAGGTCTTAGTACGTCTCCATGTCGAGCAGATGGTTAGGTTTCATGAACTTTCAAAGACCATTGTGTCAGATAGAATTGGTCGCTTCACATCAAATGATTGGTGAAGGGTGCAACCCTATTTACGCTCCAGGCTTACTTTCAACACCGCTTTCCATCCGTAGACCGACGAGCAGACAGAGTGGACGATCCACACTATGGAGGACCTTCTCAAGATGTGCATTGTAGTCTGTAGATTATGGGTACCCCTGAGAGAGGATGCACCCCTTGGTTGAATTTTCTTACAACAACGGTTATCAGACTAGTATCAAGATGACTCCGTTTGAGGCCCTTTATGGAAGACGATGCCGGCTCCGTTACCATGGGTTGAGGATGAGGACAGTTATGTGTTGGGCCACGACTACATAGATGAAACGACGGATTCCGTGAGACTGATACAGGAGCACATGTTGGAGGCACATAACAAACATGCAAAGTACTACGACGCTAGACACCGGGCAATTGAGTTTGCAGTGGGGGATCCGGTGTTTCTAAAGGTCTGCCCCATGCATGGAGCTTCTCAAGTCCGCGGACATCAGAAGTTGGACCCTCGTTACATGAGTCCGTATACTATCCTGGAGGGGATAAGGCTGGTGACCTACCATCTAGAGTTGCCATTGAGCTAGGTATTTTACACGACTTGTTCCATATTTCGTCTTTGCGGATGGCCCTGATACGTCCGGAGTAGAGAGTTCAGACTGTTGATGATGCATCCTCCGTCGCATCCAAAATTACATGACATCACTATGTGTCGTGGTTTTTCATTATTGCATTTATTTTCGTGTACTCCTTTTGCGCACTTGTTTTATATTTGAAATTATTTTGCTCTTCGGGTTGACTGCCTGGTGAGACCCAAAATAAATAGGTCTAGTAAATTTAGTCGTTAGGACTTAGGATGTAACGGGCAAGCTTAAAATATTTAATTGGCCAGCACCTACACAAACCACGCACTAGGATAGGGCGTACCTGTCATTCGACTATGACTCTATCCATGTGTCACTGTCCTAGCCCTCCGGAGTGTGCCACCGACAGGGCCAACCGGCCCACCACATACATTCACGCATTATTATATCACAATGACAGAATTACCAACAATTCAATGTACCAACTAGGGGAAGCAAACACCTTGCACGCTAACCAACCAAGAGGACTAACCATCTTACCTATGCCAAATTATAATTCCAATAAATTATTACGTAGATTCAAATTATTTTAAGTGCGATTAACACGTCATACTAGGTATCATAAACACTTCCCATACTTAAAGTAGGATTTGGGCCATGATTTAATTATTATGAAATTAGTATTGCTACGACGTCATTATGACTAGTCTACTCTAAGTTCAACTTGTATTACACAGACTATAATTCTTCACTGCAGAAACTCTCCGCCGCATGCTTTATGATTATCTCCAATGCATGATCATCCTAAATTTGCCGCGCGATTTAATATCATTTATCGTTGTGCGCTCTTTATTATTTCGATTCTATCCAGGAGTTCTCGAGAGATATCTTCTGGTACTCGAGTTACCTATCTTCAGTATTCGAGTAATGCGTGCCTGTTACTCGAGAAGTATCTCCTTGTTCTCGCGAAGTACCTCTTGTACTCGAGTAAAGCCCCGCCTGAACTCGAGAAGTTTTCTCTGTATTCTCGAGAAGTGCCCTTGATCTCGAGAAGTTCTGGTGTACTCGAGATATTCCTTCTTCAGTACTCGAGTACTGTTTTCCTGGTACTCGAGTGGTCCTTTTGTAGTACTCGAGTAGTGCTTGCCTTCTAGAACTCGAGTAACTTGCTAGTACTCGAGTACTCCCCTTCTGCACTCTAATCGTGTTATAGCACTATAGTAATTCTTCATCCTGGTACTTGAGAGATTCTTCCCTTGTACTTGAGTAGTTCTGCCTTCAGTACTCGAGAAGTCGCCTAGTACTTGAGTAATCCTCTTGCAGTACTCGAGTAGTCGCCTTGTACTCGAGTAATCCTCTTGCAGTACTCGAGTAGTCGCCTAGTACTCGTGTAATCCCCTTGCAGTACTCGAGTAATCGTCCCTTAGTACTCGAGTAACCCATTCCTTCTGTCTCGGGAAAACCGGTTCAGCCGAACCCGGTCTATTTTGTTGTTTATTCTGTTATCACCCTTAGTATAAATACTTACTTCTTCTTCATCTTTATACCGACCGAGATTTTTGTCTGCCTCCCGAACTAGAGCGGCGTGAACGTGAAAGAGGTTGTCCGTCCGTACTTCTTCCGGTGGCCGCCGGCGGAGCTCCAGTGCTCGAAATCGTGAACCGATCGTAGATCCGGAAAGCCCTCGTCATGCGCTTCGTCATCGTGGTAAAATCTTCCCCGATTTCTTGAGTTTTTCTCGTTAGTATTTTAGGCCCTAACTTCAGAATGTTGCATCTACTCGCGTGGAGGGGTCGCAAGTACCCACTCTACGTGATCCATGGTTATTTCGAGCACGACTACGCTCGTGTGTCATTGGGTCACCAAAATAACGAGGTTTTTGAGAGGACGTCTATATATTGAAACCTTAAGATCGAAGCCCGAGAAAAGTCGGGAAGCACTCACTAGGTGTCCATTCATGTTACCCAATAGCCGCGTATGCGCCATTTGTCCATCGCTCCTGATTATAGTCGGATCTTACCAATCCGGATCTCGTCGAATCTCGCTGAAAAGGTGTAGGCCTCTTTAAGTGGCTGTTTTGGCCCTGGAGAGCTAAGAGTTCTCAGAAAAAGCTTCGGAATTGAAAAGCTCGCCGGAGAATGGAGAAGGAGCACAACTCTCGTTCAGATCTGAACTGTCGTGTGGATGGTTACTAAAATGAAGAGGGAAGATGAGAGTTGCTCATGATCTGTGCCACGTTGGAGGAGTTTCACCGCTGGAAAATGGAGTTGAAAAGGCAGGTCGGTGATTTGGTGCTCGCTGGAAAAACGATAAAGTGCGCCGACGTTCGTGGAGGAGAACGCCGGACTAAGCTGTAGATGGAGCAACTCGGTTTGGAGATGGGAAGATCGTTAGTGGAGAAGGCTCGATGGAGAGAGGGCTGGTTTCGGCCAGGAGATAAGCTCACTGGCCTTGAGGGTGGAGCAGTTCGATCTTCCTGTTGTAGGAGCTCTCCGGAAAACCTGCAGGAGGGAGTTCGATGGGCTGTTGGATCGAAATGGGGGGGGGGGGAGGGGGAGATGAAAGTGTTGGTTGGGAAGGAGATTGGGTCAATGAAAATTTTGGTTAGAAGAGGGAAAACTAATAATTCCAAATTCTCCGTTGCAATCTGTTCTAGGGGACTTTAAATTTATCCTGGATGGGCTCGTTACGACTGTCTTGTCGACACGCACCTGTCGAAACAATCCAATATCAATTTCGAGTTCGTTTGCCCATTTTACGCTCCCCAGAGCGTTTGCGGCCTAATTTACATACACATTGAAAACCCTCCCAACGATGTCGAAATTGCAAACGGACGACTCTATTGAACTCGTGTGGACTTTACGAGTTTAGCGAAACTGACTGAGGTAAATTTTAAGGGCGTTTGCTCGATTTCATCATTTTGGATAATTTCGTTACATAAAGTCGTGTCCGCGCGATAATATCTCCAATACTAATCGAAATTGAGTGCGACAGTTCCGTTGAACTTGTGTGAATTTTACGAGTCTAACGAAGCTGACCGAGGTCAATTCCGAGGCCGTTTGCTCGATTTCATCTTGAAATGAGACATTGCTTCTATAGTGTTGGAGTGAGAAATTACATTGCGTTTCTTGCAGAATCTTGGTAGTTATTACTTTTGAAGAGAATGAGAATAGTTAAAAAATACCCTTATATTTTTATGTAAAATTTACAAAATAAATGCCTTTGTGGAACACAGGCTTTTACAACAAAGGTAAATCTCTAGTTGTTGTCATTTCCATAGCATTTACTGAAATAAGTAATCACTATTATGTTAACCAGATACCTGGAGAAAAGATGTTAAATGCAGTGATCTGAAGGATGCTATCAATGCATCAGCCCCAGGAAAACTTAAAGTGCTGTTTATTTCCGAGGTACAAGTTAATTACTGCCATATTTTTCTGTTATTCTGCATTTTTCTATCTTTAATGACTTTTAACATAGACTTGAGATCTTGAACTGATATTTTGGCTATAAATATTCGTGTTGTTGAAGTTATGAGTATTATCGCATTAGTCGAGTCCTTTCAGAGTATTTTGGGTTTACTCCCACATTGTAATTTTGAGCATAAGAGTCTTTGTATGTCATATATAAAGCCCATTTTTGAATGAATATATTGCATCAAGTATTTCCTTTTCTCTACTTTAATATGGTATCAGAGCAGGAATTGACTCCTCCCTGAATTTTTTGTCACCCTAATTTGTTGGCGAACTAAATTTCTCGGTGGCTTCCTGGTGGAGACCAACCTATGTCAGGTCGACCAAAAATGTCCGACGCCGCACCCGACGGGATCTCTATCGACCTTGAATGATCACGATTTTAATTTATGTTTTATTGTCTTTTATTTTGCAAACTTGATGTTATCAAGCTTAGTTCGTTGCACGCCTGCGCGCGTAGCTATGTTTGTTGCACGCTTGCGCGCTTAATTTTGTTTGGAGTTTTACTTTGTTCTCCTATTATATACATATATATATAAAATATATATACTTATATATATGTATATAAATGCTTATATATATAAATATACATACATATTATATATATATATATATATATATATATATATTTATTTATATATATATGTAAGGTTTAGAAGTGTAGATAGGTCGAAGAAATGAAGCCGTTCACATATCCCCGGGCCCGATCCTGTTCCTCTTCCCCGCAGCCGAAGAGTTCTCCCGATTCAGAGCTACAGGAAAGGCGAAACTCACGGCGCTCCGTTTTCAACCCCATGATGCCTCCCGATCGAGGCCGCAGGAAGCCGATAATGGCGGAAGCCCGCACGCCGTCACCTGCCAGCCACGTCCACGATTTCTTCTGCCGGCCACGACAACAACTCCGACCGCCGCTCCACGTCCAAGATCGGTTCGCCATGGCCGCACAACCCGCACCTTCAAAGCTCTGTCAGTTACCTGTTTAATTTCGTTTTTAATTTTTGGCTGTTGTTGTAACCTTATAAAAGGGGGATTGGTGAAAAATTTGGGGATGATGGATGAATATTGAAATGATTTCTGATTTGCTTTCAGATTGAAGTCCTGTGATGGATTTGTGAGCTTCCTGTAGGAGTAATTTAGAGCTGTAGGTTAGGAACTTGGTGCCGTGGCTTGCTTCCTGTAGGAATTAGGGGTGATTGATGAACAATTATGAAATGTATTGACATTGAGATTTCTGTAAATATTTGCTGCTTCCATTTAAGGAGTCTTTTTAGGGAAGATGAATGAGAGTTAGGTGTTAGGTAGTGATTAAAGCTTTGTGTGAGTTGTTGATTTTATTTCCTATTTAGGCGTTTAGAAGATGATGAACAGTATAATCAGATATAAATTTTACTGTTCTTACCTTGCTGTGAATGGTTTTCATTAACTTGTCGTTGTCTTGTGTGAAAGAAGATGAACAATAAACTAAATTACCGTGCATCTTATTGAACCAGTGAGATTGGCTGCCATTGTGGTGGTTGAAATAGTGGAAGTGATAGGTGTTTTGAGTGCTTCAGTCTTGGTGCTGTGAGATTTGAGTTAGTTAGAAATTGTGATTGGCATTATCACGATTATGGTCATAGGAGATTGGGATTTTGGTTCTTCTGAGTGAATTTTGATCCCCTTGAGTGTTAGAAACTTCGTGGATCTACTTTGTGCGATTGAGATTTCGTGGCTCCACCTTAAGTGTGAAGAGCAAGTGAATTTTAGGTTGGTTAGGTTTGTGGCTTCTCGAGAGAGGGTGTTTTCATGGAACCACTTTCGTGTGAGAGTGAGCAAAGATTCTCCTTGGTGCCCGTGTGCGATAGCGGCCGACCTCGGAGCGGAAGATCGAAGGTGACGAGGAGTTTCTCGCGTGATCGCTATCGACTTCGAATATGAAAGACGTCTCTTCTGTGGGTAATTGTTTCTTTCTTTTCCTTTGTGTGTACCTCAATATTTTCTCGTAGGATAATAGATTCCTTGCTGTGTTTTCGCCCGAATTTTATCAGCAAACGCTACGTCGTAAACTCTAAACGGAAACATATTTGGAGTTCACGATTTCCGTTTTGCTACGACAAGGGGAACAGAACGAAAGTTGCAAACTTCGGTCCCCGGATTTAAAATTGAACCTTATTTAAGAAAATTCATTTTGAAATGAAGAAGTAATTTCGTGCTTTTCATATAAATTCCAAGTTGCGAAATTTCTTAAGTGTTGCGCCCGCTCTAAAATATGCAAAATTAATTTAATCATCGTATGCATTTAGGGTTTCCTAGAAAAAAGCCGACAGACGCGTAAACCCTACGCGTCGTTCTACATCAAATTGGTATCAGAGGGAGGTTCCGAAATTTTTCTAAGTGGTTTTTACCTTTCGCCCACCAAATGACGACATTAACTGAGAGTACATGCCAGATACGTGAAAGGTTAGAAAACCTTAGAGGTAGGGTGAGTAGTTTAGAAATACCCCCTCAAAATTCAATGCCGCATCGAATTCGATATGGGCATTCCGTCCGTGCACATTACGATGTTCCTCAGCCCTATGTGGAAAGGTCTATCTTTAGGAGGAATCCTTTATTTGAGGATCACGACTACCTTTACACTCACTCCCATAGTGCCCAGTCACGGAGATCTTTACGATACTTCGATGATTATACTCGAGCACCGTATACATCTTCCCAAGATCGTGTTGACCCATCAACACATTCGCATTATGCTAGAGACGGTCAGTATGATGACTATCATCGTTATTATCCTCATACCCGAATGGATCCTAGTAGTTCTTCGACACTATATTATGAGGATAGAGTTCAGTATGATGCCCGTTATCGATACTATACGTCACCACTATATGAGGAACCCGAGACTACATATGTGCAACCACCACCACACATTCGTAGGACTTATGATTATCCACGAGCATGTCGAGATTATGATATGGATGATCGTCACGTTTACACTCATGAATGTTATAGAGGTCACTGTCACCAAGAGTACATCATGCCTAGTGATCTTCCTAGTGTTCCGAAGGTGAACATGATGATAAACATTAAAGGTCAACGAGAGCATTCCACTGCCCACACCAGGGAGACGTCACCCACTCTATCTGATGTTCTAGTACGTGATGTGTGAAGTCAACCCCCATATGAGTCTGCTCCACTGAGTGACCCCGTCCATGATTCTATATCTACTAGCTCTCCTTTGAGTGTAGATTCCTTGCACACTTCACCTGGTGGTGCACCAAGTCATTTGACCACACCCGATGACGCATCGTGCCACATCACCACACCTGATGGCGCACCGAGTGACATTACGATCGGGAGCCGAGAGGTTAGTAGTGATCTCGAGGTAGTCACCCCTACCCTACTGGGAGTATGACCCCTTCTGATGTTTCATTTCTGGAGGATCATCACTTGACTGATGGGTCATTTGAAGACCCTCCTATATAGCCTCCAGATGAGCCACCTCGTGATTATGTGGATGAGCTTTATTTAAATAGTACACTTGCGAATTTTAAGACATGGATACCTGCTCCATTGTCTCACTTGATGTTGATAGTGCTGGGGCATAGCCATCTGGTGACTCGCACTCTAGATGAGTTATGGGACGTACCACTTGCTGACCATCGTATTTGCGATGAGTTCTTCTATGTACCACCTGGTGAGCCTCCTAATGCCTCACTTTCCCTCAGCACATTTATTACGGTTGTCACACTTCGTGCACATTTATCTGAGAACACTCTATCTGTTGTTGGAGCCTACGTTTGCACGCGTCGCATTTGCGACGAATTTTATTATACCCCTCCTAGTGAACCCCCAGATGAAAAACTTATGGGTTCACCGCACATTTGAGATGTATCCATATTTAGTGACACAGTCGAGTTAGAGGGTGCACTCACTGATTCTTTGATGTCATATCTTATCACCCGCACTTTCAGAGACAGTCCGCACACTATGGCTCCGTTTGGGAGGACTTATTTTCACCGGTCAAGCGGTCACGACCGCATGAATCAGGACTTAATTAAGGTCCGATTCATGCGGTCGTGACCGCTTGACCGTTGAAAATAAGTCCCCCCAAACGGAGCCTATGTTGACACATCTGATCACTAATGTCTCTGATTTGCACTTGAGTGTTCGTCGCCCCCGCGATGAATTCTTTTATGATCCACCCTCTGAGCCTCCTGATCATGTGTCTCTTTCAGGAGTTGCTCTTGGTATCTGAAACAATCGGTTTGTGACGTTAGTCATATTAGTAGTTCATTTATTGCATTTGCATGATTTGCATTAAAAATATGAGCGAAAAATTGCATAGTATTTATGATTTTTATGCAACTCAATTTTAAACGCAAAAGCATAAAAGAGCTACTAGTTTTAAAATGACTGACTTGATTATGGTTCGGCTAGATCCAGAACGGTTACCTTCTGGTGCCGTAAAGAAGCTAGCTACCGTAGAACTGAATCCTTTCAAGTAGTAAATCAGATTGGACAAAATGCGTATGAACTTGAGATGCCTTCCGTTTGGGGAGCAAATCATGTTTTTAACGTAGCCAATCTGACTTAATTCTACGATTACTCGCATGAGTCTTTAGAATCTCTTTTGCCTTCTCCTCCATTTGATTCTTCTGGGTTGGTGAGTGAGAGTGAGGAGCCACATTCAGGATATACCGAGGTTCATTTTGCTACTAACACTTCCATCGTAGTTCCTTCTGTTTTCACTGTCAGTTTCAGGTTAAGCAGGACACCGGGAGAATACTTTATTACAGTTTTCGAGCACATATTGGACATTGACCTCTACTGATGATGGTTTTCAGAGATACTTGGTTCATTGACATGAATGTTGATTTCTCTCGCACCACCGCTCGGAGCACTCACCAGAGATAGTGATTTCGAGAGGGGGAGTTGGTGGAGACCAACCTAGGTCAGGTCGACCAAAAATGCCCGACGCCGCACCCGAATGGATCTCTATCGACCTTGAATGATCGCGATTTTAATTTTATGTTTTATTGTTTTTATTTTGCAAACTTGATGTTATCAAGCTTAGTTCGTTGCACGCCTGCGCGCGTAGCTATGCTTGTTGCACACCTGCGCGCGTAGCTATGTTTGTTGCACGCCTGCGCGCATAGTTTTGTTTGGAGTTTTACTTTGTTCTCCTATTATATATATATATACATATATAAAATATATATACTTATATATATGTATATAAATGCTTATATATATATAAATATACATACATACATACATATGTATGTATATATATATATATATATATTTGTATATATATATGTAAGGTTTAGAAGTGCAGATAGGTCGAAGAAATGAAGCCGGTTCACATATCCCCGGGCCCGATCCTGTTCCTCTTCCCCGCAACAGAAGAGTTCTCCCGATTCAGAGCTACAGGAAAGGCGGAACTCACGACGCTCCGATTTCAACCCCACGATGCCTCCCGATCCAGGCCGCAGGAAGTCGATAATGGCGAAAGCCCGCACGCCGTCACCTGCCAGCCACGTCCACGATTTCTTCTGCTGGCCACGACAACAACTCCAACCACCGCTCCACGTCCAAGATCGGTTCGCCATGGCCGCACCTTCAAAGCTCTGTCAGTTACATGTTTAATTTCGTTTTTAATTTTTGGCTGTTGTTGTCACCCTATAAAAGGGGGATTGGTGAAAAATTTGGGGATGATGGATGAATATTGAAATGATTTTTGGTTTGCTTTCAGATTGAAGTCCTGTGATGGATTTGTGAGCTTCCTGTAGGAGTAATTTAGAGCTGTAGGTTAGGACCTTGGTGTCGTGGCTTGCTTCCTGTAGGGATTAGGGGTGATTGATGAAAAATTATGAAATGTATTGACATTGAGATTTCTGTAAATGTTTGCTGCTTCCATTTAAGGAGTCCTGTTAGGGAAGATGAATAGGAGTTAGGTGTTATGTAGTGATTAAAGCTCTGTGTGAGTTATTGATTTTATTTCCTGTTTAGGTGTTTAGAAGATGATGAACAGTATAATCAGATATAAATTTTACTGTTCTTACCTTGCTGTGAATGGTTTTCATTAACTTGCCGTTGCCTTCTGTGAAAAAAGATGAACAGTAAACTAAATTACTGTGCATCTTATTGAACCAGTGAGATTGGCTGCCATTGTGGTGGTTGAAATAGTGGAAGTGATAACTGTTTTGAGCGATTCAGTCTTGGTGCCGTGAGATTTGAGTTAGTTAGAAATTGTGATTGGCATTATCACGATTATGGTCATAGGAGATTGGGATTTTGGTTCTACTGAGTGAATTTTGATCCCCTTGAGTGTTAGAAACTTCGTGGATCCACTTTGTGCGATTGAGATTTCTTGGCTCCACCTTGAGTGTGAAGAGCGGAATTTTAGGTTGGTTAGGTTTGTGACTTCTCGAGAGAGAGTGTTTTCGTGGAACCACTTTCATGTGAGAGTGAGCAAAGATTCTCCTTGGTGCCCGTGTGCGATAGCGGCCGACCTCAGAGCGGGAGATCGAAGGTGACGAGGAGTTGCTCGCGTGATCGCCATTGACTTCGAATACGGAAGACGTCTCTTCCGTGGGTAATTGTTTCTTTCTTTTCCTTTGTGTGCGCCTCAATATTTTCTCGTAGGATAATAGATTCCTTGCTGAGTTTTCGCCCGAATTTTGTCAGCAAACGCTACGTCGTAAACTCCAAATGGAAACGTATTTGGAGTTCATGATTTCCGTTTTGCTACGACAAGTGGAACAGAACAAAAGTTGCAAACTTCCGTCCCAAGATTTAAAATCGAACCTTATTTAAGAAAATTCATTTTGAAATGAAGAAGTAATTTCGTGCTTTTCATAAAAATTCCAAGTTGCGAAATTTCTTAAGTGTTGCGCCCGCTCTAAAATTTGCAGAATTAATTTAATCATCGCATGCATTTAGGGTTTCCTAGAAAAAGCCGACAGACGCGTAAACCCTACGCGTCTTCCTGCATCACTTCCTCACTGGATTCCACCTCTTCCTCTCGTTCTCGTCGACAGGTCCAGCCTTTGCTCCCATCGAGCAGTTCAGCTTCCGCTCCCGTCGACAAAGTCAATTTATGATTCCGTTGACTAGAGCAGCCTTTGGTCCCTACGACGTCTTCTCCGGTGTGGACTTCCGTCTTTGCTACCATCGACGGTCCTGTCGACCGTGGCTCTTGCCTTTGCCATCTCCCTACTTCTTCGAGAGATTGAGCAACCGTTTCCTTCTTATGCTGGCTCCGTCTTCTCCCATTGCTTCCCGATCTCGACAATTCTTCCCGACGCAGATCTCGTCGTTCTTATCGACGACTTCGACGATATCGTCTGCCGCTCTCTTCCCGTCGTTATTCTCTGCGTTCCCGTTGCAGATCGTCAACGATCTTCCTGCCCGATTGCTTTCCCCTCTCTTGTTGTTGTCGAGCTTATCTTTGTTGCAGCTTTGAGATTTTTTGTTGTTGTAGTTTTTTTTTGTATTTGCTTGGTAGTTAATGTTGTTTTTTGTTGTCTTCTAGCCTTCATGCACATGTTTCACGTGAGGAGTGTTTGTGATGAAGGCGACTCAGATGACATTCTCCCGACTCTCGCCTTAGGCTCTGTTTGGCGCGGCGTTTTAGGTCCAGTGAGTCGCGGATTTTCAAAAAGCTCCTCCAAACAAAAAAAATGAACATGCACAGTTGCATCCGCCACCGCTATTAATAGCGGTGGCCCGCTATTTCCCAGTCGCGGAAAAATTCCGCGACTGGGAAATAGCAGCAGCGCTGCAGCCTTTTGGCTGCAGCGCTGCTGTACTTTTTTTATTAAATTAATATAATAATAATATTATTAAATTATATATAATAAGTTATATATTAAAGAATATATAATAAATAATTATATATAATAAGTTATATATTAAATTAATTATATAATAATAAGTTATATATTAAACTAATATTATATAATTAAGTTTATAATAAATTGTTATTATAAGTTAATAATTATTATAATCAAGTTATAATTATTCCACCACTGAAAACGCTGTTCTTCCAAACAGATTCACAGATTCTGCAACCACTCTGTAAAACAACCGATTATTCCACCACTGCTTTCCACAACTGCTTCTCCAGTCGCTGCAGCCGCGCCAAACAGAGCCTTAGTCACACATGACCGCGATGCTTTTTTAATGTGTTGCTTATCTCCCCAATTTTACTTCCTTGTTGGGTAGGTGTCATATGATTTTTGCTGGTTGACCTAATTTTAGTGAATTCACGCCGTGTGCGAGTCCTGCGTCATGTGTAGGTCTCCATCGTGTGTGGCTTTGTCCCCGATTTGATTTCTCAGTGACTCGTCTGATGTTTTGTTCCACATTGTCTACCACCAATACCTTTCTTTTTATGTTGTTTTCAAGCTGGAGTTTTCTCCTCCAGCTTGAGGGGGAATGTTGAAGTATTAGTAAAAGTCTTTGTGTGTTTGGGATTTAGTCTCACAACGTAGTTTTAAGTTGAATTGTTCGTTGTACTCCTATAAATTGCCCAATCGTGGAAGAATAAATTGCACCAAGTATTTCTTTTGTATATTTCAACATGGTATCAAAGGTGGCATTGTTTCCTCCTTAAAATTTCGGTGCACTAATTGTTGGCGACCTAAATTTTTCGGTGTTTCCTTTCTAGATCTCGTCTCTTCCTCTCATTAGAGTTCTTGTTGACGAGTCTTGCTTTTGCTCCCGTCGACGAGACCGACTTCTGATTCCGTCCACGACACCGACTTCTGATTCCGTCGACGAGACCGACTTCTGATTCCGTCGATGATAACATGTAGCTGGTATGACCTTGAGGTCCTTGACAGCAATGAATATCAAACCAGCATAATCACAATTTACAAAGTAGAACCATTCATGCAATCTCGCAAAATCTATCTAAGAATTAATAGCTTAGCAATAGTGAATAACAAGTTAACAACAAGCAAGCAATTAGAAACTTAACAAAAATGCACATACAAAATTTGTCCACACATTTTATCAGATATAATTATCACAAATAGATCATTTATAGTTATAATTATAATTTCAACTCGTCATCATCAACTGGAAATACTTACTTTTTTTTTCTCGCTCTGCAATTCAAGCACAAGTAGAGATGTGCATCTTTACAAAAATAATATCATTGTTAAGTAATTTTATCTTGATCGTCTTTGTAACTCCAAAATGTTTTCTCAACCAATCCCATCCACATTGACCATCATGATATGTATCGGTGACTCTACTTTGAGCATTAAATGTATCTTTAGAAGCAACTGAACAATGTGAATTGTTAAAATATATCTTGCCATTGTCAATAAGATCTTGTACTTTCGAGCCGACTCAACTCAACTTCTATTTCTAATTAGATGTATTGCAATTTTATTGGTTTCTGTATAAAATAGTAATTTCCTTGAAGGAGTTACAATGTTTAATATCTGTGTTTGTTTTTTACTTTTTGCTCTATCTGTATGAAAGTTTAATATACATTTAGCTTGTCCCAGTCTGCATAATGTTATACTCGTATGATTGTCTGTAAAATATGTGCATAGACGCATTAATTCTGCCAGCATGCTTATGATGATTGATGTCTAAATATCGAAAATCAACTATTACAGGTTTCCCGTGTCTTCCATCCAACTTTTGCAGCCAAGTGGAGGCAATACTTTTATATATTCCCACTGGAGGGCAGTGTTGAAATTCAAGTCAGTGATAATCATAAGGACTACTCAAGTAGGAAATGTGAGAATGATGAGTTGCAGCATCAGACAGAACATATTGTCCATGGAAACTGCTCGACTTTTGACAGCGAAAATAATTATCTTGGTGATGTTCAAATATGTATGAAGTCATCAAGCTTCAGTGTGGACAAGGTTAACCAGCTTTTATGCCAGTTAGAGGGGAAGTCTTTGTCCTACGGAGTCTTTGCACGGGATACAAAAGCTTCTAGAAGCACGTAGGAATCCCAATCCACCATGGCAATACAAATATGCATTTTTATAGGAAAAATCATATATAACATAGTTTTTCCAGTCCTTTTATGTTTTTTAAATGTCAAAATAAAAAAAATCTTAGAAGCAGTTTTAACTCCTTTTTTCTTCTCTGAACCTAAGGATCTTAACCACCATGCAGCCACACTTACTTGATGTGCGGGACTTTTCATTTCAAAATCTTGTTCACGATTATATTTTGCATTCTTTTTAGTAAAAATAGTAGAGGTGTTTGTTCTTGTTATTTTAATAGCATTAAGAGTGTGGAAGAAAGGTGAGAAAACCTTGTATACACTCCTTGAATGATCATTTACAAGTGTGAGGGCCTTTACATATATCATTCAACAAAGAGTTTAAAGTTTAGTTGCAGTTAGGTGTGTTTTATACTTTTATCCTCTCAAAATTCTCCTTTTCACTCAAAAAATTAAACAACAACAACACTGAAGCCTTTATCCCACTATAGTGGGGTCGGCTATATTGATCCTTTGTCGCCATTGTGCCATATCTTTAGTCATAATCTCACTAATGCCTAAGTACATAATGTCTTTCCTTATAGTTTCATTCTAAATCTTAATTGGTCTACCCCTCCCCCGCTTAACATTCCTAGTGACTAAACTCTCACAAAGCCTAGCATGTACCCTCTAAAGGTCTCCTTTATACATGTCCGAACCATCTTAGTCTAGCTTCTTGCATTTTCTCTACAATTGGTGTCATTCCTGTCTTATCCTTGTTACATTCATTTCTAATTTTATCCAGTCTCGTGTGTCCACACGTCCACCTAAGCATTCTCATGTCCGCAACTCCCATTTTTTGCTCATGTACACAATTTACTGTCTAACACTCAGAACCCTAGGGCGTTGCTAGTCTAAATGTCTAATTGCAGAACGGTAAAATTTATCTTTAAGTTTTAATGGTATTTTACGATCACATAAGATCCCCGACACTAGGGATGCAAATTTGGTCTGGTCCCGATTTATTGGCCCGGTTCTGCGCCCGGTCATGCCCGGGGCCATGCCTAAGGGGGCTCAGAAGATTCTCTTATTTAGATAGGGCCCGACCCAGTGTCGGGCCTGGGCCCTCCCGGGCAGTAGGTCTGCTTATAAATTCTAGGCTTAGCCCAATATTTAGATGTTGGGCGTGCCCGACATTTAAATTCTGAGTATTGATCCAAAATAATTAAATGCTGAGCTCAAAAGTCCAACATTTATTAAATGTTGGGCTATTACCCATAGTTTATTAAATGCGGGGCGATCATTCCCAACATTTAGGCGTTGCCGCCCAACACATTTGCCGCTACATCAGCAAATGTAACATCAACTAGCGGCCCTTTTGACAGCTAGCTGCTGCTTTTGCTGTCGATCAAGTGGGCTAATGTATGCACCCTTATTTTACTAAGGTCTGGGCCTGGTTTGAGTAGGGCCCGACTTGGGCCCGACAGTGAAAATGTCTGGGCTCAGGGGGCCCGAGCCCGACCTAGGCCCACAAGGTTTTTTTTAACGCCTACCTGACGCGCCTCTCAACTTCAAAGTTCAACCACCTTGATTGGATTCTATGTATCATATCTTTATCTACACCTCCATCTTTTTGAACTATCAATCTCAGATATTTAAAACACTCATTGCAGGAAATATCTTAATCACCCAACTTCATTACAGAGTCATCTGTCCTTCTTGTACTGCTAGATTTAAGCTCTATATACTTCTTCTTTACCCTGTTCAACCTAAAAGCCATCTTTTATAAAGTGTCTTGTCAAGATTCAAGCTTCACGTTTACACCTTCGCGCATCTCATCGACCAAAACAATATCATCCACAAACAATAAACACCAAGGTATTGCAGTGAACTCATCTAAGATAAGGATAAAGAGATAAGGACTTAAAACTGACCCCTAATGTAAGCCAATGGTGATAGGAAATTCTTGTGTCAATCCTTCAAATATCCTCCCTCTCTTCACCGAATTTGTATACATATCTTTGATTATGTTAATGTATGATACATTTACATGTTTCTTTTCTAAGTCTCTCTATAAGACCTCTCTTGGAACCCTATCATAAGCATTCTCAAGATCGATAAACAACATATGCAAATCTTGTTTTCTTTCCCGATAGTTGTCAATGAGTCTCTTCAAGAGATGTATAACTTCCATGGTTGACCACCCTGAGATGAATCCAAATTGATTCTCCGAGATGCAAGTCTCTCGTCTTACTATCATTTCTATTACTCGTTCCCATAATTTC
Source organism: Platanthera guangdongensis (assembly GCA_039583875.1). NCBI lineage: Eukaryota > Viridiplantae > Streptophyta > Magnoliopsida > Asparagales > Orchidaceae > Platanthera > Platanthera guangdongensis. Next base: position 9,225,798 of record CM077152.1, read on the forward strand.
ATTGTATGACTCGTTTATTTAATTCATCTGTAATTGATATAATTTTGTATATCTTCTTTGTTTTTATATACAAGTACCAAAATACTTTTTTCTATTGGTTCGACATTCTCATTGTATTCAGTATTCTATTGAAGAAACATGTCGGGCACAAAATTTCTTATTTCCCTTGACATTTCTATACTTCGACGAACATATTATCTGGCTTAATCATTTTTCAAATTTTCATCTTCTTTAGAACTTCATTTACCTCCGATGCTTGAATTATACGATAAAGTGTTATGCTCTTATACTTCTCTGATTTACTTAACTCTTCCAAGCTCAGTTTATTGTCTTTTGCTTCATTGTAAAGTTGATTAATTTTTTTATTGCTCTTTAATCGCCACATCATCTGTCAAAACTGTATCTGTTTCATTTTTTATACATTAAATTTTGCTTAAATTCATTGTTTTCCTCTCACTAGCTCCAGCAATATGTCATGCTCTTCATATTTGGTATCTAGTCGCTCATAAAAATCTTCATAAACTTAACTTCTTGCTTTACTTACTACATGTTTAAATTTTTTCCTGACAACTTTATACCTTGCCAAGTTTTTATCATTCATACAAACATAGAGTGTTTTATAGCTGACCTTATTTGCCCTCACTTTGTCTTGCATTTGTTCTTTCCACCACCATGATTCTTTACTTGGGGGCGCATGATCTTTTGACTTTCCAAGTACTTTCTTTTCATTTATCCTTAAATGTGAAGACATAACTTCTTTTGAGACACTAGAATTAACATTAGGGTCATCAATTAGAATCAGAAAATTTAAATTCAAATAAATCCTAGTTCACCCATAATATACTTAGTTTCTTAGCTTTTTCTTTCCTTGTATATTTCAGGGGACCACCGACTGAGTGTTTCATATTTCATGCTCGTGCTGTTGAAGCCAAGCTCCCCTGCATTAACAAGGTTAGTTTGACCCCGTGCTGTTGGCTTATGAAGATGATACGGAAGCCTCAACTGCTTGTCTTCTTTTTTAAAGCTTTTAGTTATACTGTTTGAATTTCAGAGGATAAACTTGCCTTGGTTTTAATATTTCCACCTTCAGAAATACAAGGGAATTGGAATTCCATATACCAAACCATAATTCTTGAAATACCCACAAATTTTCACATACATACTTGTACGCTATTATACTTGGGCTCCACTTGGGGTAATTATGATGTTTGAGTGGTGGCGGTTTGAAACTGTAGTGGTAAATGCATTGGTGACAATTTACCTTTTTTTAACATAGGTCACAACTTTTGTCTCTATTAGAAAAGCCCATGTAAAAGGCCCATTTGATGGCCCATTTTTTCCTCCTCCTTCTTTAGTCACACATCATGTATAGGATTTATTCTTCTCTCTTCTCTCCTATATATTTGTATTCTCTCCTTGTATTTACATACTTGAATAATACATACAAGCTTTGGGCACTCTCTACATGGTATCAGAGCCAGGTTCCTTCTAACTGCGACCTGCCTTTTTTCTGTCCGCCCGGTCTCCTGCGGACTGCCTTCCTGCATCCGCCTCTCTGCGGACTGCCCTTCTGCATCCGCCTCTCTGCGGACTGCCCTTCTGCATCCGCCTCTCTGCGGACTGCCCCTCTGCATCTGTCCGCTCGGCTACCCTGCGGACTGCCTTCCTGTCCGCTCCGGTCTCGTGCGGACTTCCCTTATGCTTCCGCCTCTCGTCTCTCCCTCCGTGGTTCCACCCTCCTCAGGCTTCTTATAGCCATCTTCTGCTCTGACTCGTGGGGCCCACCTCTCTCTATCCGCTCCGGACGATCCTTCCTGTCCGCTGCACTCTCTGTTTGTGTCCGCTCGAGCCTCTTTGCTCGCGGACTGCTCCCTCTAGCCCGCTCTATTTCTGTCCGCTCGAGCCTCTGCGCTCGCGGATTCTCTATCCGCAGTCTCTTGCGGACTGCTCCTGTCCGCTGCGGGCTCTCCTTGTGTCCACTGTGCGCTCTTCTCTTGCTGCGTGACTTCTTTCTTGCGGTCTGCTCCACATTGCTGCGACCTCTGCCGCGGACTGCCCCCAGTTCGCCGCGACCTCCTCCAAGCTCTGCTCCAAACCGCTGCGACCTCTGTCGCGGACTGCTCCAGCTCTGCTCTCAACAGCTGCGATCTGCTCCACTGATCTGCGACCTCTTCCAACTCGCCGCGACCTCCTTTCGCGGACTGCTCCTGTTCGCCGCGGCCTCACTCAGTTCGCCGCGACCTCCAGTCCACCGCGACCTCCTTTCTCCCACTGCTTGCCGCGCGGTTTGTTCTCTCCGAGCCCTTCTGTCTGCTCCTCCTCAGTCGCCATGTCCTCCAGCGATTCCACTACCGCTCAACCCCCGGCCGACCACGTGGCTCCTCTCGAACTCCGCGATGAGCTTTGGATTACTACTATTTCCCTCTCTGGCAAGTCCAACTTCATTCCCTGGGTCCACTCCGTCCGCCGGGTCTTACAAGCCAAGGGTCTTGCCCGTCACCTTACCCAGGGCTCACCAACTCCTCCTACTGATGATTGGCTCCGCAATGACGGTCGCGTCCAGACCTGGATCCTGAACTCGGTGGAGGGTGAGCCGTACCAGATGATCATGTATCATGAGACCGCCAAAGCCATGTGGGATGAACTTCATTCGTTGTACTCCGGGAAGGACAGCCTTCAGCACCTTTTTGACATCATCACTGATCTTCAAGCCTTGGATGTTGGCAAAGCTCTGGACATGACCTCCTTCGTGGCCCGTGCTAAAACTCTCACGGAAGCCTGGATTCAGCACCAGCCCGCGACTACTGATCTCGCTGCCCAACGCGCCCAGAAGGAGGCTGTTTGTATTGCTATGATTATGGCTCGCGTCCCGCCACACCTGCACAGTATTCGGGCCCAGGTTCTGGCTTCACCCACTACCCCTTCCTTCTCTGATGTCTGCTCGATGTTACTTCGCGTACCACCTCCACCGGAGGCTCCTGCACCACCCTCGCCGGCCCTTCTTCAGCAGACCCTTCCTCCTTTACTTCCACAACCCTCTTTTACTCGGGGTGGCCGTACGGGCTCCCGTGGGCGGGGCCGTGGTGGCCGCGGACGGCCCAAGTGCACCTACTGCGGCCGGGATGGCCATACTGAAGCAGTCTGTCACAAGAAACATGGCTACCCTCCTCGCCCGCCTACTGCTGCTGTTACCGATAGCTCTCCTCCGACTGGTACGGATCTTGAGGCTCTTCGCCTTCAGCTGCAACAACTCCAGGGGCTCCTCAACCCACCCTCTGCTTCCATTGCCTCCACCTCCCATGCAGGTATTGTCTCCACCTCCACTGCAGGTACTGCCTGTCTTTCCTCCAGCTCTCGCTGGATCCTGGACTCGGGAGCCACCCACCACATCACTTCCATGCGGCCGCCCCAGTTCTCTGCTGCTGCTCATCCCCCGTCTATTACTGGGGCCAATGGTGCGCTTGTCCCGGTCTCCGGCTGCGCAGATCTCTTCCTCCCTCCCTCTCTCTCTCTTCGTTCCGTTCTTTATGTGCCAGCCTCACCTTTTAATTTACTCTCTGTTGGTCGTCTTACTACTGATATGAATTGCTTTATCACCTTCACCTCTTCTGGTTTTTTGATACAGGATCGGCAGACGCAGATTACCATTGGTAGGGGTCGGCTGCAGAACGGGCTCTACCTCCTCGATGTCTCTCCCACATCCCTTTCCTCTGTTTCCTCGTCTGATTGGCATTGTCGGCTTGGGCATGCCCCTCTACCTATCCTCCAGAAGGCGCTTCCAGACCTTTCTCTTCCTGCTTTTCAATGCGATTCTTGTATTATTGGCAAACAGCCTCGCTCTTCTTATCCCGCTCATTGTACTAGGAGCTCTGCTCCGTTTGATTTAATACATTCTGATATTTGGGGACCATATAAAGTTTCTAGCATTTCTGGTTATCGTTATTTTCTAACATTTATTGATGATTACTCTCGCACTACTTGGTTGTATCTCTTACATGATCGCTCTGAGCTTCCTCGTGTCTTTCAGGCGTTTGTGTTAGAGACTCGTACGCAATTCTCTACCACCATTAAAACTTTCCGCTCTGATAATGCCCAGGAATACACTAGCCACGAGTTTGCCACTCTCTGCGCAAACTTCGGTATTGTTCACCAGACCTCTTGTCCCTACACCCCTCAACAAAACGGGGTCGCCGAACGAAAGAACCGCCACTTGCTCGATGTTGCTCGCTCCCTCATGCTTCACATGCACGTTCCCAAAGTCTTCTGGAACTTTGCGGTGTCCACTGCATGTTTTCTTATCAACCGTCTCCCCTCTCCAGTTCTCCAGAACGCTACCCCCTTCAGCCTTCTTTTTCCCTCCACACCTGCCTTCCCCCTCACCCCCCGGGTTTTTGGATGTACCTGCTTTGTCCATCACCTGGGCCCTACTCTTGACAAACTGGATCCCCGTGCGGCCAAACAACTTTTCGTCGGCTACTCCCGCACCCAAAAGGGCTATGTTTGCTACTCTCCGCTCACCCGGAAGATCTCTGTATCAGCTGATGTTACTTTCCGGGAGGATCAACCCTTCTTCCCCCCCCCCCCCCCTCTGCCACCACTTCTACCACCACCTCCTACAACACCCTCCCTCCCACGGTCGGTGATCCCCGTCCAGTCCCCCCCCCCCCCCCCCCACCGTCCCTCCGCCTCCTCCCACCCTTGACCCTCCTGGACCCCCCATCATTCGGGTCTATACTCGTCGCCCTCTTCCTCCCGTTGCTCCTCTGCAGTCGGCTTCGACCTCGGCTTCTCCGTGTTCTGCTGCTCCGGTGTCGGCCTCTACCGCTCATCCAATGGCGGACTATGTTTCTCTCCATCGCCTCTCTCCACCTCTTCAGACCTTGGCTACTTCGCTCTCCTCGGTCTCTATTCCTACTTCTGTCCAGGACGCTCTTCAACATCCTGGGTGGCGTGCGGCCATGGAAGACGAGATGGCTGCTCTTTGGGCCAACCAGACTTGGACCTTGGTGCCCCTTCCTCCCGGCCAGAAACCTGTTGGGTGCAAATGGGTCTTCGTCATTAAACATGCTCCTGATGGGACCATTGATCGCCTCAAAGCTCGTTTGGTTGCTCGTGGCTTCACCTAGCAACAGGGGCTGGACTATGACGAGACTTTCTCTCCGGTCGCTAAGCTCAACACGGTCCGCATTCTCATTTCTGTGGCTGTCCATCGCCAATGGCCCTTATTTCAACTCGACGTCAAGAACGCTTTCCTGAATGGCGACCTTCAGGAAACGGTTTACATGCAACAACCTCCCGGGTTTGAGACCACGGGGAGTCACGGGTTTGTCATCTTCTCAAATCTCTATATGGTCTCAAACAATCCCCTCGAGCATGGTTCGACAAGTTCAGCAAAGCTCTCCGGGAAATTGGCTTCACTCGCAGCTCGGCTGACTTCTCATTATTTACTCGCCACCAGGCCACTGGTACGGTTCTCTTATTGGTATATGTCGACGACATCATTATTACTGACAGTGACTTGGACGGCATACATGCCGTTAAGCTACATCTGAGCTCCGTCTTCCAAACTAAAGATCTGGGATATCTTCGGTACTTCCTCGGTCTGGAAGTGGCCAGACGGTCAGATGGGTTGGTTCTCTCTCAGCGCAAATATTGCCTGGATCTTCTTCATGATGCAGGCTACTCTGGCTGCAAACCTATTAACACTCCCATGGATGCAAATCACAAAATATGTGCTCAGGGCTCGGATTCTGATTCGCTTCTACCAAATCCAGAATATTACCGTCGTCTAGTTGGGAAGCTTATCTACCTAACAGTTACAAGACCTGATATATCTTTCGCTGTGGGACTTGTGAGTCGCTATATGCACTCTCCTCGAAGCTCTCATCTCCAGGCTGTGGAACGCATTCTCAGATATCTTAAGACAGCTACTGGCCAAGGACTTGTATACAAAACCTCATCTTCCATTCCTACACTAGTGGCATACTCTGATGCCGACTACGCTGGCTCCCTCGACGATCGACGATCTACTAGCGGGTTTTGCACCTATTTTGGAGGACATCTGATTACTTGGCGAAGCAAGAAACAAGCAGTGGTTGCTCGATCCTCAGCAGAAGCAGAATATCGGGCAATGACTGCTGTGGTCTCTGAACTCACATGGATTGAGAGTCTCCTTACCGACCTTGGAGTTAAACTACCTTCACCAGCTCTCCTCCTATGTGACAGTCAAGCTGCCATACATATTGCTAAAAACCCGGTCTTCCATGAAAGAACGAAGCATATTGAGGTAGATTGTCATTTCATCTGAGAGAAAGTCCACATGAAGAAGATCGAGCTCAAGCATGTTCCGGGTACTGAACAGGTTGCTGACATCCTCACCAAAGCTCTACCTAGTACCCTCTTCTATCAGTGCCTATCCAAGCTTGGCGCATACGACTTGTACGCTCCAGCTTGCGGGGGAGTATTAGAAAAGCCCATGTCAAAGGCCCATTTGATGGCCCATTTTTTCCTCCTCCTTCTTTAGTCCCACATCATGTATAAGATTTATTCTTCTCTCTTCTCTCCTATATATTTGTATTCTCTCCTTGTATTTACATACTTGAATAATACATACAAGCTTTGGGCACTCTCTACAGTCTCAAATTCAACTTTATGATGGGAAGCAACCCGCCCAACTCGTTCGGGTTTGCTCACGATGACCTTAGGCACAGTGACGATCGATCGGGACCGCTCATCAAGAGTGGATGGCCGATCTTAGCATTAATTTTTTTTTATGTTTTTTTTTGCATTTTTATTTTTGGGATCGCAACAATCGACAAATCATGGTCGTTCGTAGTCCCATCTAGTATGTATATATTGCGTGAGAGGGATCACATTTAAAGGCATTGAAGATTTGAGTGTTGAAGCCTCTTCTTTGATCATTTCGGTAGAAGCGCCCTAAAGCGGATAATAATCGGAAGAGTCGACGGACCCGAATAATTGAACTATTCAAATGACCCTAAGTATTTCGAGAAACGAATTATGAATAAGAAAAGTTTGCAAAGAACAGTAGAACTAAAATATGAATTGATATCAGAGATAGAGATGTTGATTTTACCTGTTCCGATTATATAAATTTCATTGATGCTGACTTTCTTGTCTGCTTGCAGTGCAAAGTTACAGGTAATCATAAGAATTCACTTAGTTTTATAACTAATTGGTTCCTCATTTGTAGGAACCGAGCATCAGTGTACCAGACCCCGCTAGACGGGCCGAGGAGGAGGCAGAGCGAGGACTAGTTGCAGACGTGGCTCGTCCACGGGTTAGCAGGAGTTTACTTTTCTTTCTTTTATTGGATAGTATTGATGTAATATATGTAGACACTTTTGTATCTGACATGTAGACAATGAAATTATGTATTCTGAATAATTCTGGTACACTTCTTTTATTATACTGCTGCGTATAAGTGTGTGAAAAATCCACTCAGAAATAACGATTTAAATTGTGGCGGAGTTTGAGGCCGTTACAATTAAGTGGTATCAGAGCCAGGTTTTTCACAGTACATGTAACGCAGTGAGTACCAGGATGGAACAGAAAGTACAATGAGTAGATTGGGATATTCGAATGTACTGAACTGTCTTATGCTTATTCCTCAGGAACCTTTCCAAGTGTATTCGAGCTGCAGAATGCGAGACGCTCTGAATGAACCTGAGGACTCAAGGGACTCCAGGTCAGAAGAAAGTGTGAGTGGCAGACAGTCTTCTGTAGTGCATATCGCCGATATTGCACAAGCTATTGCAGAAGCTATTCGGCTGGTTCGGGACACCCCTCCCGTTGTACCTCCTCCAGCGTACCCCCAGTGGTGCCAGCCGTACCTCCTCCAGCATATATGGAATCGCAGCAGCTTCGTTCAATTGATATTGATGTGAAGCAATTTTTAGAATTGAAACCGCCGACGTTTTGGGGTGATTTGCCTCCGATCGAGACGGAAGATTGGATCCTGCGGATAGAAACGATATTTGATACGATGCGGTGCCCTGCGGAGAGGAAGGTGGAATTGGCTGTTTTCTTCTGGAAGGGGAGGCTAAAAGATGGTGGGTGAATTTGATGAAAGGAAAGTTTCAGACTCGCGGTTTGGCAAATGTTTCTTGGGCAGAGTTTGTCCGCGAATTTACAAAGTGGTTTGTTCCGCGGACAGAGAAGAGGCAGCTTCAGGAGAAGTTCTTGCGATTGGTACAAGGAAATCGCTCTGTTCTTCAGTAAGCCGAATTCTCCAGCTTGACGTACTATGCAGAGTTTGTCGTGGCGACCGAGGAAGCTCGTTGTGTACGGTTCCAGGAAGGGTTGCGGGACGATATCCGCGCTTCAGTGGTTCCGTTTGATATTACAGAGTATGCACTGCTGGTGGAAAAGTCTCGATTAGTCGAGCTAGACAATGAGAAGAGACAGAGGAGGACAGATGAGAAAGAGATTTAAAGAGGGTGTTAGCCAAGAGAAATCGGGCGAAACAAGTGAAGCCCCGTGGAAAAAGAAGAAGCCGCAACAAGCGGTGTCGACTGGTAGCACTCAAGTGTCCCAATCAACGTCGACCAAGTGTGCCAAATGCGGCAAGATGCACCGCGGGGAATGCTTGACAGGAGTTTGTTTTTACTGTCGCCAACCGTGCCATCGTCGAAAGGATTGCCCAAAATTGCCAAGGGAGGAAAGTTCGAGGGGAGCTCCAGTCTTGCCGCCTCAGAAAATTTACCATATTGGGACTTCCAGAGAAGGGGAGTCGATAGCATCAGCACCCGCTGAAGGGGCCAGAGAGGAGAGTCTGATTCAGGCTCGGACATTTAATCTCGGTCAGCAAGAGGTGAAGGCAGATGATACTGTGGTCACATGTATGCTGCTTGTTCATGATCATGTATTGAAAGTTTTATTTGATACTGATGCCAGTCAATCGTTTATTTCAACATCTATTCTCGAATCAATTCATATACGGTCATACCAAGTGGCTCAACCTTTGAGTGTACTGCTACCGAACAATACGATTCTGATGACAAAAGAGCGAGCTGTAATCTCGCTGCTTTTTAATGATAAACATGTTGAAACCGATGTTGCGGTCTTGCCATTGGTTGAGTACGATGTCATTCTCGTTATGGATTGGCTATCAAATTGAGAAGCCGTCATTAATTGTAAAACAAAAAAGGTGGCATTCAAATGCCCAGATGGACGTCCGATGATATATAAAGGTCTGAGCGAAGTTGCAAAAACCAGGATCTCGGCAATGAAAGCCAGAAAAATGGTGCGGAAAGGCTGTGAGACCATTTTGGTGATGATTAAAGAAACAAAAGAAAGGAAAGAAATTACGGCTGTGCCCGTAGTGCGGGAATACGTGGATGTATTCCCAGAAGAGTTGCCTGGTGTGCCTCCAACCAGAGAAGTTGAATTTGAAATTAAGGTGACAGAATGAGCTGCTCCTGTGGCAAAAACTCCGTATCGAATGACGCCAAAAGAATTGGCCGAATTGAAAGTGCAATTGCAAGAATTGCTCGATAAGAAATTTATCCGACCGACTACCTCACCTTGGGGAGCTCCAGTCTTATTTGTAAAAAAAAAGGATGAATCTCTCCGTCTATGCGTCGATTATCGCGAACTCAACAAGTTGACAATAAAGAACAAATACCCGCTGTCACGTATTGACGATTTGTTCGATCAGCTAGTGGGCGCCCGTGTATTTTCAAAGATTGATCTTCGATCAGGTTACCATCAGCTGAGAATTCTAGAGGAAGATGTTTTCAAGACAACATTCAGTACTAGGTACGAGCATTATGAATTTGTAGTTATGCTTTTTGGCCTAACGAATGCTCCTGCCGCTTTTATGACTTTGATGAATTGTGTTTAAGGCATTCTTGGATCAGTTCGTGATAGCGTTTATCAATGATATATTAGTTTATTCAAAAATAGAGGAAGAGCATGCCCAACACCTGCGCCAAGTCTTGCAATTATTAAGGGAACAACAGTTGTATGCCAAATTCTCGAAATGTGCGTTTTGGCTGACTGAGGTGGTCTTTTTAGGTCATGTGATTAATGCAGAAGGGTTGGCTGTTGATGCAGCTAAAATTGAAGCCATCATCAACTGGATCCGACCTAAATCCGTGACTGAAGTACGAAGCTTCTTGGGCTTTGCTGATTATTATCGGAAATTTGTCAAGGATTTTTCGAAGATAGTGTTTACGTGGGGGGACGATTGCCAGCAAACATTCGAATCCTTAAAAAAAAGATTAACGACGACGCCAGTACTAGTGAGGCCTGAAGGCTAAGATGATTTCCAAATTTATAGCGATGCGTCCCATAAAGGATTGGGTTGCGTGTTGATGCAACGTGGAAGGGTAATTGCTTTTGCTTCTCGGCAATTAAAGGATGCTGAAAATAATTACCCAACACATGACCTGAAATTAGCAGCGGTGGTATTTGCTTTTAAAATTTGGCGTCACCACCTGTATGGTGTTCGATGCGAGATATTCACAGATCATAAGAGCTTGAAATATATATTCGACCAACGGGAAATTAATTTACGCCAGAGAAGATGACTAGAATTCATTAAAGATTATGATCTAGATATTCAATATCATCCAGGGAAAGCAAATGTGGCCGCAGATGCATTAAGCAGGAAGAATATTGCTACGTTGTCAGTGATACCGCAATATAATATGAAGCTTCTATATATGCTTCAGGAAATTGAAATATGCGTAATAGTTACGCCTGAAGAAAAGCAGACACTACTATTCCAGATGCGGATTCAATATTCACTTAAAGAAAGAATTCGGGAAACGATACCTCAGGATCCATTTTTGATGGAAAGATTTGAAAAACTGAGAAATGGAGAAGTGAGTGCCTTTATTGAAAAGGATTCCCTATTACTCCTGAATGACAGATTATGTGTACCAGATGCTGATAGCATACGGAAAGATATCTTGTATGAGGCGCATAATACGCCATATTCGATTCATCCTGGTCGGACAAAGATGTACCACGATTTGAAACAAGACTTCTGGTGGCCACATATGAAGAAAGATGTCATTCAGTATATTGCGCAATGTCATACCTGTCAAATAGTGAAAGCCGAACATCAAAAACCTGCTGGTTACCTTTGATCTCTCCCCATTCCGGAATGGAAATGAGATAATGTTGTGATGGATTTTGTATTTGGCATGCCTCGCAGTAAAGCTGGGAATGATGGAATTTGGGTCATCATTGACCGATTGACAAAGAGCGCCCATTTTATACCGATCAAACAAAGCGGACCGACTGAAAAATTGGTAGAACTCTATGTAAATGTAATCGTAAGATTACATAGTATTCCGCGTACGATTGTGTCAGATCGGGATGGACGGTTCACATCGGAATTGTGGCGACGAGTACACAACAGATTGAGAACAAAATTGTTGTACAGTACTGCCTTCCATCCACAAACGGATGGCCAGTCTGAACGCACCATACAAATGCTCGAAGATCTGTTACGCATGGTAGTTTTAGACTTGGAGGGATCTTGGGAAAAATATTTATTGCTAGCTGAATTTGCGTATAATAATAGCTATCAAGTAACGATCCAAGTGGCTCCGTTTGAAGCTCTTTATGAGAGGAAATGTAGAACTCCTTTGAGCTGGGCAGAAGATGACAAAAAGAAATTGTTTCCGCAGAAGAGGACAAAAAATTGAGGAAAATATCCGTATTATTCAACAATGAATGAAAATCGCACAAGATCGTCAACAGAAATATTATAATGTCCGACATCGTCTGGTAGAATTTGCTGTGGCGATCAGGTGTGTCTAAAAATAAAACCGTTCAAAGGGATTTCACGATTGAGACGGATTGGAAAATTAAGTCCAAGATATATTGGTCCATTCCCGGTGATTGAACGTCTTGGCGAAGTAGCATATCGTCTAGCTCTACCCGCCGAATTGCAACGATTGCATGATGTTTTTCATGTATCGGCACTCAGACGATATATCTCGAATCCAGAGTTGATGGTATCTGCCGGAGATGTGCAGATAGAAGCTGATTTGTCATGTCCGACAACCCCTTATCAGATTGTGGATCGGCAAAGCAAAAATCTTCGGAATCGACAAGTAAATTTCGTCAAAGTCTGGTGGACCGATCATTCCGCCAAGGATGCTACCTGGGAGCGAGAAGACTTGCTGAAAAAAATATTTCCCTCTTTCTTTGGGAATCAAGAAGATGTTTGAATTTTCGTGGACGAAAATTCTGATAAGGAGGGGAGAAATTGTAAGATTCGAACGTATCATTTTTGTATAAAAATAACAAACTATGTGAATATCCCCGATGATGAAAGAACCTTTTGTTGCTGACGTGACGTCGCACTTTAATTTAATGTACGAGTTTTCTGTTGATATTATATTTTGTGACAGACGCTTTGTTTTAATATAAACGCAAGTGAATTTGGGTTGAAATGAGGTGAATGGTGGCTGTGCTAAGGGTGATCAGGTGGGCTGGCTTGGCTGGGTATAAGTTATGTAAAGTGGCTTTATCTCTTTGGACCGGCTGGACCGGTAAGGTGACCGATTGCCCGGGTTTAGGCGGTGGATCCTACCGTACATTATAATCCCGTGTTTCTTTTTTCCTCGGCATTCCGACGGAAGAACGCCCGAGCCGCACCTGCGCCGCTAGACGTAGCCGCCTCAAATCTTCTCCGTTTCGTGTGATTTCTCTTGCGTTGGATCGGTAATCTCTTTCTCTCTAATCCTTTTTCGTCTTGTATGAAGTTTGTGTATGAATTGATGATGGAGGAAACCCTAGGGTTTGGGGTTTTGGAATTGATTCACTCGTGTTTCAAATCAGAAATTTCTTTATGATTTTCCAAACCCTAACCCTTGCTTTGAACTCATTTTGGGAGTGAAGAAGTTAGGATTTCCTTAGGGGTTTTATCTTGACCCCTTTCAACATTTTGGTTGCCGACTATAATGTGAAGATTCATTGGGGGGGGGGGGGCTGTTTTTGTACTTTTGGGCTGCTGGGTATGACTTGTCCGACTGTTTTTGTGGGGATTGAAACCTGAAATTATGCTGCAATTCGCAGCCCTTAATGTTGCATTCGTGACAACTTTTGTGGCTGTGCATTGGAGCAACTTGGATAGCTATATGTCGAATGGTGTGCCCTCTTTTTGACCCCCCATGTTAGCCCTTCCCTAGACAACTCCTAGAGGTCGTAGTTGTGACCGTCGTAGGAGCTCGCTCACAACTATTTATGACGCAACCCTAACATAAATGATATTTTGATACGACAGAAGATAACGTCCGACGATAGACGTGACGTGAATCCTTCGAAGGACAAGGGCAAAGGAAAACTTGGGGTGAGTTCTTACTGTTTTGTTTTACTCTTTTGTGCACCTTTCAAATACTTGATAACACTGGATATATGAATCGCTGGAAACGCTAACGCGGCTTAGCGAGCAATAGAATTCTGAGGGAAACCAAATCCAATTAAATCCTATTTCATTGAACGAATTGAAATGATTGAATTGAATGAAAATGGAAAACGCGTCGACGCCTTGAAATACTAAGGGTCGGCCTAGTAGGGGGGACATGTTTCATACTCCTACACCTCGTGAGGGGGGTAGAACTCTCACACCTCGTAGGGAGGGTCGAACTCCTACAGATTATGATATTACTCCGAGTAGGAGACGTTGAAGCCTGTGCGCGTATAAGCGCCCTAAAACGGATAATAATCGGAAGGGTCGACGGACCCGGATAATTGAACTATTCAAATGACCCTAAGTATTTCGAGAAATAAATTGTGAATAAGAAAAGTTTGCAAAGAACAGTAGAACTAAAATATGAATTGATATCAGAGATAGAGATGTTAATTTTACCTGTTCCGATTATATAAATTTCATTGATGCTGACTTTCTTATCTGCTTGCAGTGCGAAGTTACAGGTAAACATAAGAATTCACTTAATTTTATAACTAATTGGTTCCTCATTTGTAGGAACCGAGCATCAGTGTACCAGACCCCGCTAGACGGGCCGAGGAGGAGGCAGAGCGAGGACTAGTTGCAAACGTGGCTCGTCCACGGGTTAGCAGGAGTTTACTTTTCTTTCGTTTATTGGATAGTGGTGATGTAATATATGTAGACACTTTTGTATCTGACATGTATGTAGACAATGAAATTATGTATTCTGAATAATTCTGGTACACTTCTTTTATTATACTGCTGCGTATAAGTGTGAAAAACCCACTCAAAAATAACGATTTAAATTGTGACGGAGTTTGAGGCCGTTACATGCAGGCCGCCAACAAGATCATTGTTAACCTCCTAAAGAAAAAAGTTGAGAATCTGAAGGGAAGCTGGGTGGAGCAGCTTCCTGCGGTTCTCTGGGCCCTGAGGACCACCCCCAACACAGCAACAGGGGAGACTCCTTTCAAGCTCTCCCATGGGTGCGAGGCAGTACTCCCCGTGGAATTTGAAGTTCAAACGCCTCGAGTCGTCGCAGCCGGGGAAGGCCGGGAAGAATGGCAGGCCGAGAAAGAGGAAGAGCTGCGGCTCTCTTTTGACATGGTCGAGGAGCTGCGGGACCTTTCCGCCATCCGACAAGAAGAGGTGAAGAGGAGGATGGCCAAGTACTTTTACAAGCACGTCAAAGACAAATAGTTTGCGGAGGGGGACCTGGTGCTGAAGAAGGTGGATGCAACGGGAAGTTCGACAACCGTGGGGAATCTCAACCCCAGCTGGGAAGGTCCGTTCATTGTAAAAGAGGCACTGAGGTCAGGAGGGTATCGACTCCGAAATGTGGAGTGCGAGACCCTAAGTCTCACCTGGAGCGGTGATGACTTGAAACGTTTTTATCCTTGAAACATGTAAGTGATGTTTTGTTCTCAATGAAATCTCTTGATATATCAATTATGCTGTGGTAATTCGTATGATAGGATGTATTCATTTGATGGACCCCGAGCAGATCCCGCTGTCAGGCTCTCACCTAGCTGGCAGGGCTGGAAGTCACTCGGTGTCAGCCTTGGACCCCGAGCAAATCCCGCTGTCAGGATCTCACCTAGCTGACAGGGCTGGAAGTCACTCGGCGTCAACCTTGGACCCCAAGCAGATCCCGCTGTCAGGCTCTCACCTAGCTGACAGGGCTGGAAGTCACTCGGTGTCAGCCTTGGACCCCGAGGAGATCCCGCTGTCAGGCTCTCACCTAGCTGACAGGGCTGGAAGTCACTCGGTGTCAGCCCTGGCCCCGAGCAGATCCCGCTGTCAGGCTCTCACCTAACTGGCAGGGCTGGAAGTCACTCGGTGTCAGCCTTGGACCCCAAGAAGATCCCGCTGTTAGGCTCTCACCTAGCTGGCAGGGCTGGAAGTCACTCGATGGTGTCAACCCTTGGACCCCGAGCAGATCCCGCTGTCAGTCTCTCACCTAGCTGGCAGGGCTGGAAGTCACTCGGCGTCAGCCTTGGACCCCGAGCAGATCCCGCTGTCAGGCTCTCACCTAACTGACAGAGCTGGAAGTCACTCAACGTCAGCCTTGGACCCCGAGCAGATCCCGCTGTCAGGCTCTCACCTAGCTGGCAGGGTTGGAAGTCACTCGGCGTCAGCCTTGGACCCCGAGCAGATCCCGCTGTCAGGCTCTCACCTAGCTGGCAGGGCTGGAAGTCACTCGGCGTCAACCTTGGATCCCGAGCAGATCCCGCTGTCAGGCTCTCACCTAGCTGACAGGGCTGGAAGTCACTCGGTGTCAGCCTTGGACCCCGAGCAGATCCCGCTGTCAGGCTCTCAACTAACTGACAGGGCTGGAAGTCACTCGGTGTCAGCCTTGGACCCCGAGCTGATCCCGCTGTCAGGCTCTCACCTAGCTGGCAGGGCTGGAAGTCACTCGATGGTGTCAACCTTTGGACCCCAAGCAGATCCCGCTGTCAGGCTCTCACCTAGCTGGCAGGGCTGGAAGTCACTTGGTGTCAGCCTTGGACCCTGAGCAGATCCCGCTGTCATGCTCTCACCTAGCTGACAGAGCTGGAAGTCACTCGGTGTCAGCCTTGAACCCCGAGCAGATCCCGCTGTCAGGCTCTCACCTAACTGGCAGGGCTGGAAGTCACTCGATGGTGTCAACCCTTGGACCCCGAGCAGATTCCGCTGTCAGGCTCTCACCTAGCTGGCAGGGCCGAGTGTCATCCGAGAAAAATCCTACTCCCCAGGTAGTGTCTAATGGGTTTGACTTCTCCTAAGGATAGGGGGAGAGGGGCTCGGCATAGGCGAGTCGGAACTCGCCAGCTCAGCTCGGCCTCGGTAGAACGGTGGCAAGCCAGACCCTTGGATCTCGCTGAAGGGAGGCGAGCTCTGACAGGACGCTTCACCCCTTCTCAGTTGTGAAATTTTATGGTTTTGGTCTCACATTGATGAAAATATAGGCAGCTCGCAAGCGAGCTGGGTGTGATGCGCCCAGTGCGGCGGGTAGTCCGCCCCCGGATCGTCTAAGAATCGGCGAGCTCTCAAAGTACGCTCTCAGGAGCGAGTCCTAACAACTATCCTACTCGCAAAACCTATCTACGCGAGGTCGCCAAGGGAGGGGCTCGCTAGCGAGCAAGACACAGCAAAGACAGAAAAAAGATAGGAAAAAAAGGTGAACAAGGCTACAGTCAAAATGTATTTCATTGAAGTATTATTTACAGAGGGAGCTCGCCT
Organism: Platanthera guangdongensis; assembly: GCA_039583875.1. Taxonomy (NCBI): domain Eukaryota; kingdom Viridiplantae; phylum Streptophyta; class Magnoliopsida; order Asparagales; family Orchidaceae; genus Platanthera; species Platanthera guangdongensis. The sequence continues at coordinate 9,242,452 of CM077152.1, forward strand.
AGGCGAGATTACAAAAAATATATGCACATATATACATTAGCCCTTGCCCCCCTCGCCGGATTGGTGGTCCTCCCCCCCTCCGTCGGGCAGGTCCTGGAAGCCCTTCCCGAACAGCGCATCAAGACTGTCTTCCTTCTCGATGGGCGGCGTCGCCGGGAAGAGGCTCAGCATCAGGTCCCGGGCCGAGATATCCTCGTATCCCTCCCCCAGCACTCCAGTGTCCTTCATCATCTGGAGGGTGCACTCGGCGGCCTGGATGGAGTTGATCCACAGCCTCGAGGTCGGCCTCGCCAAAAATCCTTGGCCTCTTGTAGGGGAGGGTAGGATCGGCACTGCCGGCCGGGAAGAAGATCTCCGCCTGGCGGCGGACCTCGCGGCTGAGGCTCGTGTTCTCCTCCGTCAGCTTCGCGTTCGTCCCCTCCAGCTCGGCAAGGCGGGCGCGCAGCTGGCCGATCTCCTCTTCCTGCCCTGCGGCGCGAGCCCGCAGCTCTCCAGCAACTTTAGCATCCTGATAAAAAAGAATGTTAGCAACAGAGCGAAAAATCCTAAGTAAAAAGGGGAAAGGGTAGGCAACATTCCGATGTTTACCAGTCCGCCGGCAGCCTGGGTGAGAAGCTTCTCAGCAATGCCGAGTTGCCTCGCCAGGTCGACGACCTTGTCCTTGGCGACGTCGCGGGCTAGCTCGGCCTTCTGAAGGAGGTTGCTGAGGTTGAAGCTGCGGCGAACCACCATGTGGTGCAGCTCCATGACCCGCATATGGGCCTGCAGGCCCTCAGGGCCCAGCTGCCGCAGGGGGACGCCCTTGTAGGTCTCGACGTCCTTGCGGCCATATAGGCCGAAGCCTAGTGCACAGGCATGACCGGTGGCAGGCTCGCGGTCAGCCCAGGAAGGGTGGAGGGTAGATATGGAGACTCGGTGGGTCAGGTCGTCCCACTGGACCATGGGCTTGCCCGCCGAGTCCTTCCACCTCCCCCCAAACCCGAAGAGGGGGTGCTCTTTTGGCGCGGCGGGCTCGCAAGCCGCCCTTTTCGCCGCGGGAGGAGCGGAGGTCGCCGCCGGAGGAGCAGGGGTCTTGCTAACTTCCTTCCCCTTGCTGGTGATCTCCTTGAGCGGGCTCTCTGGCGACCCGTCGGGGATGACCTCCGGCGAGCTCATGTACTTGGGGCTTTGTTGATGTTGTTGTTGTTGTTTCGCCCGCGGAGCCAACACGCCTCTCCTCATCTTTTTTGGTAATTGTTGGCAATGGGGCAAGCTCGACCCCGCGTCCTCAGGTCGCCTCTTGCTGGAGGAGGGTTTGGAGAAGGCCGCCTCGTCTCGGCAGGCCGCCGCCGCCGCCTTCTCGCGGGCAAGAGGGTCCGCATGTAGCCCCGAGTCCGCAAACGGCGGGTTCACGGGGATTAGCCGCTCCCCTGCAAGAAATACCTTGGAAAAGTTAGAAGGATTCCATAGCAAAGTGGCGAGCTCGGCAAACGGAAGAGTACAATACCTTCGCCGGACAGAACGGGGCAGAGCGCGTCGAGGCCCTTCGCAGGAAGGCGACCTCGAAGTCCTTGTGGAGGAAGAACTTGTGGAGGTCGGCATCGTTGTCGGACACGGCCGGCGGGCGGTATACCTCCTCGGCCTTCTGCTGGGGGCAGAAGGGGATGTTGCCGAGATTGCCCTTGATGATGACGATCTTGGTCATCCAGTTGTGGTGCTTGTTCGCGATCTCGCGAACCTTGATCAGCGAGCCCATGAAGTAGGCAACGCCATCCGACGTCGCCTTGTAGGAGAGGAGTTTCCTGAACACCGTCAGGTTGAACTCAATCCGCTCCCGGTGGAGGTAGCTCGCGAACGCCACCATCATGGCGATGACGTTCGAGTTCAGCTGCGCGGACACCGCGCCGTAATACTTCAAGATTTGGCGGATTTCCGGCCAAAGAGGGAGTCACAACCCCACCTCAAAGTGCGAGATGGGGAAGGCGAGCTCATCGTCGTAAAAGGTGTTGATGGCCTCCCCCTGCCTCGGCCGGCGCGCCTCGAAACCTGGCGGCACATGGTCGCTAACAAACTCAGTGAGCTCGGCCTCGCTGGTATACCCCTCGAAGAAGCAGTAATCTCTGAAATGTTGAGCGCACTTGGTCCGACCATCGGCGTCAGGGTTGGTCTTGCCCATGCCCGCAAAAAGGGGGTGAGGCACGAGTAAGAAAGAGAAGAGCGCAGGGAGAGAGAAAACAAGCAGATAAAGCGCAAGTACGGGGTTGGTGAGGGGGGGGGGGGGTATTTATAGAAAAAGAAATCTGGGGTCAAGCTGTCCAATCGGCCCAGCTCGCCGGCCCAGCTCGCCAACCCCCAGCTCGCCGACTTCCGGCGCATTCCATCTCATGACATGCTAAATAAAAAGCAATATACTTATTTGAATACCACACTTCTAAGAATGTTTGGAGTTATATATTACAGCAACCAAATGATTGAATAAGAAAGACAGGGCGCGCGGGCAGGGAGAAAGCGGGGGGCGAGTACCGGTCGGCTCGGCAAGGGAGCCGCCTTCTATCTACCCCAGCCTCGCATTCCCCGTCCCCCAGACTGCCGCGCGCGGAGCAGCTCGCGAATCCTCCCCGAATTCCTCTGCGCCACCGAGAGCCCGTCGTCGATCTCATCCAGAAGCCGGGAAGGAGACGTCATCTTGCCAGCCTGTCCGCTTCGCACCTCGTCAGTGAGACGCGCGTAGTCGCGTTGAAGCGCCTTGTTGACCTCCTGCACCCCGCGCACCCCGCGCACGAGCTTCTTGAAGAACTTGATCCCCCTCCTCGTCAGCTCATCGTTCTCCACTTCAGGGCCTAGGTAAGAGTCCAACGAGCTCGGGGAGGGGAGGGGAGAGTAATGGGCTGCCCGCGAAGATTCCTCGGCAGCGGATTGGCTGTGGGGAGCTGTGAAAACAGAAACATCAGCAAGGGGAGGTGTGATGGAAAATCGCATGACAAGAATCCAAGGCCAAATTTACCTGACGAGCTCGACAACTCAAAGGAGGTGCGGGGAGGGACAAACCTCAGGTCCTTCCTGCGCCCTGGGCCGCGCGTTCCCGGTGAGGTGCTCGAATCCCGGGATGGGGATGGTCTCCACGCCCGCCCCCGTGGAGGGGAGGGGGCGCGCACCGGCGTGCTCGGCTTCTGCGAGCTCACCCCCAAGGTCCCAAAGGGAGGGGACGAGTCCCGGGGACGGTTCTTCGGAGTCATGAATCGCGATTCCCCAAGAGTGGTCTTGGCTCGCTGGGTGGTGTCTCGCGGCACGGCGCCCCCCATGCCATCAAGCTGGCTGTCCGGGCCGTCGCAGATTACAACAATGTTCTTGCCCTTTTCGGGGGCAGGCAAAGTGGAGGAGCCGGTCCCGTGCTCCAAGGTGGTTCTCAGATCATCGTAAATGGGTTCGGCCGCTTGAGGAAACGACTTCACCCTCTTGGACCTGGGCTCGGCAGAGCCGCCCTGCGGGACAGCGGGCGGAACCGCAATCAGGGCAGCTATGCGAGCAGCTGAGACCTGACGAGCTCGGTTAAGGCTGTAGGATCTTGTGGCGCCCTTAGAGGGGGGGTGAATAAGGGCTCTTTAATAATTTTTTTAACTTTTTATAAAATATAAGACTAGCTACTATGATTGAGACAAATCAATGAAATGAAAAACAAGATTATACTTCTCCAAAATGTATATGTAAAATGATTCCAATAAAGCTTGAAATCAAGGCTTACAACGATAATAGTTTTTAGTTTTTTTCACCGATTCTTCTCCCAAGAACCGGTAGGCTATAGTCAATATCTCCCTAGATATGCCTACTAGCCTCCCCCTAAATCAAACCTATGATCTAGACGCTGCACAACACTCTGCGATTTACTCCTAAGCCTCACACGGACCTAGACACCACACACAAGGTGGTGATTTGCCCCTAAGCCACACACGGACTTAGACACCACACACAAGGTGGTGATTTTCCATTCCCAATTACAAAGATAAAGAATGAAAATGAAAGTACAATAGTAAAACTTAAAAACTCCCTCAAAATCACGAGCTCTGAAGATGATGGTGGACCAACGAGAAGATCTCCAATCTTGAACACACGGTCGTATCTCCTTCGCTCTTGAGATTTCAACGGATCAAGGGAGTTCGTCTGGAAACGGAGATGAAGGCTCTGAAAATTCTCTGGGAAAACAAATCTCTGTACTGTCCCACTCTTCCCTGAAATTTTTGGCCGTATATATCATTTCACGCTATCGCCGGCGGTAGGGTTAACGCCCCGCGATAGTGATAACTCTCCGTTGCTTGACACGTGGCACACGTCGCGCTGATTTTCAGATCTGAGCGGAGAACGTGACGATCGTGGGATATCGCGCGGCGACATCGGTATCGCCCCGCGATATCGCTGATCGTGACTGACTTCGTGCGCGGCAACATGCAGATTAAGGCTGACGTCAGCAGGAACTGATTAGGCTATCGCCCGCGGTAGCGTTATCGCCGGTGATAGCGCGTTTTTCCTTTTCATCAATGTCATGCTCAGCCTTTTTTTTGTACATAAAAATGCTGTTATCCCTGCACATTTAAAACACATACCAAGATCAAATACATCCGGGATTTGTTATTCTCAAACTAAGAAGCGCGGAACGCATGCTCCAACAAAGGCGCTCTTGGATCTCCTTGGGGATCAACATCTCGGCAGGGCTATAACAAAGGGAATGACAAAAGTCAGACAGGTATGCAAGTGTATATTTATAGCTGCAGGTGGACCCCACCCGAAGATTCTCTCTGGTTCACCCCGCACTCGCCGAACACTTAGGGTTGGATGCTTCTTTCCGAGCTTTGCCAAGCTCAGAAAGAGCGGGGATTGTGTACAACCCCGTATCCGACGAGTGAGGTCGCCAGGAACCAGACCGGCCGGTTCAGATCGCCCAAGCAGCAGACGAGCTCAGCAGAGGAATCTGAAGGCAGCGGGCGCTCGACAGGGAAAGCCGAACCCGAGCTCGGCATTCGTCTCGACCCCAAGCTCGGCATTCGCCGAGCCAGGCCCGGGATTCGTTGAGCTGAGCTCGACTAATGAAGGAAGATCGAATGGCGAGCACCGTAGCCATCTCGCACTCGCCCTATGGAGCTCGGTAGATAGAAGGCGAGCAGGACCTTCAGGGGTGGCCGAGCTCCGCAGCTCGCCCAGGTCTACGAGGTATTTTTTACTATTTTTCCCCCGCGGGCCTGCCCATAGCCTCTCAGAACAGCGGAGTTACGTTGTTGGCAGGCCAATTTGGACTGCACATAGCCGTTCGGAACAACGGAGGTTGACTATTTGCAGACCATTTTCAGAAATCTATAAATAGGACTCAAGGGGTACCTCAGAGAGCATGCTTCTTGTGCCCTCTTGCTCTATCTTTCAAGCGATTTCTGAGGATACCTTAGCTCGGCCTTTGGCTAAAGAGGGGAAGCGCTTTAAGATCTTCCGGGTGTGTGGTGGGACCTCCCTGCCGAGCCCTTGGGTCAGTTCTCTCTTGTTTCCCTTGTTGTTTTGCTTGCATGAGCGAAGTAGGTGCGCGATCACCCCTTCCCCAAGCGTGAACTCCACAGGAGACCGTTTTTCGATTTCAACAGGGCTGGTCTCCACTAACTCTCCCCCTCTCGAAGTCACTGATCTCTGGTGAGTGCTCTGAGTGGTAGTGCTGTAGAAGATTAACATCCATGTGCTCTAATTCTTCGGCCAAGACCCAGCTGTTCTCAGTCTCTGGTCTTTCATGACAACGAACAAGTATCTCTGAATACCACCATCAGTAGTGGTCACTGTCTCGTCATCTAATATATGCTCGGGAACTAAGATCTGTCAGCGGCTCTGTGAACTAGTATGGAAGAATCTCTTGGTGTCTCATGCTCAACCTGAAAATTATCAGTGGAAAACGGTCGAATTGCCGATAGTGTGTCAGTAACTGAATGAGAATCAGTGTCCTGAATGTGGCTCCTCACTAGCACTCACCAACCTAGAAGAATCAAATGGAGAAGGTAAGGGAAAATCTAAAGACTTGTGCGGGTAATTGCAAGATAAAGTCAGATCGGTTACTTTAAAAACAGTATTTGCTCCCAAAATGGAAGACATCTCAAGTTCATACGCATTTTGCCCAATCCGATTTACCACTCGAGAGGGTCCAGTTCTACGGTCAGCTAGCTTTTTTATGGTATCCGAAGGTAACTGTTCCGGATTTAGCCGAACCATCACCAAGTCATACACTTTGAAACTAGTAGCTCTTTTATGATTGTTAGCTTGAGTTGCGTATAAATCATAAGTATTATGCAATTTCCACTCAATCTCTTTATGCAAATCATACAAATGCAATGTATAGTCATGTGCAAACTGTCTAGTTCTAAAAGTGGTTGTTATTGATGCTAAGTCTAGCGGCACTCGTGCAGTGTAACCATGAATAATCTCATTGGGAGATAAACCCGTGAATCTATTCTTTGAATTATTATAGGGCAATTGGGCGTGCAAAAGAATTAGATCCCAATTTCCCTGGTGATCTCCTACCAAATAACGCAATAAATTTCCTAAACTCCTATTTGCAACCTCAGTTTGACCATCGATATGTGGATGATAGGCGGTCAAAAATAGAAGTTTAGTACTAAGCAGTCTCCAAAGTGACTTCCAAAAGTAGCTGACGAACTTAACGTCTCGATCAATAACGATAGTCTTAGGTATTCCTCGGTGCGCGACAACCTATTTATAATAAATACGGGCTATATGAGTGATGTTATCAGTTTTGTTGCAAGGGATGAAATATACCATTTTAGAAAACCGATCGAGCACTACAAGAATGAAATAGTGCTTCCTTAAAGTGCGCGATAACCCAAACACAAAATTCATGCTAACATCATCCCAAGTAATACTAGACACCGGTAGAGGTGTGTATAATTTAGCGGGATGTTTATTGCCCTTCGCTACCTGACAAGTACGACAGCTACTGACAATCTGTGCGATAACCCGCTTCATCCCGGGCCAATAAAATCGCTACTCTACTAAGGTCATCGTTTTAATATGAGTGACGTCATCGGTTTTGTTGCAAAGGATGAAATATAACATTTTAGAAAACCGATCGATCACTACAAGAATGAAATCGTGTTTCCTAAAAGTGCACGACAACCCAGACATAAAATTCATGCTAACATCATCCCAAAGAATACTAGACACTGGTAAAGGTGTGTATAATCCGGCGGGCTATTTATTGCCCTTCGCTATCTGACAAATGCGACAGCTACTGACAATCTGTGCGATAACCCGCTTCATCTCGGGCTAATAGAATGGCTCATCTACAAAGGCCATCGTTTTATCACGTACAAGGTGTCCACCTAAGCCTTCGCCATGTAATTCCCATACAATGAAGTTTTGCAATGAGGTGTGGGGAATATATAGACGGGTCCCACAAAACAGATATACGTCTCGAATAAGATAATCTGTCTCACCTTGAAAGAAATCTGAACGTATTGCATTGTAAATACCACTAAAATCAAGACAACTGGAATAGTCGTATTTGATACGCTCAAATCCTATTACCTGAGTACGCATCTGGGATGATACGAGGGTAACTCGACTAAGGGCGTCGACAACTCTATTCTCTGTTCCCTTACAGTGCTGGAGAATGAAGGTGTATTCCTCTAAATATGATACCCACTTAGCCTGTCAAGGGTTCAACTTCTATTGCGACTTGATATAACGTAACGACTAATGATTGGAGTGGAGGACAAACTTTTTGAGCAACAAATAGTGCCTCCAGTAACGTAGCGTCTGTACAATCGCATAGAATTTGCGCCCCATAATTGGAATAATTCCGCTTCGAACCTGAGAGCTTTTCGCTGAAAAATCCAACAAGGTGACCTTGACTAAGTACACCTTCTATCCCGATCCCAGAGGCATCAAAAGATACCTTAAACACCTCACTGAAATCAGAGAATCTCAAAACAGATGCAGTGGGTATTTTATCCTTGATAATCTCAAAGGCTCTAGCTGTCGATGACGTCCACTAGAAACTTCTTTTTTCGTACACTCAGTGGTTGGTGTCATAATCGTACTGAAGTTCTTAATGAATCAACAATAAAAAGTGGTTAGTCTACAAAAACTACGGACATCGTGAATGTTCTGGGGTGTAGGCTATGCACGAATCGCTCGAACTTTCTTGGGATTCATAGTGATACCAGCGGAACTCACTATATAACCAAAAAAGATAGCAGACTCAGCCATAAAGACACGTCTTCAAGTTGATGTATAGTCGCTCGTCTCGTAGGAGCTCAAAAAACATAGGTGAGTCAAGTGCTCGCTCTCAAGCTGACTATAGTTCAAAATGTCATCAAAATAAACTACTGCAAACTTCTCAATATAAGGTCTGAAGACCCGGGTCATCATCCGAGCGAAAGTACTAGGGGTATTGGATAACTCAAGGGCATCACAAGCCATTCATAAAACCCGTCCTTCGACTTGAAGGCAGTCTTCCACTCATATTCTTCGCGTATACGGATCTGATGATAACCACTACGAAGGTCGATCTTAGAAAAGATCGTAGATCCAGTCAACATGTCCAACATGTCATCCAGTCGGCGAATCCGGAATCGGTATTTCACAGGCACATACACCAATTATCATCCTTTTTAGGGGAAAGGAGTGCAGACACCGCACATAGACTAAGACTATGTCAAATAAAGGCTTTATCTAAAAGCTCTCTGATCTGCTTCTGCAGCTCCTCATGGGCGGCACGATTCAATCGGTAATGCGATAGATGAGGGAGAGAGGCTCCGACAACTAGATCTATCGCGTGTTGAATACACCTCATGGGAGGGAACTTAGCCGGAAGCTCATTAGGGTGTATATCTTGAATTTCATCTAAGAGTCTCCTAGCAGGTATAAGAATGGACTCATACCTCTCCAATAACTCAGATGCCTGTAAAACCACTAATGCTTAATAAAATCCACCATCGAAACTCTCTCGATGGAACTCAATGGCTCGAATAATGCTAAGAGTCTTCTTCCTTTCAGTGAGAGAGATATTCTTTCGTACTATGGCTCGCGCGAGATGTTGATGTTGTGAGTCGCACCGAGGTCAACACCACTCTCTTTCTATTCAGGAGAAAGGAACAAGTGTTGGACCTGCCATGTATGCTGACATCTCGGCCATACAACCAAGGTCGCCCAAGTAATACATGTCACACATCCATAGGCATAACGTCGCACCAGATCATATCGGAGTACGTACCGATAGTGATATGCACTAAACATCTCCTAGTCACCGGTAATGTAGTCTTGGTAACCCAAGCTACATGAAATGGGGATGGGTGCGACTTAGCAGTGAGTCCCATGCGGGCTAATGTTGTCTCAGCTATCCCATTCATACAACTTTCGCTATCCACTACTAAACGACACACTTTCTCCCCAGCCTTAAAGCAGACCTGAAAGATGTTCGTCTGCCGATAATCAGCGGATTCTTGTGGTGTAGATAACATACATTTCACCACTAGAATGCCAAGATCTATCTCCTCACAACTAGGCGTACCGTACACTTCGTTGTTCAAAACGCGCGAGTCCCTCTCGACTCCAACTTCTACAAGATCGTCCTCCTCAGTCACCCCATGAATAACCAACGTGTCTTTTCTCTTGGGACAATCCCTAGATATATGGCCCATCTGCTGACACTCATAAGTCATAACATCTTCCCTTTCTGATCTCTCGTATAGGTCGAGGTAGGCTTCGATCCATTTTTCTTACCTTTCGGTTCTTCTTTCTTGTAAAGAGTATTCGTTTTGGTCTGAGATTTGAACCGTGAGGTTTTCTTCTGGTGCTCCTCGATATCGATGACGATAAATATGGTCTCAACTAGGGAATAGTGGTCATATCGAATCAACTCATCGCGGATCTTGGGTCGTAGTCTACACTTAAATTTGGATAAAGTGTTACATGAGTGTTCTACCACGTTGCACCTAATCACAAGGTCCTTCATCTCAACAAGGTAGTCAGATACTTATTTGGACGCTTGACGTAATGACGTCAACTCGCCTTGTAATCGGGTCTGATAGTGCTGGGGAATGTATTGCTCCTCTGATATGGCTTTTATGTGGGGCCAATGGGTAATGAGAGGGCGTCCATTCCTCTGTAGACTGCGCTCTTCACCTATCCAAAAGATTTTCGCTCGCCCAGATAATCTCATTTTGGCAAACTGAACCTTCTGGTCCTTCGTCATACGGTACCACTCAAAGTTGGTCTCATGTCTATAACCCAGTCTGAAAAAACCTTGGGATCCATAGAACTATCATAAAGTGGCAGATCTAGTTTCACATTTCATGTGAGATCCGATCGCCTATCCCAGGGAGGATAGTCGAAATCATCATCGTAAAGATCACGATTGTCTTGTCGCCATGAGGGTGGCGGTCGATGCCAATCTCTAGGACGATCATCACGACGCATGGCCGGTATAGGCCGACGATCGTTTCGAGGATGCTCTTCTCTAGCCACGTCATTTTAGGGTCTCTCCTGATAATGATCTCACGTACCTAGGAAAGGCTCTCGTTGGGGTTTAGAAAAATTCCTCGGGAAATTCCTACCCTGATCGTGCTCAAATTCATACTTATCTAAAGGATTTCTAACCACTTCCTCAAAAAGAGGATTCCTCCTAACTGTAGATCTTTCCACGTAGTGATGTGGAACGTCGTGATTGGGACAGACAAAATGATCATCTCGAATTGGAGGTGACATTGAAATTCAAGGGGGTACTTTTAAACTATTCATCCTAACACTAATGTGTTCGAACCCTTCACGCACTTGGTATATTCTCTCAGTTAACGCTGCCATTTGGTTGGCGAAAGTTAGAAACCACGGGGGTGGTTCATTCCCTTTGTTTTCACGACTCGCTTGACCCCGTTCAACTCGACGCATCTCAGAGTTTACTTCGTGAGGGTGTTCAGGTGGTGAATTGTGGAGTGATGAACTCATACTCACTAACCTACCACTACACAGATGCATGCAAACAAATAAGTAAAATGGCAATGTATGATTATGCTTTTAAAAAAAAAATCTTTTTTTTTGAAAATAAAATGTTATGCGGGATTCCTAGTCTATGCAGGGCAGATTCCGAAACTTAGAAAATTTCGGAACCTGTCTCTGAAACCAAATTGATGCAGGACGGCGCGTAAAGTTTGCGCGTCTGTCGACTTTTTCAGGAAACCCTAAATGCGTGTAATGAATAATGATTTTTTACAAAGATTTGTGCGGAAATTGCAGAGTCTTTATGAAATTAAACAACTTAAATTTGTAAAGCACAAAAATAACTAATTTGTTTAAAATGAATTTTCTTGAAAAAATAGTTCAATTCTAAATCCGGGGAAGAAAGTTCACAACTTTTGTTCCGTTCCCCTTGTCGTAGCAAAAACGAAATCGTGAACTCCAAATACGTTTGCGGAAAGAGTTTAATAACCTAACAAAGAGAGCCTCTCACTGGATTTCACGGTAACAGTAAGAGTTTAATTTCTCAACTTCACGGCAGCCCTCAAATGGGGAAACAACAATCTTCCTGCAGCAGCAAACCTACTAAATCAATTTAAATACAACTGTTCATCATGTTCTCAAGGAAGCATTCTGCAATGGCAGTTAACTAATTCTCTAATAATCAACTCCACAAGCTAAGCTCAACAAAAAAAATCATATCAACATCAGCAGGGCTGAAACAGGAATCTAACAAGTAAACTCAAACAGGAATCACAAGACAAATCACAATATCCAACTTCAACAACTCAATACATTCTTCAACATCTTCAATATTTCACCACTAAAAAAAAATACAGCGATCCCTATTTATAGGGTTTTAAAAAAAAGAAAACGAAAATAAGTAACCTGCACGCAGTCCGGCGGTTGTGGCGGGACGTGGAGGCGCTGGTGGTTGCGGGCGGAAGAGGCGCGAGGTGCGGTGGGATCGTGGGCTGAACTCGGGCGGGAGCATCTCCTGGAGCAGCGCCATTGACGGGAGATGCGGCTGAGCCCTAATCATGTGCGTAATGAACCAAGAAGAATTTCTTGCGGCTCTGCACCTCTGGATCGGGAGAAGGAGATCACTGCTGGACCGGGGAATAAGGAAATAACAGGATGACTTACAAATATTTTAACACATGTATATATATATAGTTATATATATAGTTATATGTTTATATATATATTTATATATATATATTTCCAAACAAACAAATATTGCAAAGTTACATAAATTTTGCAAAATAACAAAAATTGCAAAAGAAATGACACAAATAATTATGTGCAACACTCAGGGCCGATAGAGGTCCGGTCAGGTGCGGCGTTGGGTACTTTTGCGACGTCCAGATCAGGGCAGGTCTTCATCGCCCCCTCTCCACTCTGCCCTCCTCTTTCCCCGGCCCCCTTCTCCTCTCGTGGAACCACCTTCCATCCGGCTGCTTGTTCCCATAAATCTGTCCAGAACCCTGGATATCAATTCCTGCTGCAGCCCGCCTTCCCCAGCCTATAGAAGGATTCATTCCAGCGATTTCTAGTGCTGGCAGCAGGTTTACACCTACTTGGGGGTTTCAATTCAGCACCAGGAAGCCCTTCTAGCTCCTCCACGGATCCCTGAAGATTCCCCCAGCCCTTCCCCAATATAGTTGTGGTACTCAAGGTTCGTTTGTTAATTTTTTTAGTTGAATATTTGTTTAGTTTTCCATTCGTGAGATGTTGGTTTTTAATAGGTGTTCCCAAAACTTTCTGTCTTTGTAATTTGCTATTTTTCTAGTCATTTATTTTTGTGTGTTCTTGTGCTTATATTTCTTCCCTGGCTTCCTTTGTATAAAGCTAATATTTTGTAGCAAATGAAATCATATTGTTTTATAAAATATCTTATTGTGAGTTTACTTTGTCGGAAGTTGCGTCTGCATCTAGCCGTAGTTTCTAAGGACCTTGCCCTACACTATGGTGTTTATGATCGTTAAAGTTTGACCACACCTACACAACCATACCACACCGATGTGACCTTGATGATATTTTGGCCTAAAATGTCATTTTTTGAAAAAAATAACATTCGTCACTACACGCCCAGGCCAATACTCTTACATTACCTGCATTTTTATAACTGTGTTCTATGTTGCACCGACACCGACACGCGACTCATCAATTCTAAAAAAATATCATATTCCAACACGCTGGGACACGTATATTAAATATTTTTTTTGTAATTATGAAAATCTTAAAACAATTAACAAAAAAAAAATTTAATAATTAACAAATATTCAAATAAAGTAAGTCATGTTTAAATATTACTTATCAAATATTCAAATGCAAAACTTAACAAAATGTCATAAATTGATTGAACATTAACACATTACCATTATATGTCATCGGTAAAAATAATGGATTCTCAAGCAAATCTTTTCCCACACTTTTAATCTTCATTTTTCTAGAGAAAATATCCACCCTACTAGTAGATCCCCCTTCACTAATTGAAATGCTAAAAGCGGGCAAAGACACTTTTTTAGGAACAAGACTCGTTATTCTAGCATTCACCTCTTCTTCTAGTTTTTTCACCTCAAATAAATCACTCGTTGAGACTTTTACGCACTTTTCAATTCTCCGTCAATCATTAACAAATATGCTTTCACTCTTGTATATGAACTTATAAAACATTTTTCACAAAAATTGCACTTCAAGACAAATTGTCTCCCGCCTTACCATGAGTAGCTAGCTTAGGGGCACACATGTTTGATTGAGCGGGACATGCGAGTCCCGCATGAGCCAGCGTGTCGGACTTCCGACACGAGTGTCGGAGAGTGTCGGAGAGTCGGACGAGTGTCGGAGAGTCCGACACCGACGCGCAGTGGAACTGAATATCTGTTTTCTGCAATACTAATAATTATTGAAGTGATTATCAGGTGAGAAATGGGGGATTTCTTATAGACGTTGAGCTAAGCAAAAACAAGTTCCATGACGTTATTTTAGAGATACATAGATGTAGGTGTAAAAAAATAGTTTAGCTGCAAATTGAATAAAAAAATGAAGGCCATATTTCAAGCACATGTCTAAAATGCAGATCATCTGTAAAGCATTCAAATAGCAGCTTGCCCATCCATTGCCATCTCTTTTTTACTAGTCATCATCATCATCAAGTCTGAAAGTGAACCAACGCAATTTTCTATGTTTGAATTTTCTTTTGGTCAGTTGGAGTTCCAACATTGATGGTTGTTGGAGTTGGTTTGTTTTTGAATCATGGATGATTTGGAAATATATTCAACTGTGCTCACCTCCACGATTGGGTGGCACTATTATTTACATCTTGAATATAAAATGTTATTAAAGTTTGTCAGTCTCGATCTTTTTGATACACTGCTTTCTTTTCCATCGGTTCAGCGAATAATGTGTGCATTGTGAATCGTTTTCCTTCCATTTGTAGGATTTCACGGAAGACACGAAGGTGATGTGTGTGGAACTGGTAGCAAATCGTTTTCTGCGTAAGGTAATCTTAAACCGATGGAAAAGAAATCAGTTAGTCCTTAATTTGAGCTTTTCAACTCTTTTATGGTTTCTTTCGCCCACATTCTCAGCATCCAAACACACTGTTTCTGCAAGTCTGACATTAATTTGTTTTTGATTTTTCAGATGGTTCGGGTGCTTGTCGCCACAGCCATAAGAGAGGCCGCTGCAGGTGCGGATGCAAATGCTTTGTTAAATCTGATGGACGCAACATGCCGACGTGCTACTGCTCCTCCGGCTCCTCCTGATGGCCTATGTCTAGTCGACGTCGGATATGGGGAGTTTGACCAGGAAAATTGTTTAATATTGTGACCAAGGGTGAGTTTTTTGTTTCACGAAGTTTTATAATGTAATGAAGTTTTGGAAAAAACTATATATTACAAATGAAGATTACATGTTAAAATTGTAATAATACTTGGCAAAGGAGTCAAAATACATATATCCTGGCCTGTAAACAGAACCAATGTGTAAATTTCTCAGATTAACCATCTGAAGTCTTTCCTATAGCCAGTTTGAGTTTTCAGACTTGTTTTAGAACATGCTGCTCAGAAGAAGATCAGGCAAACAATATGTTACGTGCCCTAAATTGAAGAGGGAGGAGGCGAGGATACAAGGGGTAAACCCTAGAATGAGAGAAGAGATGAGAAGAACTAGAGAGAGAGAAGTTTGAGAGAGAAAGAGAACTTGATTAATACTGTTCATAAAAAGTTACATTACCCCCAAAACCCTATATATGCGCCGATGACTCGATTCAACGACTCGCCTCATAATAATAATAATAAACTAATAATAATATAAGATAATCAATGGAGGACCCGTAGCACTCCATCCGTCCTTCATAATGAGCTTGCCCTCAAGCTTGTGCACCATGCAGGTGGTTAGATCATCTGGTATCTTGACCTCTCTCCAGAACAAGGCGCAGTAACGCGTAGCGGCAACGGTGGAGTCGGCTAGGAGCGGCGGCGCCCTTAGAAAAATGGGCGGCATATGGAATGCCTTCGTCGGGTCCTCTGGAGGGGTTGTGATCAACAACCACACGAAGGTCGGAGGGTCGACATGTGGCGGCGGGAATGGATCCGTCATGGTCGGTGGGACAGTTTCCCGCGGAAGAGGTGGCGAGGCGGCCGATGGGAACAACATGGCAGGGGACGACGGAGCAAGAGCCGACAGAGGCGGCGGTGAGTCGGTCGGAGGAGCCAGTGGAGCAGGTGACCGCTGAAGAGGTGGCGAGGCGGCCAGTGGGAACGACATGGCATTGGCCGGCAGAGCAAGAGCTGACAGGTGCGTCGACGAGTCGGCCCGAGGAGCCAGTGGAGTAGGTGCCTGTTGAAGAGGTGGCGAGGCGGCCGGTAGGGACGACATGGCAGGGGCCGACATGGCAAGAGCCGACAGTTGCGGCGATGAGTCTGCTGGAGGAGCCGGTGAAGGACATGATGATGACAGTGGTGGAATGGCGACAACTGTGACAGGCAGAGGCGGCGATATTGGGGGAAGCTGGCCCCCCAAAAGTCGGGCGAGATCCACCAGAAAACGTGCGGTGTTGGCTGTCGGGATCGCCTCAAGCTTCGAAAGATGCGCACGAGCGGAGGTCGCCTCAGCAACGCTTAATGGTACATCCATATCGGTAAATATAATATGATTTTATATAAATTAATCAAAATAATTTGATTAATAAATTCAAAATAAAATTAAATTGATAATAATAATAGGCTGCAGATAAGATGAAGGCTTTTGCCACTGGGAGGGGCTCACGAGAAAATTGTACGGCGAAAGTGTTTTTTTTTTAAAATGAAAAGTAGAGGTGCATAAAATTAGAATTAATAAAAGATGATGTGGGAGTGGGGGAGGGGATTGAGGCAGGAAATAGGCGTGAAGGATTGAGAAAGAAATACGCACGAGGGAGGCAGAGGAAATTGACAGGAGGCGGATTTGACGGGTGCGAACGCGAAAGAAGCAAAATAACGGAAACAAGGGCGCCGTTTACAGGCAGTCAAAGCAGAAACAGTGAAAGAAGGCACCGACTGGCTTCTGTGTCGAAGCGGGAAGGTAGCAGACGATGCAGACTACAACGTCGAGCGGACCTGGAATGGAACGATGCCTGCTCGGGGCTTCTTGGAGGCGTCGACGAGGGTGGTTGTGGTGCTGTTCCTGGACGTGATCGGAGAAGAAGATGGCTGGAGGTGCTGTTGCAGGTCGGGCGGACTGGAATGGGGCTTCCCTGTCCGCAGAGTCGGAAACAGGACCGATTGCTGCGTTCACGCGAGTGGCTGTGGCCCCGGCAGTCGGAGCCACGACGGAGGTCGTCGACGCTGGGGGTCCTTGGACTTGTGTCTGCGAGCAAAGATAGTGTCGGAGGAGGCAGCGTCGTCCACGATGGAGATGGTTGTTGGCGTGCGTGCACGGAAAAGGACCGATGGCTCTGATACCAAGTTGTTATGTGCCCTAAATTGAAGAGGGAGGAGGCGAGGATACAAGGGGTAAACCCTCGATTGAAAGAGGAGACGAGAAGAACTAGAGAGAGAGAGAGAAGCTTGAGAGAGAAAGAGAACTTGATTAAATACTTTTCATAAAAAGTTACATGACCCCAAAGGCCCTATATATAGGCACCGATGACATAATAGTAAATAACACAAACATAAAATAAATATTGAAAACGTCTAAATGCTACCTGACTCGATACAACGACTCGACTCATTATAATATTAATAAACTAATAATAATAATATAAGATAACCAATGAAGGACCCGTAACACAATATTAATTGAGAAATTTTATTTAATTTTTTTTTTATTTAACTCTGTCCATAATGTCCACATTGTGGAAAGGAGGAACATTTGCCAAAGACAACACAAATTCTGGTGGATCAATCATGACTTGTAAGTGGTTGAACCTTGTAGAGAAAGCTCCAAATCTTGTATATACTTCTTCAATTCATAATTACAAGTATGAATACATTTATATAGAGGAAGAAGAAAGAGAGAAATCCCAATCCAAGATGTGGGACTAATACAGATAGGGAGAGAAAGAGAGAGAGAGAAGAGGGAAGAATGGGCCCCTAGATGGGCCTTAAAGTGGGCTTTTCTAACACTCCCCCGCAAGCTGGAGCGTACAAGTCGTAGGCACCAAGCTTGGATAAAAACTGGTAGTATAGAGGCCGGGAGAGAGCTTTAGTCAGGATGTGAGCCACTTGGCTTGCAGCAGGAACATGCTCTAAATTTATCTTCTTTGTCTGAACCTTTTCTCGGATGAAGTGACAGTCAACTTCAATATGCTTTGTGCGTTCGTGAAATACAGGATTCTTGGCAATATGGATTGCCGCTTGACTGTCACAAAATAGGGTCGCTGGCGATGAGAGACGAACACCCATGTCTCTCAGAAGGCTCTCAAGCCAAGTCAACTCAGAAACAACAGCAGCCATAGCCCGGTACTCAGCTTCAGCAGAAGAGCGAGCAACCACATTCTGTTTCTTGCTACGCCAGGTTATGAGATGGCCACCGAAGTAGGTACAAAAGCCTGTTGTGGAATGCCTATCATCAATGGACCCGCATAGTCAGCGTCAGAGTAAGCGACAAGGGATAAAGAAGTGCATGGCTTGTACACAAGCCCTTGTCCTGGAGCGTTCTTGAGATACCGAAGAATGCGCTCGACAGCTTGAAGATGAGATGTCCTCGGGGCATGCATAAATCGACTCACGACTCTAACGGCAAAGGAGATGTCTGGTCGAGTAACTGTAAGGTAGATCAGTTTCCCAACCAGGCGTCTGTAGTATTCCGGATTCGTAAGCAGCTCATCGGAGTCAGAGCTATGGGCCGATAGCCTGTGATTCGCGTCCATTGGAGTATCTGTAGGTTTGCATCCTGAATAGCCAGCATCATGAAGAAGATCCATACAATACTTCCTTTGGGATAATACAAGACCATCAGGCCGTCGTGCAACCTCAAGCCCGAGAAAATACCGTAGGTTACCAAGATCTTTGGTCTGAAAGGCGGAGTTCAACTGTTGCTTGGTATGTTGTATCCCTGTAGTATCGTCGCCAGTAATGAGGATATCGTCAACATAGACAAGTAGAATCACTGTTCCGGTTGGCCGATGTCGAGTGAAGAGAGAGAAGTCACCCGAGCTCCTAGTGAAGCCAATATTGTGGACTACCGTGCTGAATTTGTCAAACCAAGCGCGCGGGGATTGTTTGAGACCATAAATGGATTTCCGAAGATGACAAACACGAGACTCCCCCGTGGTCTCAAACCTGGGAGGTTGATGCATATAAACAGTCTCCTGAAGATCACCATTGAGGAAGGCGCTCTTAACATCCAGCTGATAAAGAGGCCAATGACGGTGAACAGCCAAGGATAGAAGAACGCGGACAGTGTTCATTTTGGCCACCAGGGAGAACGTTTCCTCATAATCAAGGCCCTGTTGCTGAGTAAAACCCCGGGCCACAAGGCGGGCCTTGAGACGCTCAACGGTGTCATCTGCCGCATGTTTAATAACAAAGAGCCACTTGCAGCTAACACAGGATTGACCTGCAGGAAGAGGTACCATATCCCAAGTGCGGTTGGCCCAGAGAGCCCGCATTTCATCTTCCATGGCCGCCCGCCATCAGGGGTGCTGAAGAGCCTCCTGTACAGAAGTAGGAGTGGAGGTAGAGGATAAAGAGAGAGCACTCTGACGGAGTTCCGGAGAGAGGCGGTGAAGAGAGACAAAGTTGGCCATCGAGTGGGCAGTGGAAGCAGTTGTCGGATCCGCAGGTTGCAAAGCATCATTAGAGCGGGGCAGCTCTCGTACGGTAGTAGACGAGGGAGGACGTCGAGTGTACACACGAATAACTGGTGGTGTAGGTGGTTTAGGAGGGTTGGGTGGGGAAGGGAGAGGTGGGATGGTGGAAGGGACGGGGATAACAGGTCGCGGGAGAGGTGGCGGAAGAGGAGGGTCAGTAGATGGAGAGTAGTATGGCTGATGTTCGAGGAAGGTGACATCAGCAGAAGTGACCACCTTGCGGTCTGTGGGAGAAAAACAAAGGTAGCCCTTCTGAGTGCGAGAATAGCCCACAAACATATATTTAGTGGCACGGGGAGCAAGCTTGTCAGTAGACGGACCAAGATGATGAACAAAACACACACAACCAAACACGCGTGGGGTGATGGAGAAGGTAGGGTGGGAGGGAAAAAGGAGATTGTAGGGAACCGCGAAATTAAGGATGGATGAGGGCAGACGGTTAATAAGAGTGCAAGCGGTGGAAACCGCAAAATTCCAATATTGTTTTGGAACATTCATTTGAAGCATAAGGGAGCGGGTGACCTCGAGCAGGTGTCGATTCTTGCGTTCAGCAACGCCATTTTGTTGGGGGGTATAGACACAGGAGGTCTGATGGATGACCCCAAACTCCGCACAGAGGTGAGAGAAGGTATGACTGGTGTATTCGCGGGCATTATCGGTGCAGAGGGTTTTAATGGTTGTGGAGAACTGGTTGCGAGTTTCAATAAAGAAGGTCCGGAATACACCGAGTAATTCAGAGCGGTCACGAAGGAGGTACAGCCAGGTCACCCGAGAGTAGTCATCGATAAATGTGACAAAATAGCGGTATCGAAAGACACTGGTAATTTTGTAAGGGCCCCAAGTATCGGAGTGAACAAGATCAAAGGGAGCAGGACGCCGAGAAGGATGTGGTGGGAACGGAGAGCGATGATGTTTCCCATAGATTCAAGACTCACACGTGAACTCGTGGAAGGACACGTCGGGGAGAGATTTTTTGAGAATGTTGAGAGGAGCATGACCCAGACGTCGGTGCCAGTCAACGGAGCTAAAAGACGACAACACCGTTGGAGGATACAGGTTAAGGATATAGAGACCATTCGACAAATGCCCTTTTCCAATGATGGTTTGCGTCTTGCGATCCTGCACAACACATGAGTTAGAAGAAAATATAACAACACAATCGAGGTCAGCAGTGAGGCGGCCAATAGAGAGAAGGTTGAACGGAGAGCCCGGAACATGAAGGGCAGAGCGAAGAGTAATGGAGGGAGTGAGGTGGATATCTGTAGCACCAAAGACGGGAAGTGTGTCCCCACTAGCAACAGTAATGAACTGGGGATGCACGGAGGGCAAATATTTCGGTGGTTTCCGTGATGTAATGTGGTGAGAGGCCCCGGAATCCAAAATCCATGAGGAGCTGTGAGCAAGGCAGGAGGTACCACCATCGGAAACAGATACCACAAAACCCGGAGGACAACCGATCATTGTGCAAGGAGAAGACTGCAGCAGACAGGAAGACCGCAGCAAGCAGCGGCAAGAAACGGCAGGCGGTGCGGTTAGGAGAAGACCGCAACAGAAGCACACCCCTGGCGAATAAGGAATGAGACCGGGCGGATAGAAGCAGACCGTACCAAGGTCAAACACAGAAGGCCGCAGCGAGAGGGAACAGACCGCGCAGTCACACCAGCGAGGAGGCAGATCGCGACCAAAATGCGGAAACAGAGAGTCCGCACGGTCTAGGTGGACACAACAGCGGTCACAGCACAGGAAACAGTCCGCAGCGGACAGGAGCAGACCGCACGAAGAGAAGGAGAGGCCGGCGGATAAGAGCAATGACCGCGGGAGGAAGCCGGGCGGCTAGAGGAGAGAGACCGCGACCAAGATGCGGATGAGAAAGAGACAACCCGCACGGTCAGGCAGATCACAGCGGCGAACAAAAAAGAAATCCGCGAGTATAGAGACAAGCGGATTAGGGAAAGCAGAAGCAGACGAGCGAGGACAAGACCGCAGCGAACAGGAACAATCTGCAAGCAAGACAATCCGCGAACAGACAGAAGCGGAAAGCAAATCGGCGGACTGACGATAGGCCGCTGGCGAGTCGGAACCACGGAGAAGAAGAGAGACCGCGAGTAGGAATTCGAGCGGTTAGAAGAGAGAGACCGCGAGTAGGAACTCGAGCGGCAAGAGGAGAGAGGCCGCGAGTAGGAACTCGAGCGGCTAGAGGAGAGAGGCCGCGAGTAGGAACTCGAGCGACTAGAGGAGAGAGAGATGGAGCGGCTAGAAGCAGACAAACCGCAAGCGGCAAGAGAAGCCGCAGAAGGAAGTGGGGCCCACGGGGTGAGAAGAGAGGATATAAAAGGACGGAGGGGTGGATCCACGGGAGGAAGAGAAGCAGAGGAGAGGGTAGCGGTTTAACAAGGGAGAAGCCGTTGAGGGAAGCGACGGGTAGAACAGGCCGCTACCCGGTGCGAGTAGAGTGCAAGGTCGCCGAGGAATAGCGGACATGAGACAAGTCGGGCGGTTAGAGAAAGGGAGACCGCGAGGTCGGAATCGCTCCCTCTGATACCATGTAGAGAAAGCTCCAAACCTTGTATATACTTCTTCAATTCATAATTACAAGTATGAATACATTTATATAAAGGAAGAAGAAAGAGAGAAATCCCAATCCAAGATGTGGTACTAATACAGATAGGGAGAGAAAAAGAGAGAGAGAGAAGAGGGAAGAATGGGCCCCTAGATGGGCCTTAAAGTGGGCTTTTCTAACGAACCTATAAAGAGGGGCAAAACGACAATACTCCATTTGTTGCCAGAAGCATATTATCAAGTCTAATTCGCCAGGTATGTTAGCGACCTGAGAGATTTAAGCGTCTCTGATCTGGGGGTTATGGAGTCTCGACCTGGAGAAGCGCCATCTATCCAACGGGCAGGGTAGACTCTCAGACGGAGGTTTTATCCCCGTGAGAAAGTTTAAGGGGCCTTGGATTTTATGGTTTAAGGTTTATGGTATAAGGGTCGGGCAGGGTAGAGTCTCAGACGGAGGTTTTATCCCTGTGAGAATGTTTAAGTGGTCTAAGATTTCAAGGTTTAGGATTTAAGATCCAAGGGTCGCAGGAGAAGAGGAAACTTAAAGAGGATCACATCATTCTCTCTCTTTAGGATCCTCATCCCTTTGTATCTTCAAGGGGTGGATGAGTTACTACTGACTTCCCAAATTGGTTCTCCCTCCTATGAATGCTTGAGCGAGTTCGGGTGAGAGGTTGTGTATCTCCTTGTGACCTTCTCGGGAACTTTTTGATCTATCGCCAAAATTGGGGGGGGGGGGGATTCACCTTGGCGAGAGTCCACTCGAGTCAACCGGTTGATTGCTCCTTGATCCTTGACATCCGTCATCTAGGAAGCACGGATGTGGGTATCGGGTATGATACGTATCCGGTACAACGATACATCAAAAGTTTAAGAACATAGATATGAGTACGGCAGGATACGTTGTATTAAATATAATAAATATCTATATATATATCTCACAAACGCAATTAAAAGTTCTCAAAATAATATTAGATCAAACATAATTGCATAAATAATCAATTTCTAAACCCTATACATATAAAACAACACGAGTATAAAGACATAACAACACCTGTATATAGTAAAAAAAACAAAATAATAAAATTTAGATCAAATTCTTTATAGTTTTAACAAAAAAAAGATACTTAAATCTGAAGCGCATTTTGTTATAAACAAATACCTCTAGTTGTATTTATGATTCATAAAATTTTTTTTCTAAAAGACACAAATTTTGTTTACTTTAGAAAAACATACTATATCACAATATACAGAACAATTTGGCAAGTCCAAGTGTATCTACAGACTAGAGTAACATGTGTATCCGCCGAGTATCGGGTACGTACCGGTACCGGATAATATACGCTACAGGTACGTGACCCTCAAGGAAGTATCGGTGCTTCTTAGCCCGTCATCCTACCAGACACCGAATTTAGGGTGCACACATATCTCGATGCTTGTGAGGGCACAGTGTTCCCCGCCTTCCATATATCTCTTCTCAGCAACACTATCTTCAAAACTGAAGTTTTTTCTGGTGTGGAATGAGATTTTGAAAATAATTAGGAAATTATTTTTGTGGTGATTTGAGCTGGTGTAGTTTGTACTACAGTTTATCAAGCATTTTCTTCTATCTTTACTTCTTCCCCCCACATTGCAGGTGAAAAGGTAGCCTGGAACCTTTGTTCCGGTAAAACCCGGCTTGTCGACTGTCGTTCAGCAAATAGCAGGAGGGATTCGATTTCCAATTGGTGCCGCAGACATCAGTGAAGTTTCTAGTATGTCACGAGACTAGAGATCCCTCGCACTCCAGCTCGTGCGCCCTTGGGAGTCGTATCCATAAAGTTCTTGTAAATTGTTTGATCATGCATCTCCTAGATTATTTGATACCTTCAGTGAGAGATACTTCCATTGTAAAAATTTTTGTTGATCAACCATCCTGGCCTTCAGCACTTGTTATCATCAACATCATTAGCCACCATTACAGAATCAGCACATTAACAGCAGATTCAAAGACCAAAACAAGTCCTCTTATTACAAGGTTCATACATTACAACAAATATTGAAACTTAGCACACAGAAACACACAAGTCAAGCAAGCACTGAAGCAGCCTGGAAGCCTACACTTGCTTAGAAATCACATTTGTATGGGAATCCCATGGCCACATATCAGACCCACAGCTTGAGATGTCTCCATTGATTCTGCTCTGCAGATTGTTTAAACTTGCGAGATTCAAATTCCCATTCTTCGTCCCGCTTTCCTGCGCACCGATGCTCTGAACTTGCGTGTCAGTGAAGAAACCATTGTTTTCTTGGTGTTCAACGATGGATGGGATCTGGCGGGTGTTCAGTAATGGTGACGGCGAGCTGATGCTGCTTTGGAGAAAGCGGTCCAGGCCGGATGTCAACGAACCTCTCGTGACCAAATCTTCCGCCATCTTCACCTGAAAACCGATATGAGATGGGAGAGATCGAAAAAAATAAGGTTTAGACGTTGGCGAGGTGAGTATGATGGGTGCGAGAATTGAGCTTACTTTTACTCTTAAGGCTTCGACATTGGACTTGAGAATTCGGTTATCGGTGACTGATTCGGTGAACTGTTGGTTTGCATCTGTCAGTTGTTTGAATAGAGAAGCATTTTCTCCCCTGAGTTGATCAACCTGATTGATCAAATGAGAATGATGTTGCTCAATCTTCTCAAGCATCATGTTTGATCTCATTTGTTTTCTTGTAAATTTTAGTGTTGTTGCATGTTGATAAAAATCATGTTTTGGAAGATGGGTTTTGAGAGAATTTTGAGGAGGTTTGTGTTAGTTTAGATCAATATTAGTGTCTTCCTATATCAACAGAGTAAAAATAGAAAGTTAATACTCTTTTATTAAAAAAATGTTTTCTAATTTCAAGCAAGCCATGAATAGAAAAGAATAGTGAAATAACTATGAAAAACCCTCCTCCAACTTTGCATAATTAGAAAACCCCCCTCTCATCTACATTTAAGTTGTTAACATACATGTACAAAAACTGCCCTAAAAGTTGGAGGGGAGGTCCCAATAAATAACCATTTTGAACACGGATGATTTCTGGAAGCCAGCGTCCTAACCAACAGAACGATGGAACTAGCAGAATTTATTGCGTATTAAAGGGTAAATTACACGAGGGACCCCGAGATTAGCGCCTCGTCCTATGGATGCCTTTATAGATGTCACTATTAACTTTGATTTTGAAAATGATCAAAACAATCCATACAGCTGCCAGTGCTATCTCATTCCAGTTAGATGCAATTTTACAACTATAAGTAGTAGAAATTTCTATTATTCATTTTTCAATCCACTAACTAGAAAAAGGTAAATATATAAAATAAAAAATGCCCAGAAAACTACCTGTAGTTCTAGGTCTGCCAAATGAGCCTGCTTTCTCCTTCTTGATCGTCTGGCAGACTCACGGTTCGACACCATCCTGGAAAAGTAACAATGCGAAAACTGAAATTCCGCAATAGGAAAAATAAAAAAAAGTTTAATAGTTCTAACAAACATGCAGACACATGCCCAAAAACAGCACTCAAATATGTGTTTTGATACATAATAACACCAAGAGGCTTCTATTTGGCTTGCTTGGATAATGTAGTGTTTGGAACTAAAGCATCCTACCTAGAACTAATAGTAATATGGTTCCTTAGATATAGGGATTCTAACCTCTAATGTGTGATCTTCTTTTCTAAATTGAGGCTCTGATTGGGAGAGTGCTAACGGTTGTGAACGCAATTATAAAAAAAATCAGACAGTATTTGAGTAGGTGAACTCACAAACATTTTTTTTTTCAAAATGACATTTTAAGCTAAAATGCCACAACAATCATGTAGGTGCAGTCAAGATTTAACATCCTCAACAACCAAACCCCAGAAAGTGAAATTTAGCTGAAAATGTTGTCACGAAAGTTTCGAACATAGATAAACCACCACCACGGCATTTATTGCCTCAGTTTTGCACTGCCACAACTGTCCGAAGCAGAGTATGAATGACGTAAGAGCGAGTTGTTGGGTTTAATATGCTCTAATACCATGCGATCAATGTGTCAAAGACCATATTAAATGCACAAAGGCTACAAAAATTACCCGATGTGGAACTAAATTCTCTAAACACTATCATAGTATCAAGGGAGAGTCCAACAGCATTAAAATCTCAATTTTTTACATGCCATCAAGTTTAGAAAATTTCCGCACAGCATTTACATTAGAACACGAGAAATGAATTGGATAATAATGCGCAATTTCAGCTCAAAGAATTCAAATTAACGATGACGAATCTCTTTGCCCGCCCTTGCTCAAATGAGAAGATTGGACAATTTCAGTAGGAAGAAAACAGTTTTATATTACTACCTTCTCATGCGCTTTAGATCGGTAGGGCCTGTACTCAGGTCATATGCTCCTGCTTCTGTCTCAAAAGATTCTTCATCTGACTGCTCCGAACCACTTGTTCCTCCCAGAGCCTGGTTCTGTTCAAATTTACGCTTAAGAGATGAAGTTGGACTCCCAGCTGTCATACAAGAGAGACTAATGAAAAAGATGCATACATGGAGAAAATAGAAACAGATATTCACATCCAAAATTCTGAGAACTAATGGAGAGCAAAATAAAGAGGATTTTTTTAATGAAGTACTAAATGATTGTTTTCATGTGTGGACAAGACAATTTTGTAGCACAAGTAGGAAATCAAAAGACTATACCACATATGGAGGATTGAGACTCAATGGTAGCAGAAATGCTGGAAGGCAATGTGGTAAGGTTCTGAGACCATATTTGGCTTTCTGTCAAAGTTCCACCAGGAGAGTGACTATTTGGAGCATCCTGATTTCAACAACAACAAAAAGAGTTCAATCTTGTCAGTATGATCATCAATAAAAGAAGTATGTTAATTTCCATTCATGTTTATAACTAACATTGTTTAATGAGCTCAACAGAAATGAATCGAGCAATACTTTAAACAAGCCTGAACGGCTAAACCAAGCCACATATTGTCTTTGGAGAAGTCAAACGCTTCGTTCTTGAAACTACTAGACGGATGCCTAGATAGGCTTGAAAAAGGCCAAATGGACCCGTGACTACTCAGATCGAATCGGCTCAACTGATCATCTTCAATTGATAGTGGCAGCTGTTAAATGTTGTTTCCGCCATCACGTACTCATTTTCTCGTGGAAGTTCAAAATTTCTAGATCTTCTCCAAATTATTTTATCCACTATGCTCCACCACTTACACACCTGTTCCTCTTTGGGCAAGAAATGGTTCTATGCTTTTTTGGTGGGTGGGTAAACATAAACTATGTAAATCGTCTTGAACAAATTTAGTCTTCATCACGGTGGTTCCACACTTCTCCTACATAATCTTTGAACACTAACTTTATTTGTCGCTGTCCTCCAATTGATTTTGAATACTTGTGCTCATTAATGTTTAATTGCACCCAGCAATTGCGTTAAGCTTGCCCAGTTCATATCTTTGCAAGTAGAACGGCGTCGATGCCACTCAGTTAGTATCAGAGCATGCATAGCTGCAGTTAGACAACACTAATTCATAAAGAGTACAACAATATGCATAATTATGGTATGAGAACATCCACGAATGCATCTACATTTGCATTAACTCATACGGGATGCAGCAAGAATTGCATCACTCTCTCTCACTCACACTTATCTTCCATAATCAAGTGCTGATTCCTCTTCTCTCAGGGACACAAATATCTTCCATAATCAATTGCTGATTCGTCTTCTCTCAGGGAATTAAAAAGGACCACAGAGGAACACGGAAGAATTGAAGCAATGAACATTATAAGAAGAAAAGGACAGCATGAAGAATTCAATCGCCATAGGAGGCAAGGCAGGGAGAATTATTGAGAAAGGCATCATCAATCCCCAATTGTTGTGCTTAGCTATCTTCTAGTCTGAATATAAGAAATCCCCATTGTGTTTAACTACCAATTTACTACTCATACATCCTAAATCTTTCACTTTACCTAAACCTAAATTCCCTCCTCGGAAATCATACTGGATCATGGTTCAAATCTTGTAATTCAGCTGGGTGACAACACAATTTTAGCCAACAACCCATAATGATTCTGGTCTACCCAAACGTTATTAAACTGCAAACTTATGAGCGTTCATTCGTTTTGACGGAATTGGTGCAATGCAGTAAGAATTAGAGGTTCATTTTCATTGAAATTGGATCTCCCAGTTCAATTTTGAGGCACCAAGTATGTCCAACCGAATGGACCCTTAGGGTTGTTAGATATGCCGTATATTATGAGTAGTAATGTTAGTTTAGAATCACCTCGGGTGTTAGGATCACCCTCCCTTGTACATCATATGTATCATTGTTTCAATTGTGAATACAAAAATTCATTATTCCTATCAAGGGTTACTTATGTAGCCCTTCCTACTACTGCCTGCGGCCCTGCGGTACTCCAGAGCCGACCTCCTACCGCGAGGATAGCCAGATACCTGAGTGACAGGTTGCTATGTTTGCTGAGTTGGAGGCGCTTGAGCACACTCGTACATGGGAGCTTGTTCCTCTTCCACATGTCCTATTACTTGCAAGTCAGTCTTTAAGGTCAAGACTCGCTCTGATGGTTCTGTGGAGAGGTACAAGGCTCGACTTGTTGCTCGTGATTTTCAGCAGGAGCAGATGGGAGACTATGACGAGACTTTTGCTCCCGTTGCTCACATGACTACAGTCCGGACTCTTATTGCTATTGCAGCTATTCGCCACTGGTCCTTATCACAGCTCGACGTGAAGAATGTCTTTATTCACGATGATCTTCAGCATGAGGTATACATGCTTCCCCCTCCGGGTCTATCCTCTCCTGCAGGCCTTGTCTGCCGCTTGAGGCAAACTCTTTATGGGCTTAAGCAGGTGCCCCGCGCATGGTTTGCACATTTCAGTTCAGCCATTACATCCGCTGGTTTCCAGCTATGTCTACATGATCCAGCTCTGTTCGTGCATTACTCCTCTCGTGGTCGGACCATTTTGTTACTGTACGTGGATGATATGTGTTGAAGCCAGGAAAATTCCCGACCTCAGAAATAGGATCAAGGCAGCCTAAGGTTACTGATTCTATGTTCCGACGTCACAGACCAAGTGACTAGCACGAGAGATAGGAAACTATCTATAAGCACACCCCAAATGCTCCAGCAGGGAGATCCCGCCACGTACCCGGAAGCTTAGAAGAAGCTTCCCCTCCGCAACCAAAAGGCTGTGCGAGATACTAGACAGGCATGGACTGGGCGAGTATCCACTTGGGGGGACCTCGACCTCTTCCAAAAGTGTCATTTCCAGTACCACTGGAGGGCTATTTATAGAGAAATCCTGGGGAGGGGGGTATAGACAAGTATCCAACTACTAGCAACGAGCTCCAAGGGATACTCGCCCATACTCGCGAGTTACTTGCCCAAGCTCGCCTCTGCTCGCCCAAGTTCGGCTCTGCTCGCCACAGCCCGCCTCTACTCGCCACAGCCCGCCTCTACTCGCCACAGCCCGCCTCTGCTCGCCACAGCCCGCCTCTGCTCGCCACAGCCCGCCTCTGCTCGCCACAGCCCGCCTCTGCTCGCCACAGCCCGCCTCTGCTCGCCACAGCCCGCCTCTGCTCGCCACAGCCCGCCTCTGCTTGCCACAGCCCGCCTCTGCTCGCCACAATGGTCTGCGAATAGCCGTCTGCTGGGGTACTTCTGATCTCGACGAATTACGGGTTATACAATATGATTATTACTGGTGATGATCCTTCTCATGTAGTGTTCGTCAAACATCACCTTCAACAGCAGTTTCAGATGACTGACATTGGACAGCTGAGCTACTTCTTGTGTCTTAACGTCAACTCTACAAATCGCGGGTTTCAGCTCTCTCAGCAGCGCTACACATCAGATATCCTTGCTCAGGCTGCTCTCTTTAACTCTCGCACAGTGGACACCCCTACGAAGCTCCACCTTCAGCTACGTCCAGATGATGAGGTTCCACTCTCTGATCCTACTCG
The DNA here is from genome assembly GCA_039583875.1 of Platanthera guangdongensis. NCBI lineage: Eukaryota > Viridiplantae > Streptophyta > Magnoliopsida > Asparagales > Orchidaceae > Platanthera > Platanthera guangdongensis. The sequence continues at coordinate 9,272,273 of CM077152.1, forward strand.
ATACCGCCACCTCGTGGGGAGTCTCGTCTATCTCACCATTACTCGGTCCGACATTGCCCATATTGTTCATGTGTTGATCCAGTTTGTTAGTGCGTTCACCTCTGTGCATTATGGTTATCTGCTACGGCTCCTGCGCTATCTCCGGGCGACGACCTCTCGTGCTCTATTCTTCTCCAGTAATAGTTCTTTACAGCTACGTGCTTACTCCGACTCCACCTGTGCTAGTGATCCTGTTGACCGTCGTTCTGTTACTGGTTTCTGTCTGTTCTTGGGTTCTTCACTTATTGCATGAAAGTCCAAGAAATAGACTGTTGTTTCTCCTTCCAGCACTGAGACCGAGCTTCGAGCCATGACTACCACCGTTGAGGATATTATTTGGCTCCATTGGCTTCTTGAAGATCTTGGTATCTCTTCTCCAGATCCAACTCCACTCTACTGTGATAACACCGGTGTCATTCAAATTACTCTAAACCTGGTGAAGCATTCTCTCTCCAAGCATATCGGGGTGGATGTTTTCTTCCTGCGTGAGCACTATGGTTGGGGCATTCTTGCCCCTTCCTTTATTCCTTCCGAGCAGCAAATTGCAGATTTGATGACAAAGTCACAGACGAGCACCCAACATGGCCATCTATTGTCCAAACTCTCGGTGTATGATCCCTCGTGAGTTTGCCGGGGGGGGGGGGGGTAGATATGTTGTATATTATGAGTAACAATGTTAGTTTAGAATCATCTCGGGTGTTAGGATCGCCCTCCCTTGTACATCATATGTATCATTGTTTCAATTGTAAATACAGAAATTCATTATTCATATCAATGTTGCTTATGTAGCAGCATGAAAAAGCTAAAAAAGAAAGATCTCAGCATAATATTTGTCTTTTGAATTCAAACACAGTTTTTTTTAAAACACCCTCTCCTTCTCTTCACTCTAAATTCCTTACTATTCTCCTTTTCCCGACCTCCTTATTGGCCCTTTCCTTTTCATTTCCATCAGTAGCTTCGATTCACTTTATGAAACCGAAGAAATTGTTATGTGCCTTGAATCCATTAAGATAAATTCATGCAAATATTTAATATAATCATATAGTTATGTACAAATTTACTAAAAAATCAATCCTACTCATGTCAAAGAAAAAAAAAACATTTGTATGATCAGCAATAATCCAAAAGGATATGACTGTACAACCCTTATTTAGGGAGCAGTAACAAGATAACATCCTGAGGACCCAGATGAGAGTGTCCAACACAATTAGGAAATGGGCGAGTTCGAGGGGCGGGTCAGACTCGCGATTGGCCCAAGATGGGCTCTACTTGCGGCCTGAAGGGCGAGACCAAGAAGCATAGCGTACTCGCCGGCGTTTAGGCGAGGTGTGCTCAGGCATTCGCCCCGAGGCGACATGACACTCACAGGCAGGATGACGAGGCGAGCATAAGTCCTTCTGACTCTCGTACTCACCAAATTATCCTATTGCAGTCTTGTGGTATTTTGGCTATCCGCAGATCATCAGGGTATATGAATAGTGTTCTCAAAAAGACGGAGGCCGCTGACCGTAGGTCATTTTGGTTTGCACATAGTATTTTCGTAAAGACGGAGGTAGTTATCCGCAAGACATTTAGGACCTTTTTATCCTCAAGACGTTTTGATTATAAATACGACCTAAAGGACTTCAGAGAAGACAAACCCAACCTCCTAGAGCTCGCCCGTTTCGAGTTTCTTCACCACATTATCCGAGGTGCCGAACTCAATTTTTGACTTTAGGACGAGAAGTTGATTAGTGAAGTTTCAGGTGTGTGGCTCCTCTTCGCTGCAGCTCGCGGGTTATGTGCGTGTGTGGGGGGGGGGGGGGGGGGGGGGATCCCACTCTTTAATTGGTGAGGGTCTAATCTAAGCTCAAAATATACAAGTCTCCGGTATCCGACACTGAGTTTAGTAACACGAGCTAACCTCAAAAGCTCCATTTGAGGGGACTTATTTTCACCGGTCAAGCGGTTACGACCGCATGAATCAGACCAAAATTAAGTTCCGATTCATGCGCTCCTAACCGCTTGACCGGTGAAAATAAGTCCCCCAAAGGGAGCCTAAGTTTAAGAAAACATGGAAAACCTAAAAAGAAAAGACCGCTGAAGTTCAAGTAAACTGAATAATTTGACTAGAAGCTACAGCTTAGATATCCCTTACTCGATCGATGAAGCTAAATACGTCGGCGAGCAAAATGTTTTCCGCATCACCTCCGACGGAGGCACCGTCCATCGTCTTAGGCGCTTCCCAGCGGTTAAGAAGCCCCTCCGGAGCCACCAACGTGTTCCTCCGCCTTCCGTCTCCGTCGACCTCAACCGGCGGCGGCGGCGACTCGACTGGCCGAAGGAACTCCTCGATATCCCACTCGTACGCGCTCCTCTTCATGCTTATCCCGACTTCAAAAGCGATGCTCTGCGCTGCTGCTGCTGCTGCCTCCCACGCCGAGCTACTCTCATCTCCATCGTCGTCCCCCTTTTTTTGAACCTTTTTTGGCCGTGTAAAAAAGAAAAGGGCGCAAAGAGTTGGAGGCCGGTGGGAAAGGAAGGGTTCAAAAATAGTTGGACCGGTTTGCTTCTTTAATTACCGAAACTGCCACTAGATTTTTTCTGTATAATTTGTAGGCTTTGTTTTATTGATTGTTAGTTCATTCATGCCTAACTCACTATGTGTCCAAAGCTTGGGATATTTCTCTATATTTTAAATAAAATAAAAATAAAAGCTCATACTTCATAATATTTTTAGCACCTAATTAGTACTTACAATTTACAAAGTCGCATTTAATCTTACAAATAGAGACCCCCACACACTCATCCACCCAAAGAATTTTGCAAAATAAATAGTGAATTTGGATTCCTATCGTCGAGACAATAAATTTTAACTACTTGTACGTCAAAAACGATGTCCAGATGAACGATAAATTACTTTGGTAAGAATAATGTGTTAAAAAATTTAACTAGAGAAAGATGATATATGATTCTCTCTTATTGAAATTCCTGAATCCGTCCTTGCCTATGATAACAGATAGATAAAATGATTACATTCATGTATGTTGCATTAAAATATCATTATAGGTACTTAAAAGAAGGATTAATGAAGAAGATTAGGGATAACTCTCAAAAATTGGTTGTCATAAAATAAAAAATAATAGCATTCTAAGCAAGGTTTTGAGAACCGGACCGGACATAGAACCGGTCATGAGAGAGGTTCAAGGTTTAACCGGTTTGACCGGTTGAACCGGAGTTGAACCGTTTTGACATTAATGACAGCAAGGTTTTCTAACTTTTCACACTTTTATTAGGCGATTGTTAATTTCTTTATTAGGCGATTGTTAACCGCAACCCCTTATTGGCTAGTCGCACCCCAAAATCCCCGAACTTTTCACACTTTTTCAAAATACGTATTGTACATGCAATTTTAGGAAAAGTGTTCAACACGAAAGTTGTAGATCTTGACGAGATCTACAACTTTCGTGTTGAACACTTTTCCTGAAATTGCATGTACAATGCGTATTTATGAAGGGCGCAAAACCTGAGCATATTTCGAAAGTACGTCGTGTACATGAATTTTTAGGAAAAGTGATCAACACGAAAGTTGTAGATCTTGACGAGATCTACAACTTTCGTGTTGAGCACTTTTCCTAATATTGCATGTACAAGGCGTATTTCGAAAAGGAGCGAAAATTTTTGAGATTTTGGGGTGCGACTAGCCAATAACGGGCTGCGGTTAACAAACGCTTAAAATTAATACTGATTTTGTGAACCGCCCGGTTAGCCAAAAGCCGGCCCGGTTTCCGGTTATCCCGTTCAACCGGCCGGTTTTCTGGTTCCTGGCCGGTTCTTGGCCAGGCCGGTTTTAGGAACCAGACCGGACCGCCCAGAGGACCGGTCGCCGGTTCAACAGGTCGGACCGGCCGGTCCGGTCCGGTTTTTAAAACGTTGATTCTAAGTGCATTTAGACTGTGTTTGATGTGACTTATCGTAACTTATTTGCTCCGGTGAGATTGGACAAAAACGTCATTGTGATAGAATGTATGTTTGGTATTACAAATGTTACTACCATTACAAAAAAAAACTAGTTTGCGGCATAAAATTTGTATAACAATGACATTTTTGTCCAACCTCACCGGAGCAAATAAGTCGCGCCAAACACAGCCTTAAACACTAGAACAAAACTTTTAAAAAATTTTATTAGCAAGTAGAAAGTTTGCAAAATGCTTAAACTTTAAAATGTAATTAGAATAAGCAAAGAAAACATTATAGAAACAAACATTAGATGGATTTGCCCAACAAAGTAACTTATGAAAGACTTCTAAGACAACTGACTTCTAGGTGAAAGCAAGTACACGAATTAGGCTGCGTTTGACGTGGCTTATCGTAGCTTATTTGCTCCGGTGAGGTTGGACAAAAACGTCATTATATGTTTGGTATGACAAATGTTACTACCGTTATCAAGAAAAAAAGTTAGTTTGTGGGACAAGATTTTTGTATAACAACGACATTTTTGCCCAACCTCACCAGAGCAAATAAGTCACGATAAGCCGCGCCAAACGCAACCTTAGTTGAATCACGTATCAAAAATAAAATAAAAGTTACTAGGTTTAAGTAAAAAAAAACTTAGATGGAATAATATCAAAGATATCTTTTCAGAACAAATAATAGAGTTTTATATGAAACTTCATAATTAAGTGAGTTAGAAATCAGTACATATGCGACGATTTTTCGTGCCCCGACAATAACAATACATACATTGTTGAATACAAACTTTGATAGAAATGTATAGAAGGATGGCACATATGTGAGCCTCACTTTTAAAAAACAAGCAGTCGTGCACGGGAGACCCCGTGCGGGGCGACGACATTGGTTTGGGGTGGAGATATTTGTCGGGGGCGGCGACATTTGTCTGGGGCGGCGACATTGGTCCGAGGCGGCGACATTGATCGGGAGCGGTGACAATGGTCGGGGGCGGCGACATTGGGCGGGGGCGGCGAGATTGGGCGTTGGCGGGGGCAGCGACATTGGCGAAGGCGGCAACATTGGTGGGGCGGCGAGTAGGGGAATAAGAAAAAAAACTGTGCAAATATGTTGGAGAATGAGAAAATTTATGATCAAATTACAAAAAAACCATATAAATGAGTAGAAGAATAAGAAAAATGAGAGATATTTTGACATTAAAATGTTACACCATGACTGAGGGGTATTTTGGGGAGATGAATGTTACACCATAGCTCTTTTAGAGTTTGCTTATAGTACAAAGATAAAGATAACAAGCCACACAAATTTAGACGGATCAATTTTAAAAATTATGAAAGATGTAGGGTTTGTTTGTTTCGGCGTTACGAGCTGAAACAGTGAGAAATGGAGGAGGGAGACTGCTGTGTAAAAAAGGGCAAAAATAACATTTTGGAGCATTGGCCAACAGGGATGGAGCGTACCAAACAATTTTCTAAGAGTTGTGACCAAAGGATATGGAGAAAAAAATGCCGAAACAAACGGACTCGTTATGAAAAATTACAAAATCGAAGAGATAATGCGCATCATAGGGTGTTTTTTTGTTGTAAATTATTTGTGAAAGTTTTCACTAGAAATTCAATGATTTAGAAACAATTAAAATCTAATTAATTGGATATGAAATTTCATTATTGTATAACCCATATTCCTCAGGGGGGATTCTAGGCAGGGTCAAAGTCAACTAATCAATGCAGGAGACTAAGTCAGCATTCTAGACAGAAGGTCTGAGAAAATATGACGAACATCTCTCGCATACTCATCAGGGGGGCGACTAAGGCTGCTACTCGCCCGAGCAGCCGAGCTCCATCAATAGTCATGTGGTCGCAGTTGGGGGTTGAGCTATAAATAAGACTCCACCCATTAAATTTCCTTATAAATAGACCCCAGGGGTACAAGAATTGTCATTTTTGGTTGAGCTTTTGGATCCCGTTATCGAAGTTTTGAGCAATGAGACAGTGACCATACCCCTTGGTCGTCATCTTGAGATAGTCGTCAAGTTAGTGTCCCCCTTGTACCTTGCTCGGTCACTCTTGATTGTGGAGGAGAAGTTTTTCTAATCATCTGGGTACATGGTGAGACTTCCCTGCCACAACACCTGAGGTCCTTTAGCGCCATCTTGATATTTTTTGTCCTTTCCTGTCAAGCCGTCAAGCCCGAATGTTGGACCATTAACCTTAGGCTACACTTAGATCCGAATTTTGAATTAGAGAATTTCCCGACTTCAACAATTATATTTCTTTATTTGAGTCTCTACTATTTATGCGCTAATCGGAGAGGAACATGTGCTCCTCATGTCCTATGATCCATTTCAATTCATCTCAGTAGTTTCAGTGTCTTAGGAGGATAATCCTGCATCTCCTGGGACGTGCCAGAAAACTTTGGCGCACGCCAAGTAACCAGAGATCCGAGAAGAGCTTTGTATCTTCATAGAGAAAAAATACTGCGTATGTCACTCTTATCTAGAAACAAGTGCATGAGTAAATATTGGTCGTTGATTTACTGCAGAAATAGCATGTTTGATCCAAATACTGATCAACGGTCAGTATTTAATACTGTATGACACGTAGGATATCAGATCAACGGTCAGTATTTACTTCTGCACCTAAAAATAAGTGAGGGTAACTCATCTAAAATTTTCTCCTGCCTTCTGAGAGATGATGTTTCACATTGGGGGGACACTTATAGTGAGCCAACAACGATCATTTTTATCGGTAATTGTTAGGGAGATGGTACTTCGCTCTAACAACTATTATTGCTTTTCAAATTAGTTGGTATAAGGCTTTGTTTGATTGTTGCAAAATAAGCTATGATGGGTTCCACCTTCATTTATATGAGACAAGTCCCCCCATGATCTCCCCTAAAAATGGGCCATGGGTGGCCTAGCCCTTCCATGAACTCTCATGAGGAGGAAATCATGGGGGGTGGGGCCCGCCACTCACCCAATGGAGGAAAACCGCCAACCGGGCTGCCTAGCCGCCGCCGCCGCGACCGGCCTCCCGCCGGCCTCGCCGGGAGGGCGGCCGCGGCCGGCCGCCTGGCAACCTGCGGCCCGGCCACGGCAGGCCGTCGGCCAAGCCACGGCAGGCCGTCGGCCATGCCACGGCGGACCACCGGCCTGGCCACGGCCGGCCCTCGGCAAGCCGCCGCGGCCGGCCGCCCGCTCCCGCGGCCGGCCTCCGGCGACCCGCTCCAGCGGCCAGCCGCCGGCGGCCCGGCCACGACAGGCCGCTGGCCAAGATGCCGGCTAGCCCCGGCGGGCCGCCGGCCGGCCGGCCCTCGGCAGGCCCCGCCGCAGCCGGCCGCTCCCGCTGCCGGCCGCCTAGTCGGCGGCGGCCCGGCCACGGCAGGCCGCCGGCCGAACCGCGGCGGGCCGCCGGCCTAGCCGCGGCCAGCCCCCGGGGGCCGCTGCCGCCGGCCGGCCGGCCGCCGCCACCATGGCGGCCCACCGCCGTGGGCGATCTCCCCACCGTCCGATCGGGGGGAGGCTCTCCTCGTCGTCCGATCAAGAGGGTAACCATCCAATAACCCACCACTTTAGTGGTGGGGCCCGCCATGACCCTCCCCTGGAGGCTATAAAAGGACCCCAGGGGGTCTTCATTCTTCACCTTTGGGATGCCCGGAGCTTTATTCTTCTTCAGTTGAGAGCTCTCCTGCCTCCCCCCCCCCCCCCCCGCGTCGGCCTCGAGTCGCCGTGAACCACCAGCGGCCGCCCACGGCCACCAGCGCTCCACCACCGCGTAGCCAGCAAGAAAACGCCCAAGTCCCCGCAAGAGCCAAAGGGGGAAGGCGACCGCAGCCAGCAAGTGAACGCAACCAGAAGAGCCAGAGCATTGAGACCGTCCCACGCATTCCAGCGTCCAAGCTATTCCCGCAGCGCAGCCTGTTGCCCGTCGGGAGTCGTTGTCTCTCTCTCTCCCCAAGCTGTAACGGGAGCGGCTTGTCGCCCCGATTCTCCAACACATTGTAAACACCGAAATCTAGTGGAATTTGATCGGCACAGACCCGATCACGTGATTTTTTACCCATTTAAGGGGTTTTTCCACATCATCACATCTTGTGTCAATTTTCTAATTTCATTGACTGTGTGCGCGCTCGACCGCCTCGTGAGCTAAGACGGTTCGAACAAATCCGGCCCGACCGGGGCATCGAATTAGTCCGCAACAGTTTGGCGCCCTCTGTGGGAACGCGATTCCCAACATCCTTCGAAAGAATTAGGTCAGCAGCTCAACCGCTTCCGAGTTCTGCCCCAATGGCAAAAAGGGGGGCCCACGCTGTTGAAAGATTCATCCTCGGAGGACACACCAAACCAGCACGCACCCACTCGAGCATGACAAAAGAGGCAAAAGCTGCGTACGCTGCTGTAGACGCCCTAGAGAGACGCGTCCACCAAATGGAGGAGCAGCAGATCGAAATGCTCACTCTACTCAGAAGATTAGCGGCACCAGTCATCCCCCTGCAGCAGCCAAATTATCGTCTGGTCCAAGAAGTTCCACAACAAGAGGAACAAGCCATCGAGAGACAGAAAGAGCGGCGTCAAGTTAAGCGTCCTGGAGACAACTGCCGCCGTGACCCTCGGGGGACTGGGGGGCAACGTCCATTTCAAGAACATCCCCCTTTGAGTGCTGCCCACACAGGCATGATGCGCACAGTTCAGAAGGACCCGACATCCCGCCTGCTAAGAGCTTCTAAGCCATTCAAGCAAGCCGACTTACAACCACCAGGAGAACCCTCAGCTTCAACCAGACACTGCCCACACAAGGATTACGATATAGAGAAGGAGTTCTCAAGCACAGATAGCTTCCCCGCTCCCGTGACACCATTCCAGGAGATGCATGATCGCCACCTCGACAGTCCTCATTACGTGGGGAATCCCGGAAGCAGGATGACACTCGATGCCTCGGCCACGAAGCTGGACAACCCACAACAACATAAATAATTTTCAAACATCTCCAAAATAGCAGTGATTGTAACAGATGATATTTGTTAGGTGATTTTTAACGAATGACGTTTTAATACATGAATTTATGACCGCCACCACCGTGCCAAATGTAGACTAAACATATAGAGCATTATGCTCTATTTGTTTGGGCGTTTCGCAATTCCGTTTTTGGCAAACGCCGCCGGAAGGAGAGTAAACAAATGAACCTCCGGCGGCGTTTGCTCCGTTTCCACCCGCCCGTCTTGAGAAACGCCCCAAAAAGCTCCGTTTGGAGCAGCCACCTCCCCCTCCGGTTCGAACTCTCCGTTTCCACCTGCCGGATCGACCCGCCACCGCTAAAACAAATGAAGAGTCTTTCCAAAAATTGAGAACATGAGGAACTGGAAGAGGAGGTGCGGCCAAGCCCTAAGTCTTTCTTACTCGTCAAAAGCTCTAGACAGCAAGAATAGGTGAAATTATCGTAACAGAAAGCAAATAAGTATAATATAAATTATCGTAACAGGAAGCCCTAAGTCTTTCTTGCTATTCAAAAGCTCTAGGTGGCAATAAGAGGTGAAATTAACGTAACAGAAAGCAAATAAATGAGCCAACAGTTCACTACTCATCCCCCATTATAAATGGGAATTGATATTCGCAGGCCATATTTGGCTATTTGTACCCACCGATATTTGTACACCACAAAATTATAATTGTACCCACAATAGATATTCATACCCCACAAAAAATGAAAATTTTTAAAATAATGGTTTATATAATAAGTTCTTAACAAAGTAGCTAGTCAAATCTAGGCATCACAAAAATATATTTTTGTCAAACAGTCCAGTCCACAAAATATTAAAGTGCAATAACATCCAGGCACCCCAAAAATATTTGTGAGCTTCATTATCCCTTGATTTTGCTGCATTCCAAAAATCATTAAAAAACAATAATTAGTACACAAGAACAATAATAACTTTAAAAAAATTAGTACTAATAACACTATCAGTACCTTCTTTTTAAATCATGACGATCACCCAAAGTTTTCAAACTTTTCTTCACAAAGATCATCAAAATGCCTCCAAAATAGTACTATGAAATAAAAAATCGTGATTACTTATGATAAAAAAGTGTAATAAACATTGAATAATATTATTTAAATATGCATACCTTATGATTAAAGAAGTCGTGTGATATATGGTATATTCCATTCATCCGCTTGTTGTTCATGGTATCTCGTCCATACGGGAAATATTTGTGGCATTATACAATCTTCTCTCATCCGCAACATAATGAAGTGATTGTCATTTATATATCTCATATGAACAATTTTTTGAGTAGCCATAGGAGCTGAATGCAACGGCAGAAATGTGAATGACTGATGAGTTGAATAGTAAACCAACTGAATGTTATAGCACGACGCTACTAATAACCCCATATCGGGCATTGTCATCCACTTTTCAAGTGGAGCTGGAACCACCCAACATTCAAGAGACTTTAATAATTTCATGGTCCTCGAGACTCTGTATATCTCATTATATAACACTTCTTTGTTATGTACTTCACTTACTAAATCACGACGGACTTGCATCCAATTATTGCCCATACCTAGTGTCATACTTATAACCGTAAAGCCGCAATGACCATCTCCCATTACATCGATGGCATCAAGAATATGTGCCCGCATGTGCAACGGCATTTGTGTACGAATCATCTCCAAAAATCCACTTCTTCTAATCGGAAGTTTCTTTGCTACTTTGATCTTCTTCGTCTTGAATTGTTGTTCCTCATGGAGTAGAACATGCTCAAAATGAGAAAGCTCTCTTTTTGTTGATTTGAAGTCATCAATAAACTTTTTCGTACTTCCCTTCGGACGGCCTTTAGTTTTAGTTGGCATTTTAGGCTTCATAGTTTGACTAGCCTCCGGATTGACAATCTCATGCAACTTTCTTTTAATCTCTCTTCTTTGTAGATCACTTATGTGACTATACTTTTTTAGTATTTCCTCGACATCATTTTCAATGTTGTTTGCATCCTTCGGCTCTACCTTGATGTTGTCTTCGGGTTTTGTGTCAAACAAAGTTAATTGCTTCCATTGTTTGTTCACCATCCATACCGCAAAGGATTACCATGAATAACATACAACTCCAACTCATGTGCACAAGGTAGACCCATCGTATATCTACTGGTATGTGAACACTGGCCCGCCTCCAAACCACTATTTTTAACTGAATCAACTTCCTTCTTAATTATTTCTAGCGCTGCAATCGAAACACTGCCAACAAGATCAGAATAAAGAGCACCCTTGAAACCCATGCCGACATGAATCTTACTTTGACCAAACATTCTTTTAATTTTTGTATGTTGCAAGTTGATCATCTGATCAAAAGTTGTCCATACGGTTGTTAGACTACTAATTGATACTTCAAGAAACCTTTAAGTTGGCTATGTCCGCCTCTACACGGTTTGTCGATGTGTTCCCCAAATGCATATATCTATCGACCCAACATGAAACAAACAATTCCTTGTAAGGCTCTATCCATATTGTTGTGACGTAAGAAAGCACGTTGGGATATTTTGGTCCGTAATCATTTAACATTTGGCTATATCGAAACTGAAATTCATTTTCACACGGTGAATTAACTAGTTGTTGCCACACACCCAAGTACTTCTCGCATTCTTTACCTTGTGTGAAATATTTTTTACAGTGTGCCAAGATATTCCGATTTATATGAACTTGACATAAAATATTGGTAGCTTGCAGGAACACAAATTTGATAGCATTCATCAAGGCAATTTCCTGATCCGTAACAAATAGATTAGGCATAATGTTTGCATCAAACATAAACTTAAAACATTGTAATGCCCAAATATAACTAGCTTCAGTCTCGTTGGGCATAAATGTAAATGAGGAGAAAAAAGTTTGATGGTGGATGTCACACCTACTATACAGAGTAAAGGCAAACGGTACCGGTTAGTCTTGTAGGTGCAATCTACCAAGAACACATTTGAAAACATATTGCTCAGACGAACTGAAGTTGGATGGGCAAAGAAAAATACTCTCCAAACAATTTGTAGTCGCATTCACCTGATGAAAACTGATATATCCACTTTCAGTAATGCATTTAAACAAATATTGAATTGGAGTTCCACCATCTAATTGGCTGCGGTACAACTTGGCCTTCTGATTATATATAGTTCTGATGGTCGTTGTATTTTTCGAATTCTTTTTTTATTGATGACAATATTTTGCGTGGCTTAACTCCAGCATTAAACATATCAGACACGATCTTCTGCTCATTTTCATCAAGCCTACCGTCATACGGATGCGCTTCTAAGTGAACAAATTCATGATTGTGTAAACCATTTTTTACTTCAATTGTCCATTCATTATTTTCTTCTCGACGTCCGTTGAGTGCAAACTTACATCCACAACGTTTAGAGCTTGACTTTCTGAGATTTTTCTTTATATAACCCTTCTTATTTTGACTTTCACGAGAAGATCCGGCCCTATCACAGCCTAGAATTACCCTAGGTTTGGCTCTTACAGTGAGATTATCAGCCCTCAAAGTAATGATAACAAAACCCAAACTCTTTGCAATACTTTGTGCCCATGCAACTAAATCTTCCTTACTTGGAAAAGTCAAATTTGTACGAAAATGTATACCAACATCAACCGGGTCATTTTTACAAAATTCAACATTTGCCAACAACATAACTTTGTTTGAATCCATTTTAACCTAACATTAACATAACATAATCTCAATTCAAAAATCAAATTGGAAGTAAAACCAAACAATTAGTAGTGAAATCTAAGCATAATACCTTGAATGATCAAAACCACGATAAAGGGCAAGAACAACTGAATGATTTGAAGTAATCACAACCTACTAAAAAAATGCAAATATCCATTTTCAGCCTTGGGGTGCAAAGTACAAAAAATATGTAAATATGGGGTGTAAAGTGCCAAAAACAATGACATGAACATTAATATTGTCTATCAGGCATACCTCCAACACGCAAATTTGGGCAACATTGTCCCTTAGTCCAAGTTTACACAATTTAATATGCTCTGCATGTCGTAGCTGAAATCTGATAAACAAAGAGATGAAAAAAGTACTCTGAGGCCAGAACATGAAGTGTCCCCCCAAAGCAGTAAACAGGAACTAACACAAAAATATAGGTACAACATAGGGAACTCAATGGAGGGGGTTAGTGACTTGGGATGGTTTTTCAAATCTAGACCCCTCAAAATAATGCTCTCTAGTTCTACTTATAAAATTCGGAATCGTCATGAATAGTATCAAACGCTTTTGATCACAACAATTTTACAAATAAGCAACACATGCAATAGGATTTTCTAATATTGTGGTGCACGTAGTCAAGAGTGATGTGCACCTAACAATTCCCATATAAAATTAGTTACATAAATCATCATCATGATTCCATTCACATTAATCTAATACAGTGCAGCTGCTGTACACAAACAAATGCTAGAAAACTATACCTGAATCTACCATAGAACTAAGCTAGGATAACCTTTAAAAATCCAGTGCAGTCTATATGACAGATTTGATAGCATGGAGCAGGTGAAGTAGAAGGGAAGCCACACCACAGGAGGAACTTAGTTTTTTTGGACAGTAAAAGTAATTTATTTTTTGTGCTCCAAGTCATAATCGCTCTTATGAAAATGAATTGATGGCCTTCAGGTGCCTTAGAAGGTCTAGAAGGGATATATTGCCCCTTGAAGTGCCCTACAAAGAGGCCTAGAAGGGAATTCAATGGCTTACAAGGCCTTCAACCGCCTTCTTCCAGATTTGATAGCTCGGCTTCTGGCACAATATCAGGTTTTTTATACAAAAAATAAGGTGGAGAGATGAGAAATACTCACCGGAGGCGGCAATAGGATGGTCACCGCCGGCAGAGAGCCGTTCGGCCGGGGAGGAGGGGGCTCAGGCGAGGCACGACGGGAGCGGAAGAGGCCGGCTTGCGTTCGTCGGAAGCATATGCAGGAGTCGGGTTTCGTCCGTAGGTTGGTCACCGCCGGCAGAGAGCCGTTCGGCCGGGGAGGAGGGGGCTCAGGCGAGGCACGACGGGAGTCGGGTTTCTCGGTTTCTCCAGGCGGAGGCGGAAGTTTTGGGGGTATGAATAAGGTTTTAATTTAGAGGAAAGAACCCTAAATATTAAAGAGAAGTGGGGTACAAATAGCCAAATATGGCCTGCGAATATCAATTCCCTTTTTGTAATATTTGGTTTTATTACAACAATCTCACTTAGTACAATCATCTTGTTTTATCTTTCTTTTGCAACAATCTCACTCAGTACAATCTCTATGAAAAATGCCCGAAGGTCTTTGTAGATCCGAACATGGCTCTTCTTCATCAATCCAGTAAGCAAATAGTCACCCACAGGGAGGAAGAAGCCCAACTAAGTAAGTCTGTTTGGGACATTTCAAGGGATGGAAAATCTGTAACCCGAATAGAGCTGTTTAAATAGAGTCGTTTGAGAAACAGTATTAAAAAATCTGCAAATTGTTTGAATGATCTGTACATAAGTTTTGACGTAATTGTGGTTTTTCAATTGAACAATGGACTTAGAAAATCTATTTTTAAAAAGCTGAACCCTCAAACAAGTAAAACATAATCAGCTTTGAAGATTGGAAAAGAGATTTTTCATCCGCCAAAGCTCTCCCAAACGGAGCTGTAATGTTTGTCATTCCCTTTGCTGAGTGGCATTTAGGATCTATTTTGTTCGGGCGTTTCGCTGCACCATTTTGGGCAAACGCCGCCGGAAGGAGGATAAACAAATGAATCTCCGTCGGTGTTTGCTCCGTTT